>JAMZAV010002121.1:0-158484 GCA_024449915.1 Sweltsa coloradensis
GCTTGGCCAGAAAATGATTTGCCGGGTGTTGTGTCGTAAAAGATACCTGAATAGGGTGTCCCAAAATGCCACAAAAAAATAAAAAAATTAAAAATAGTAAGTCTCACCCCCCAAAAAGTTTCCTTTAGACTTTTTATTTGCACTAATAAAATTATAGCCCGTTCAGAGTAAGTTTAGAGGTCCCCCAGGGGCTCCCAAATTCTCATATATGCCGGGAAAACATGCATTTACCGGATTTTGTATTTTTAGCTGTTTTGCGGGGAATTTTTATTTTTTGGGTTAGTGGACATGCTAAGTGAAGGTAGCATCAAGTACCTACACCTTAGTCTTTGCACTGTAGGCCTACCCATGTGGTGAAATCATTCAAAATATAACCATTTTCAGTCCGGAGACGCAGAAATGTAGACAACACCACATGGATTCGTTACTCAAAGAAAGCGTGATTTCTGGTAATCAATTGCACTAAACAAACGAGTCAGAGTTAGTGGGGATTCTCATTGAATTTATCCGATTTATATTATGATGTACCTAATTTATGTACACCATAGGCCTACAAATATATATTTTTATTTTTATTTAGGCCTATGTTTATTTATTTTGGTCGAGAAGTGATTGGGAACTTTGTTTTTTACCACCGGGTACAGAAACTTACACTGGGCAAAAGTGCACTTAAGAGTACATAATCAAGCAGTACCATACTGGCTTGAGTCACGTTTACCAAGACAAAAACATCACATAGTCAAGATGATCAAAGATCTCTATGGCACACAAGTTGCTTTAATGAAACATCGTAGTAAGAGTAACAAAATGGACCAACCACATCAGTCAGAGTACATTAAAAAAATGGACAAGCTCAGTCATGCCAATGCTGATCAGCTAGCTTTAAGAATGAAGAAGACCGACAGTTACTGAAGCTACAACAAGATTCCAGCACAGGATCCATTGGGCCTGTTGACAGAAACCTCGCAGCCCTAGAGACACGATCTGCCAAACGTAGAAAGCAGGTAGCTAAACGCATGCATACAGCAGCTGTAGCAAACAAGTCTCCAGTAATGTCTACTTCAGCAAATTCTGCTCCCAATGAGTCCCAAGAAGAAAATTCTGGAAGGGAGCGTGTATCTGCGATTACTTCCACACCGAACACTAGGCCTAGCACACGAAGTAGTCGCAAACGCCATAAATGTGTCTTTTCCCCCAAAGTTTCTGCTGTATTGGACAGTACAAACATCAGCATTTGGAAGTCTACCATGATCATGGACTTCGTTCTCAATACAGTAGGATTTTTAACTTCCACCACAGTGCTATCTAAAAGTACAGTTCACCAAACAGCGTCAACTTCGTCGCCGTGAAAACTGCAGAGCGAATTAAGATGGAATATTGTGCTACTAAATGTGTTGTACACTGGGATGGTAAGCTTTTACCGGATGTCACCGGTGTCGAGACTGGTCTTGTTGAATGGTTACCGGTTTTAGTTTCCTCACTTGTGGACGGCTCAACAAAACTTCTTGGCGTTACAAAGCTAGCATCTGGGTTTCTGGTACATGCAAAGATGCAGCTGCATCTGTTCTTGAACACATTCAGTCATGGAACTGTGATTTACATGTAATAGGTATGTGTTTTGACACAACTGCTTCAAATACTGGCAAGTTCAATGGAGCTTGTACGCTACTAGAAAATGAAATTGGTAGAGATTTGCTTTGGTTAGCTTGTCGACATTATATGTTTGAAGTTCTACTGGCAGATGCATTCAATCTTTGTCTTGGACCATCAACTGGACCAGAAATGTTATTTTTTAAGAAGTAGGCCTACAAGGAAAACTAGTCTACGCTCAATACGCAATACGCATGAACCTATAGAACGACAAGTCCCACTTATAGTGGCATCAAGACACGGTAAAGTTGTTCTTAACTGAACAGCTCTCGATGTTACACCCAAGGGACGGACTACTTAAGAGTTTCTAAACGACGATAGTTTCCTTGACATTCCCTTTGAAGCCTGGCCAGAAACGCAGTCCTTTAAGGATGCTGCAATCCTTGTCACTCACTTGGCCTGCATCAACGACTGTGCCGAGCGGGGTGTTGCGCTCATACAAGACTTTAACGCAACAACCAAGAACGAGCAACAGAAGCAGATTTGCTTCAAGTAGTTGAACTGCAACGAAAAAAGTTTACCACATGCTATTGTGATGAACTAATTCACATGTAGCCTTGATATGACAACTCTTAGATACTGTTGCAATGTCGCGAATGTAGACGAATGTCTATAAATTATGGTTTTCCTCCAATTTTTATATATATTAATTTCTAAGCCAAACTCATAAATATTAACTTGGTAGATATTTATAGAAAGTACCTTTCAAGACCTCTCCAATAATATGAAATATCATTGTATGCTATTAATACGTCACCGTGTCAATTGTGTATGGTTTGGAGCTTTTTGGCCAAATAAAGCCACTTTGGAAGCCCTTGGGGGACCTCTAAACTTCAACCAAATTTGCTTAAATTTTACAAGTGTTAATTTGGTGGTATTATTAAACTTTTTGAATGGTGAGACTTTCATTTTTCAAAAATGTTTTTTTTTGGGACACCCTACCCTTGAACCTTGATTTACTTCTGAACGATAGTGTACAAAGAGGTATAGATCTAATTATTAGATCTAGTTGTTGATAGTAGTTTAGTGTTTATTGTTTAACCTAACAAATCAAATCTTAAAGAAAGGTGTGAGATATTTTACATTTATATCTACAGTATTTATTGTCTTTAATATTCAGTTATAAAAACGGATTTACAAAGGACGACAATAAATAAATATTAAATATAGATAGTACTACATATTATAGGGCTGTAGTCATAACTATATCTCTACCTCATGGGTACTTAGCAATTAACATGTAAGCTAATATTTTATAATATATTTACCATTATTTTTAAATAGATTTACTTTATTTTCTGATGATACCAGAATTTACTCTCATGTTGAATACATTTTCAATTCTTCAATTTTTCTTCTTGGCCACATGCCAATATTCAGCAACTGACTTTGCATAGTTAGTGGACTGTCCCTAAATCAATCTGCTTTTTGCACTGGACTGGACCTATTGAATTGCTTCTAAGCAAAGTCAGTAGAGATTTTTTCCCCTGACTCCACTTGCAATTGCAAGCAATCACAGTGACACTGAATATTGACACGTGCCTTTTATTTCCTACTTTTATTTAATGACAGTAGAAGTTATAACAACCTCTAATCTGGTAAATTGTAGATTACACTTTCATTTAACCTTATTTTCTAGTTTAACGTAGTTGTAACAATTCCTAATGTGGCCAAATTCTTAAGTTTTATCTGCTAATTGACCCAGGATCCATACTATCTCGCCACCTATTTGATTCTTCCTTCTTTCCGTCCTATGCTCTCCTCTCCGTCATCATCAGGGACCGACGCCCATCTCTGCCTAGGCCCGACTACAGCCCTATATATATAATATAAGCAGGGTGCGAATTGTTGGGGGGATTTACCCCCTCTGGTGGTGGTGGTGGGTGGTCTTCATCCCTGGCTCTGTTTTACTGAAAGGTATCCCTGCCAGGGATGGCTAAATCCATGCCTCTGGATACCCATCTCATCTCATGACTATCTCGTAACGTTAATAAATACTAATGCGTGAATTTACACATTATATTCCTAGCCAGGAAAGTGTTTGTACATTAAGGCCGCTTTGCTAACGCTTTTTCCAGTCGCGTTGATAGATGAACTTTTATGGTTGATTATCGGCCCAAATACATATCACAAAAATATTGTAATAAAAATCGGGGAAAAATTGTTAAAGTACGATTTCTATGAGAAATATTTCTTCAAATGTCTCTAAAATCATAACATATATAATTTCAGTGATTTTCCTTAAAGTTTCATCAAGATCGGAGTAACCGTTTGCCCGGTCGCGGGCCAAATATCACGAAAATATCTTATTACAAATTATAAAAAATCATAAAAGTACGATAATCATAAGAAATATTTGGTCGATTGTACCCAAAAAACGTGGCAAGTCTAAGTTCAGAGATTTCAAAGGTCCCTCAAATTTTCATCAAGATCGGCGATCACATTATGGTATGCCGTTGCCGGTAGTAGAGCGCGAACAGACAAAAATACAAAAAAAAAACAATGAAAAACACCCGAACTAATTTTTTTTGGGTGGGTTAGTGAAATTGAAGTCTTCTCTTCACTCATCTAATTAATAAACCAAACCAATGTACTCTTTGTCCCTGTCAGCAAATTGTCCTTTCTTCACAGCTCACTTTCCCGAACTTGGACTCAAATTACACAAGAACACAACTAATGTTCCGTTTTACTGTTTCTTGGATTTGCGGAGGGGTTTAGGGGTAAGGGTAGGTCTTCTAATCTTCCCTTCCAAAATAATACCTCAGATCGCTTCTAAGGCCATCTCGAGGGCAATAATACCCCCAAACAAATTTGCCTCCGGCGGCTGGAGCTTCACCCCAGACCCCTTACTACAGCCCTTGCAGATACTAAACTTGGCCATCACCCCCTCTGCCAAGCCATCAATTTGCACCCTGGATATAAGTACAGTAACTGAAGAATGGTGGGTTCACAAGCCAACGTAACGACGTCAACGGCACGCCATCAACGCAGATGTTAGCCGTTATGTGTTCAGAAGCAACGAGCGACGTTCGGATTTTAAAACTATGATTATTTCGTATTCAGACGTTTTCAAGTGTACACATAACACAAGTGCACAGAACAATAACAGACTCACTGGAATGCCAACAAGTAGTTCCATTCTTTAATTTTCGTAGATATTTACATCATTTTAGGCATGTATGCTGAACTTCCGGCCCGTTCCGGCGTGGAAGATAGGAATTGGTTCTATTTTTGACTACATCGGAACGGGAGGTGCGCGTCGCGTCTTCATCTGATTGGCTGATAGCTCACTTCCTACGTCCTTACGTCGGCTTGTGAACCCACCATAAAAAGATGGGATACGAATAAATTATTCAAAGTGGAGTAGGCAAGTCTCGGCAATAGAGACAATGTAGTCCAAATCACGTAAACCTACAAACATGTCTCTATTGTCGTTTTACTACTCCACTTTTAAGTAACGGTAGGCTCTTGCTATTGTACTGTATCTCTTTATCTCACCCTATGGTCCAGCCTTGTGGCACTTTTTCTAACACACCTAAACTAATTTATTTTGTTATTAAAATGTTTGGCTCGTTTTACATTACTGTGATGATGAATAATTCAATACAATAGGCTATTTGCATGAACTTTTTAAATATTTTTTTCAAGTTTCTCTTATGATTCTACATTTATAATAAGCTTCAAAACCAAATTTAAAGCCCTTCGTGTATTTTATAAAAAAAATAATTAAAATCTTGTTTGAAAAACGACATTTAAACTCCGCGCCAAAATGTCTGACGTAATGAGACACTATATAGCCATGGTCTACCTAATACTGTGCAATTTAACTAAAAAATAATAACTTTGAAACAGCAAGTGCCTTGAATTATCCCTCGACAACAATACAAATTGCTGGGGTAGCGCAGTTTTGACAAGCCTGGACCAGGCTCTTGGCCATAGAGAGCTTTTACAGGGACTTAAGTTTTTGTGTTTTATTGCTAAAATCTAATCTTTATTCTTGATTGTGTTCTTGCAAATTATGATAACAGGTAATATAAGAATCCATATTTAATCGATTTGCACAGCCAAGTGCAAGGCAGTTTTGTAAAATTTTAAATTTTGAATAAAATTGAACCAAAATCATGTCTTTCAATGGCGCTATCGCCCATGTATTGCCCAAATATGTCATAATAGTATGATCAATGACGGCGCGTTTTACTGTATGTTCTAAATGTCAAGCCGCAATATCTATATCAAAACCATTTTTTTATATAAAATAAATGCGATATTTGGTTTCAGGACGTTTTATTCTCTTAAGATAAATATGTTTGTAACTGAAATCTAAAATTCATGCAAATAGCCTATTATGTTGAAGACGCATGTCTACTGGTTGACTGGATCTAGCATGAGGCATATAAGCCAATTGTTGGCATTTGAGTAGAAGATACCCAATCATTTTGGCCTTAGTTCATTGTTTGATATTTGCACCTGTTTCTTGCAACCATAAAAGTTAATTTTAATTTTTTGTGTAAGAGTTGGCAGTGAGTTGGCAACCAGTGGATAGTTTTGTTGGATAACTTGACTTTTCTGTAATCGTATCATAGAATATCAACATTGTGTTGCCGTAACAGAGCGAATGTTGTTTTCATTTTAAATTTATACATTGATTATTGATTAAAGGCTAATTTACAATTGACATAACTAGACATAAACTTATTTTACTGCAAAATTTCATTTTGTTCTTTTCCTACACAGCCATCTTGACATAAAAAATTAAGCAAATGAAAGTGGCAGTGTGTAACGTTAACAATCGATCAAATTACTGTATTTTCTTGCTTGCACTTAATTACGCAAAGTACAGTAAGTCATCAGCTTTAATTTCCAAGTTTCCAAGTGAATACGTAGTGAATTGTGAATTTGCCTTTAGTTCATCATATTCATACCAAAATATTTTATTGCATTTGCAATGAAAGAAATTAGTAATGTTATTTATTTTGTATGTTCTACAACTGTAGGAGTAGGCTATTGTTAACCTAACAGGTTTCCACCGTCATTTAAAGGCTGAATAATACTAAAAGTGTACTTAATGTGCCTAGCTTGCATGAAGTGTTTTGGAAGTTTTATTACTATTAAATTAGCTTAATTCTTTTTTGCTAAGCATCATAATATTTTGAGTAGTCTCTGGCTAAACATGTATGGACGTTTCACTATCGCCATCGGTATGTCATCTCGAAGTTAGTGATTCATTCTTCCTGTTGATTACACGTTGTACACATTACTCCGACATCTCTCCCCACTCGGCACAATAATTTAACAAAATCTGATCATTGCCACTAAATCTCCTGTAATATTGTGATTATTTACCAGTACGTATATATATTTGTTATTTATTTATCTTGTCTTGTATTACTTGTGTAATAATATTGTTTCAACTTTCAAGTGATATTTGGTACAGTCTGTGGGCACTTAGAGCACAAAAAACATTTCAGGAGTTAAGTTGTTTAAATTTGCATATAAGTACTACTACTAATTGGAATGTTTAATAATTTGAGTATTTGATTTGGTGAATGTTTGCAATTATAGTGTAGGCTTTTATATTTGATGAAGTTGGCTATCATATCAATGCTAATGACTGTAAAATATAAACTCCTTACCAATTGTAAATACTAAGTTTTGTCTACTTACTAAAGCATTTTTAAGAGTAGTATTTGCTTATGTAAAAAAGAGAGCTGTTAATGTGTAAGTTGTAAAATAAAGATTTTTAACACCAGACAGGCATATAATAGGTCTAATAGGCCTATATTTATTTTATTACTTAGTATTTCTGAAGAACTATTACATGGACATACATAGAAGTATTCGATGACCAATCATGGGCTAGAGGTGAGTTGTTCAGTCAACTCAATTGGGGCTCATCCATTATTATTTATTATCTCTTTATGCATCATATCAATTGCTGACTCAATTCAATTGTTGTTTGATTATTTATTGATATAAGTTTTGCAATGGATAAATTGATTGTTATTATTTCTACTTTCCTCTTTCAAAAGTTCTGATAGGCGCCCAGTTATTATATCAATTTCATGTGCAGATATGTAAACTGTGGAGTGGTGGTACTTTTAGTTTGAAGGCATAGTATTATAGTATGTAACATGTTAGGAAATTAACAATGAGTATTTCCGCGTAATTTTTATTTTGGTTTATCCATCATACAAAAATGATTATTGTTTGAATAAAAATTTGGATAGTTAATTATTACAAGTTACAAAACTGGAAAGGATTAGAAGCAATGTTATAAGAAAGGAATTAGGTCTGGTGAAATTTAGGTTTAAATTAGGAAGGGAACGTTTGGTTTGGGCATATGAAGAGGACGGAAATGGATAGGACCCCAAGACGAGACTTCGAAGCAGGGGAGGAAGGTAAAAGAAAAGTAGGAAGACCGAGAGAAAGATGGGGAAGAGTAATTGAAGGAGATGTTGTAGAGCGAGGTGAATCGTGAAACCATGTGACGGAATTGTGTGGGATGACAAGAAAGGATGGGGAAAATTAGTGGAGAAGCAGATGCAGGATGAAGATGGCGATAAAGAAATGCTGAGCTCGGCAAAAAATTGTTTCACACCACAACTGGACACATGCTGGAAATGAGTTTTGATTATTATTATTATTATTATTATTATTATTATTATTATTATTATTATTTTTATTATTATTAGAGAAATCAAATATTTTACGAGTCATTTCGCTGTGTTCGTTTTTATTAAATTACCTGACGTTTCGATATGACTGTGCGTATCATCATCTGAGGCAACACTGAAAAACTTTACATTTGAGATTGTTTTTGTTGAATTCTGCTTCTTCTTTGGCTCTGATTGTCATTGTCCAAAGAACTAGAAACATCTTGACTTCCTTGATGCTGTTGCTGCTGCTGTTGTTGTTGTGGCAGTGGTGGTTGTTGTTGTTGTTGTTGTTGTTGTTGTTGTTGTTGTTGTCGTCTTGAGAGTAGTTTCCCTATCATTGGACTCCATGTTTTGCTTAATTTAAAACCACCAATATCCCCATTAAAATTATTGGGGTGCTTGGCAATTTCAATCGATTTTCTTATGAGTCGAGGAAAAAGGTTTTCTTCTGTGCATAAAATTTTGGTATCTTCAAAAAGGATCTTGTGCGTGGGATCATTAGCATTTTCCACCACGTGTTTTGCTACTGCCGAAAGGTCCTCTCTGTAGTTGTTGCAGTGCGCTTTATGTTCTTTAATTCTAGTCCCAATTGTACGACAGGTTTGTCCAATGTAGACCGAATCACATTTACAAGGGATTTTATAAACACCACTAGATTGAAAAGGAATTTTATCATTAACTGGCAACATACAATTTTATAATTATTATTACATATTATAATAATTATCAATTTTTTTTTTAAAAGTAGGTAGTCCAGCGGCATAGCTTACCCTTACCCTTACCCTTACCCTTAAAATCCAAAATTGCAACAAAACATTATTTTTTTCTATGGTCTGATTTTATTCATTTTCACTTCACGCATGTATTTTCAGGTAGAGGCTACTGAATATAAATTTGAGGTTCAAACTAACATATTTTGTAATCAAAACCTCTCAAAATTCATGGTGGCGGCCATAAATTGAAAGCTTGTCATTTATTTATGGATTTGATTGAATTTTGGTTTCTACTTTCACTTTCAACACATTATATTGAGCTGCTGAGTTTCATTTGAGGACAACATTTTATTTTAATATATTTTATTGCTTACATAATCTATAGAAAAAGTTGTAAAATGGAACAAAAACATACTTTTTATATAATATATATATATATATTTTTCTTTTTATATTTTAAATATACTTTTTAATGTGATTATTTACCTATAAATCGGGTCAAATAAGGATTGTTAGAGAAAAATTGCAAATAAGCTGAATTTTTGCAGAGACCTTACTAAAACATTTTCCTCATCAACATACTAATTCTCTCCTAGCTAGCTAGAGCTTCACCACTATATTGGAAAATGGCGGCCTATTTTCGTATATCTCCAAAATGGTTGGAAAATATTCACCATCAAATTCACTACACAAATAATGTACCATATTTTTGGTGGGGGCAATGGTGACTTTACAAAATTGTGATATGTTACTTAGGCCTATTCTTGTACCAGCTGATTTCCTATTTTATACACCCAGCACAACTGCATGCACAGTGCCGGTTCTAATAGTGATTTTTGTAACGTAAGCAAGATTTTATTTTGCCGCCCCAGTGGTGTCATCGAAAAATTATTTATGGGTACCTATGCGATCTTTTGTGGTTGAATTGAAGTACAAGATTGTGTACAATGCCCCCGCCTGGGGAAGAGCCAGTGCGGATCAAGGCGCCAGGGTTCGATTCCCGCCAAAGTCAGAAGTTTTTTTTTTTTCTTCTTCTTCTTCTTCTTATTCTTCTTCTTCTTCTTCTTCTTCTTCTTCTTCTTATGTCTCTATTTGCAACAGGCAATGTAGCCCACTAGTGCAAATTTAATAGAGAAGGGAGGAGGGGAAACCCGGTACCGGCACATAGCCTACTCCTACCGAAAAGTACCAAGGGGACCAACGGCTTTACGTCCCATCCGAAAGGACGGTGTAACTTTTGAGAGTCATATAGGTTCCTCCACTAACCCGGACTGCCGAGCAGACGGCGCCAAGGAGAACGAAGCTGTCACACAAGCTTACGAACCCTAGTCTGCTCTAGCCAGCGATATACGTGCCCGATGTTGCTTAACTTCAGTGTTCGAGTGGGAACTGGTTAAACGACCGCGGCTAAATCGCTGGCTAACGCTGATTTGGACTTAAGTCCATCAGTTCGTGTCTTAGGAGTTTGTAAACGGTGACTTTGGAGCCGTCCTAGCAACGAAGCACATAATAAATTCAGAGTTGTTCTGAATCGGCTTTGTTGATTCTGGCGTTGATCCGCGACTGTTCGTATTGTCCATACCACTGATTGCTATATTTGCTGTTAAAAATATCGATCTTTGGTTGGTTATTGCTCAAACGTCGATTGCGTCGGGGCCTACAGGGTAGGCTTAGTTGCTTTGATTTACTGTCCCCCCTGAAAATCAGTTATATAACTGAGTGGGTAGACTCTAAATACAATTTATTTATTATTTATTTACACCCCCGGATTTTTGTTCGATTCTTCGAGTGAGATTCGAGTATTTTAACGAGTTTTAGGCAAGTTTTTTCAAAACATTTGTTCGCTGTGACTGGCGATAATTGTTGTAATTTTAAAATTACATTCTGTGACTTGACATTGATATTCTGCAACTTCAGGGAAAGGGGCAAAAGGGCGCCCCTTGCTGGACAGATTAAAGTACTTGAGGGCAGAGAGTGGTGTAGCCATGGCCCATACTTCCTCTGGCCTCTAAGTTTTGGAAAGAATATATTACTCCCGCACTGATTAGCATGTCAAACAATGGTCAAACTATCGAGAATGTTGAAATCTGAGCTTTGGTCGCCTTTTGCGATCGAGAGGTGACAAGACGGGCGTGCACGTGCCGATTCATAATATGGAACGTCAATGATTGTAATGTGTTGAACGTGTGTGTGTACTACTTATAAAAACTATTTAGGATTCAGGAACAGTGGTAGCCTACTTAGTAGGGCTACTTATCTTGTTCTTTCAACATGAATCGGTTATCTTAATAAGAGTTGCAGGGGCGGCAACTGTGAATGTACCGCCCTAAGCGACTGCTTACGCCTACAACCGGCCCTGTGCAAGTAATTCACCTTTAGTTAAAAAGTTTATTCCAAAAGAAAAAAACTTTTCCACCGTGTTGGAGATTAGCTTCCGCCAATACAAAAATAATATATTGGTAACAAAATTGGTTAGTGCATTTACTCTGGATTTTAGTTTTCCCAATGTTAGGATTTTTCCTTCAAAATGCCATTCGCCTTTAAAAAGAAACGACACGCGCCAAGCGGAGAAACGGCGAAACGCTCAGATGAGGTCGCTCCGGAGGTGGGTGTGGCGCTTGCGTTTAAAACTACACGGCGCGGCGAAGTTTTCGTCCAAGATGATGTCGAATAGTGAACGATATTGTTGTGTTCTGAGTTGCATATAAGGCAAAGCCACTAAGCCAACCATTAAAGACGGCCCAATTATACCAAAGAAGATGACATAGCAATAAATAAAGTAAGATCTAGGTTCTCAAAGTTTTGTGAGAATACAGGCCTGATTCTAAGTAAATTCCGAAGATGGGCAATTACTTTATATTATTTCTTGCTGACGGTGTAATAATAGTGGGTTAGGCCTCAAGGTTTATAAACAAACAGTAAGTATTTCGATTTTAGAGCACGAAACAATAATATTGTAGGTATGGATTGTAATCAGAATAATAATAATAATTGTACTTTTTCAGTATAGAATATAATACTATATGTATAGCTAGTCTGCTTTATTCCACGGATGATAAAACTATAAAAACTTAGTAACTCGCTGAAAGATGAATTCAATTGTTTGTTAAAGGGTTCAGTAATTTGCAATATCGATAGTGGTAGTTCAAACATCCCATTGCCGTTCACGTGAGACACATTTGAAAGGTCGACGAGTTGATTCCCACCATCAGAAATCTTCACTGAACGTTTTTTTCTAAGGTTTACTCAGTAAAAAGTGAATGCTGGATCAGTCACATTTGAATATCCTTTGTATACATTTCCTCCCAAATATACTCACACGACCAATTGTATAGGGCCTACGTAGTTAGACAACAGAAGACAGACAAGTTTTCCTTTGGCAGTTGGGACATTTTAATTCTTACGAAACAAAATATAGGCCTAAGATGTTTTACAATTGACGTGTAGCAAACCTGCTTATTTAGTTACAGTACAAAATAAAATACAGAGAAAGATACTTATTAAACATTGCTTACGATTAGGCCCAAGTGTAGTAGAAAACAATTTTTATTACTTTCGAATTTTATTTTCATTGTTTCCAAACAACTATAAACTTGGCAATTTATTATGAAGTTCTTTGTACTCCCATGAATGAATCACAAATAGGCTCAATGGTGTTAAATTAATGGTTAATTACCATTATTTTGGAGCGATGTCTGGCATAATAATAATAATTATTATTATGTCACTTTTTGTTTGGAAATATATGTGCACTTCATTTATTTCCATTTATAAGCGTTTATTTGTGTATTTTTTTAATTTTTGAGTTTTGTTATTACTTGGGTTTAAAATGTAGTGTTTCATATCCACTTGTACGGCGGCCCTACTGTCCATTTCAATTCGTATATTCATACTTTGTTATTGAAATGTATATTTATTTTACGTATTATTTATTGTTCAAAAGATTTAAAATAAAAATATGTAGGTCCTAGTCACCTTAGTTTCATTTCTGTAAAGTTTATTTGCAAAATAATTAGGGAAGTGCTAAGAATTCTTCTATTACGGCCTACTGTCTCTGAGTCTGAGTTTTGTATGCAAACTGGACTATTTCTGTTATATAAAGGTATTTGAAAACTGACAACAACAACAACTACATGTATCATGTTGTTAGGTTGGTACTAGGTAGAAGATTTCTAAGTTGTTTGGTGGGACCTAAAAAGTAGGACCCCCGCACTTTACTGTATTGTCATTGTATCAATAAACAGTCAACTAAAAATGTAATCCGTCGTTATTTGTAAACTATTAATCCATCCTGACTAGAAAACGTAATAAGAATATATAATATGGTGTCTTGAAAATGGGATTTAAGTTTATTTACAAGTTTATCTCGTAGAGCGCGATTATAAAAATGTTTTTATAAAAAGTGAGGTTAGGCGGGGCCGACCACATGTTGAAAAAAATATAAAAACGAGTGAATATTCATTCCGCGCATAGCCTAGCCTAGGCCTACCATTATATATTACAAGAATAATAATGGAAGGGTTTCGTGTTCCGCCCGTGTGAGAATTAAAGATAATCCACGTGTAGAATGGAAGGCTTGGAGGCAAGAGTTTGAGACCTACATCTCTGCCACAGGTTTGGGATACAAAGCCAGATCCTCGAAAAATAGCTATGTTGATAAACTTAATTGGACCCGACGCTCAACCCATTTTTAACAACTTCGTTTTTGAAACCCCAGAAGACAAGAAGAAGTACGAGGTAGTACTAAGAAAATTTGAAGAACACTGCTTGCCGCAGGTGAATATAATAATGGAACAGTTTAATTTCTTCAATGTAAAACAGAAAGAAGGACAGCCGTTTGATAGCTTCTTGACGGAACTCCGTACCAAATCAGGCACGTGTGATTTCGGAGATCAGTTGGACAACCTACTCCGAGCTAGAATCGTGTTTGGGATCCGGGATTTCTCGCTACAAGAAAAGTTACTCCGAGACGGTGCCCTATCCTTGGACAAAGCCATCACTATTTGCCGGGCGGCTGAGGTATCAAAACAACAACTCGAGCAGCTCCGAGACCCACAGGTAGGCCTATTTTCAAGTGAAATAAACATTGTGAAGACAAAGCGCAATCGCAACCCTAAGAAAAAATCAGCCAGTACTAGCGAACCAAAAACGGATAAATACTACAGTGAACCGACCACAACTAAAACTGGGACCAAAGCTTTTGACTGTCGCAGTTGCGGTAATAAACATCTACCAAGGGCTTGTCCTGCTTTTGGTAAAGAGTGTTATGTGTGTCATAAAAATAATCATTATAGTTCAATGTGTTTCAACAAGAAACCTAACCCTAAAAAAGGTTAAAGAAGTGACACTTGAAGAAAATGAGTATGTAGTTCACTTACTGAAGAACAGTCTGTATCACAAGTTGAGAAGGATGTGTGGCTTACTAATTTAAAACTGTGTGATAAAAATGTAACTTTCCAAGCTAGATACAGGTGCTCAGGTGAATGTCCTACCAGGTAAAATTTTTGACAGCCTAGGCCTATTTTCTAAAAACAAGGTAAGAGATACCAACACAATATTGGTCACCTTCGGGAATCATAGAATCAAGCCTAGAGGTGTAGTAGAGTTAGCTTGTACCAAGGGTAGCAATGAACCTATGAAATTAGATTTTATTGTTGCTGACATAGAGTCACAACCATTGCTAGGCCTAGTAGGATGTCAGAAACTGAACCTTATTAGAAAAGTGGACAAGGTTAATGTAGCTAGAAACCTTGGACAGTGGATTCAGACTAAAGAGGGTATTGTAGCTCAATACAGTGAGTTGTTTGAAGGATTAGGGAAAATCCCAGGTGAGCATAACATGGTTTTTTAAACGATAAGGTAGATCCTGTTATTCATGCCCCTCGAAAGGTCCCATTTCAGCTCCAACCCAAACTGAAAGAAACCTTAAACACTCTTGAAAAACAAGGAGTCGTATCCAAAGTAGATCACCCTACTGACTGGGTCAGTAGTCTCGTTATAGTGGAGAAACAAGATGGACGTCTACGTCTCTGTCTTGATCCTAGAGATTTAAATATGGCGATTAAGCGGGAACATTTTGCAATTCCGACTGCCGAAGATGTCGCGATTCGTATGAACGGAAAAAAAGTGTTCACAATACTGGACATGAAGGACGGTTTTTGGCACATACAATTAAACAATTCTAGTGCTGACTACTGTACTTTTCAGACCCCTTTGGGTAGATATCGCTTTGAAAGGCTTCCATTTGGTGTCAGCTCGGCACCAAAAAATATTCCAAAAGAAGGTCATGTAAATATTTGGTGATATTCAGGGAGTGTGGATTGTGTTTGATGACTTAATAATTGCAGGACAAACTGTAGAGGAACATGATCAGATACTTCTTGCAGTGCTAGAGAGAGCCAAGCAGTATGGAGTGAAGTTCAACAAGGAGAAGATGCAACTACGAGGGGCCCTCTGTCAAATACGTAGGACATACTGGTAACATGGGAAGGACTCAAACCAGACAAGGACAGAATTCGAGCAATGGTTGAGATCCCTCGCCCAACAAGTAAGAAAAATTTACACCGATTTCTAAGCATGGTAACATATGTAGCTCAGTTTGTACCCAAACTTTCACATACCACTGCCCATTAAGGGAATTGTTAAAAAATGATGTTGATTGGCAATGGCAGCCTCAACATGAGAAAGCATTGGCTAGTTTAAAAGAGAAACTGTGCAATGCACCTGTTTGCAATATTATGATCAAGCCAAACCCCTAGTTTTACAAACCGATGCCTCGAAAGACGGGTTAGGTGCATGCTTGATGCAAGATTCTCTTCCAATTGCATATGCATCTCGCAGTCTCACTGCAGCAGAGAAAAATTATGCTCAAATTGAAAAGGAAATGCTTGGAATAGTTTACGGTGTACAAAAATTTCACC
The DNA here is from genome assembly GCA_024449915.1 of Sweltsa coloradensis. NCBI lineage: Eukaryota > Metazoa > Arthropoda > Insecta > Plecoptera > Chloroperlidae > Sweltsa > Sweltsa coloradensis. The sequence continues at coordinate 15,940 of JAMZAV010002121.1, forward strand.
AATACGTGTACGGTAGAAACGTAAATGTACATACTGATCATAAACCACTTGTCGTTATCGTGAAGAAGGAGCTAAATCTAGTGTCATTTAGGCTTCAGCGAATGTTGCTTAAATTGTTAAGATATGATTTAAATGTGTCGTATGTCCCTGGCAAAGAGTTGTTCTTGGCTGATACACTATCAAGGGCCTATCTAATGGACCCGGTTGAGGATGATCCAGAACTTAACGTCATTGTACATACAGTAGAAAAACATTTAGCCATTAGTCCTGCAAAGAGGGAGGAAACTCAAAAAGCAACTTTAGCTGACACAGTCCTTCAGCAAATAATTCACTACACACAGAAGGATGGCCAAGACGAGTTTCCGAGGTTGAACCAGGTGTAAAGCCTTATTGGAAACTGCAGGAAAAGATCTCTGTGTCGGAAGGTTTAGTGTTTGTAGGAAATAAGTTACTTGTACCTCAACAATGCGTGAGAAAATGTTAAATTCAATTCATGAGGGCATCAGGGCATGGAAAAATGTAAGGCGAGAGCACGAGGAATTCTTTATTGGCCTGGCATGACCCAGCAAATCGAGGACACAGTGTCCAAGTGCTGGATCTGTGAGAAGTTTCAGAGAAACAACTCAAAAGAGCCATGTCTTCCTCATAAAATTCCTGATCGGCCATGGCAGAAGATTGCTGCCGATTTCCTAGAGTATAGTGGAGTGACATACCTGGCGATAATTGATTACTATTCAAAATGGTTAGAAATCATTAAGTGCGAAGGCAAAACAGCTAAAGATGTGATCCAAAATATGAAAATGGTGTTCTCACATAATGGTATCCCAGAGTGCGTAGTTTCCGACAATATGCCATTCATGAGCTACGAATACAAACAATTTGCAAGAGAATGGGATTTCCAAATAATCACATCAAGCCCAACATATGCCCAATCTAATGGGATGGCAGAGAGTGCAGTTAAGATTGGTAAAACAATGCTCCGTAAAGCACATGCAGAAGGGACAGATATCTATACAGCTCTTTTAGAATACAGATCAACTCCAGTTAAGGACATAAACAGCACAATTGCTAATGAGCAGAAATAGCACAATTGCTAATGAGCAGAAATCTTCGCACAAAGTTGCCGATATCCAAGTCTCTATTAGAACCTAGAGTAGAAACACAGGTTACGGACGCCCTTCGTCTAAAACAATGTCGTCAGAAGAAGTTTTATGATAGATCGGCTCGTCCTCTACCAGAACTAAAAATAGGAGAGAGTTGCAGAATTAGACGTGGAGATACTGGGAGAAAGCCATCGTAAGGGAATACATGAATCGCCTAGGTCGTACATCGTTACTACGGCCAACAACGCAGATTTCCGTAGGAACCGAAGAGATTTGCACCAGTCTGTAAAACCCTCCTCCCATAGTAACACAGCCACTTCCGGAAGAGTTGTTCCAAGAACCAAATCACCTTCCAGAACCAGTGATTCCGATTGATCCTTTAGTTTTAGAACTCCTTTGTCTCAAACGATAACTAGGCCCAAATCGAAAGAAACAACTGCCTCGTTATCTGTTAGACTATCAGCGCTAAGCAACTTTGATTATGATTTATGACTTATAAATAGTTTGTAATTTAAGTAAGCAATTCTATCTTTGTAACCCTATCTTTAGAATTGTAAAACAAATAATTGTACTTCTCATTATGTGTTGAATAGTAATGTTTCAGTTTAGAAAAGGGGATGTTATATAAAGGTATTTGAAAACTGACAACAACAACAACTACATGTATCATGTTGTTAGGTTGGTACTAGGTAGAAGATTTCTAAGTTGTTTGGTGGACCTAAAAAGTAGGACCCCCGCACTTTACTGTATTGTCATTGTATCAATAAACAGTCAACTAAAAATGTAATCCGTCGTTATTTGTAAACTATTAATCCATCCTGACTAGAAAACGTAATAAGAATATATAATAATTTCGATCCCTTTGATTTTTCTATGTTGTAAGTAGAATACTTAGTTGGAATCGGATGTAAAAGTAACCAGTTGTTTTGCGATATTGTGTTCAAGATAAAAGTTGATTTTCAGCGTTGTGCATAGGCACATATCACAGCAAGTATGACATCGTATGCATATTCGTTCACACCGACAGATTATTAACTAGGCACCAATTAGTACACACATTAATTTATTTCAGTTGTAAGAACTATGTAATGGCATTCCAAAATGTCACTAGATCAAGCCCCTGTTTGACGGGGCCCTCGCATACGGAGCCTCACAGTGCGCCAGCGTGAGCGACCTCATCGTAGCCGACATCTTTGTATTTGCGCGGTAACCACTAGCGCCATCTCTTGACACTTTTAACGGCGTGGCGACTAAGGTAACAATCTGAATACGCCAAATTTTAAAATCCAATATGGCTGCCATTTAAAAAAAAATAAAATCCCAATCTATGATTCTAGGTTATCACAAACTGCTAGCAAAAATATACCGCACAAAAATCAAACCCGTTACCTTAAACGGCACGACTATACCTTTTCAGCGTCATTTTAGAAACTTGGGACTCTTTATGACAGATGACATGACCTGGACGGAACATATCAAACACGTGTGTCAGAAAACCGACGCATCTTTACACTCTTTAAACCGTTTAAAAAACTTCCTCCCAACAAAATTAAAATCAATGCTCGTACAAAGCCTCGTCATGCCTCATCATTTTGATTATTGCGACGTTGTGTACAATGACCTAACTGAGGACCTCTCTATTCGTCTTCAGAGAGCTCAAAATGCCTGTGTTCGATTCATCTTTGGTATCAAAAAATACGATCAAATTACCCCTGGATTCAAAAATCTTGAGTGGATTCGTCTAAATGACCGTAGAAATCTACACTCGATTTGCCTTGTTCATCGTCTGCTCTCAACATCAACACCTTCGTATCTACCATCTAATTTTCAATACTTATTCTCAAACCATACCTTCAACACTAGATCTAGATCAGGTACTCAGTTAACAATTCCAACCCAAAGAACCAATCTTCTTGACCACTCTTTTACAATAAACGCTATTCGAGTCTGGAATACTCCCCCAACCAGCATCTGGGATGTTTACGGAATTAGTTACGACACTTTCAAGCATAAAGTATACCAACATTACTTGAGTAATTATAATTAATTAGCAGCTAAAACATCAGCCGCTACAGCCTTTGTTATTGATTGAGTAATGCATACCACAACCTGCTCCTGCTCACTTTGTATTTCTGCACACAATGGTTAAAGCCATATTAATTGTGTACTTTGTGTGAATGGATGAATGAATGTTTCTTAAACTATTGTAGATTTACACAAATAGATTTAAAGCCACAATTTGCATAATATTACCATATCCCTGAAAATTTTACTTTGCAATAATGTTACTCCTAATGTATTATTACATAATTTAGTTTGTTTTAGTTATTATAGTATGATATTAACATTATTTTAGCTCTTAAATTGCACATTTAACTTGGGTGATCATAGTATTTAAAAAAAATTCAATATTTCATGTAATCTTTAATGTCGTGATTTGTTGTAATTAGGAAGTGGTTGGATGGAAGAGAAGGCTTAACAGGCCTTAATCCCGCCATCAATAAAGACGACAATCAAATCAAATCAATATTAAGATTTTTTAATACTATTTTTGTTCAATCGTTAGTGTGGATTGTGATTTGTGAATATTAGGAATTCGCAGCCATTACCCCAAAAATTATTTTTACTTCATAATTTAATCAAAGTTATGTTTCGAAAATAATATCATTATCTTGTAAATGTGACTAGGCCTATTGACGATTTTTTAAATCATTTTGATCCAGAAATTTTAGAAAATTGGCGTTTTGGGAAATTTCTTAATTAAATCAGCTTTGGCCTGCTAATTTTTTGTTCCACAAAAGTACTAGAGCAATCGTACCAATCTAAAATGGCCTTTTATAACCCCCGTGTCTTAAAACTGTGCACAAAAATATGCACACAAACACTCGCGCCCAAAATATGCATTCCGAAATCACACCCTTTCTTCGTAATCAGCATAATATGTTGACCAAACCATTGCCCAAATTACAAACACAAAATGTAGCAAATTTACAGATAAGGAAGTCGAGTAGGCTTACGTCAACAATGGCCAATATTATTCGGGACCAAAACCCTCCAAGATCACGGGGCATAAAGATCGTTCACAATGTTGATTCTTGGGGGAGATTTTGACAAAAAGAGAACATTTTAAGTTTGATATTATTCCTCGAGTCATGGTGGACTCAATAATATTTTTTAAATCTGTAATTTCATACCTATAGTCAGCCTGAATGAAATATATAACTTTTTTCTTTTAAAAAATTAATCTTTCCTAATTATGTACTGTACATAAGTAAAGCTGTTTGCAGATAGTGACATTGTGGTAGGTATATCCCAAAGAATTACAGATACCTGTTAAAAAACCTATTGAAGCAGACACCGTACATGCATAGTGAACATTATTTGGATTGCATCAAGGTAATCTATTAAGGTTATTATTATTTATTTGAGAGTAACAAATGATACATGGCTCTTTATAGAATATATATCAACACTTCAGCAAATGCATATTGTAATCTGTGAATGCTTGAAATTTGAGGTTTGATATGTCAGATGTCTCTAAATAAATACAGTTATTTGCCTTGTTTCTTCCTAGTGTTTCTTTCTGCGGTTCATTCCTCGTCGAAGCTAGGTTCGACTCCCAGTTCATTCCACGGTTTGCACCGTCGCCGAGGCGAAGATTAGGAACACGATCCCACTAACTAGGTAGAGGACTGCATTGATGAAAAGGATTAGCTGCCAATCCTTCATAGTTGCCTGGAAAATGTTTCATTTGAATCAGGCCAATATAATATATTTTAAAAGTTTTTTTTGATTAAGAACGCGCGTTAACCGTCAGGTCATAATGCGCCACTCTAGCCGGGGGGGGATTTGGGAAGGAAAGTCTCATGCTGGTCAGAACCAACCACGGGTAAGGGGAGGAAAGGGCGGGTTCTCACACCGCAGTCGTTGTCGTCTTTGTCATCGTTCGTGGTGTCATTATCTTTGTCGTCGTCGGGAGATAAGGGAGTAAAATACTCTCTTACATACCGGTATACTATAGCTGATAGACTTTTCCTCTTTTCTCGCCTTTTACGATTAGCAATGCCATGCTCTGGGCCAAATTCTACCCCAGGTCCAGAAGCCAATATATATTTACAAAAATAATTATATATTCTTTAAAAATGCGTTTTTTTTAAATTACTTGTGAATTCTGAGATTTAGATTATTTGCTTGATGTAGGCTTAATTTATTGCATTTTAGAGTAAGCCTAGATATGAAGACTAGTAGAATGAATCGTGAGAAATTCGTCTGATATAAAGTTGTGATAGAATAATGACTGTTGGTATATCAAATCATCATCAAGAACAAGAATGCATAATTATAAATAATAATAATAATAACTAGGAAAACGCTTAAGTCCCGCCGCGTTGTTGGATGAGCGTATATGGTGCATTAAGCTGCTATGTGTTACGCGGATTTTCTGTTGTTCTGTGAAAAATTCATTACTTAGTCGAAGATTTTTTTAAATTAAATTAAATTAAATAAAAAATTAACTTAATTTTTTTAATTAAACTAAATTAAATAAAAAATTAACTTAATTTTTTAATTAATCGTAATTTTTAAAAAAGAAAAAAATCGTAAAATTGCAATTTTCATAAGAAATAATTATTTGATTGCGCTCAAATTTAACATGAATATATTACTTCATGAAATGAAGGTTCTGTAAAAAAATCATTACAATAGGATAAAGCATGTAGGTGTTATAAGTCAAAGAATTGTTTTAAAAAAGAAAAAACCCGTAAAATTACGATTTTCATGAGAAATAATTTTTCGATTATGCTCAAATTTCACACGAATATCTTAATTCATAAAATTAAGGTTCTGTGAAAAAAACATTACAATCGGATAAAGCATGTAGGTGTTATAAGTCGAAGAAATTTTTTAAAAATCGAAAAAAATCGTAAAATTGCGTTTTTTATGAGAAAAAATTTCCCGATTGCGCTCAAAAACGTGGCAGTTCTAAGTTCAGAGATTTCGAAGGCCTCCATAAAATTTCATCGCAATCGGAGTATCGGTTTAGCCGGAATCGTGTTAACAAACACACAAAAATACAGAAAAAAAAAAAAAAAAAAAAAAAAAAACATTCCGGATTTTTTTCTCCAGTGTAGTGAAATTGAATCTTCGCTTCGCTCGCTACGCTCGCTACGCTCATCCAATAATTATATATAATTATAAAAGGGCAGTTTTTTTTTTGTAATATAGCCTATTCATCTGAGTAATTTTAAGTTACTAGTATGTATAATACTAGGAAGCTTCGCAAACGCTTTTTCAGGCGCGTTGTTGGATGAGCGTAATTGGTGCAATGAGCTCCCATGTGTTATGCGGATTTTCTGTTGTTCTGTGAAAAAATTGTTACTTAGTCGATGAATTTTTTTACATTAGATTAAATTAAATAAAAAATTAACTTTATTTTTTTAAATAATATTAATTAAAAAAAGGAAAAAATCTTAACATTGCGATTTTCGTAAGAAATAATTATTCGATTGCGCTCAAATTTTACACGAAGTATATTAATTCATTGGATGAGCGTAGCGAGCGTAGCGAGCGAAGCGAGCGAAGCGAAGATTCATTTCACTACACTGGAGAAAAAAATCCGGAATGTTTTTTTTTTTTTTTTTTTCTGTATTTTTGTGTGTTTGTTAACACGATTCCGGCTAAACCGATACTCCGATTGCGATGAAATTTTATGGAGGCCTTCGAAATCTCTGAACTTAGAACTGCCACGTTTTTGAGCGCAATCGGGAAATTTTTTCTCATAAAAAAACGCAATTTTACGATTTTTTTCGATTTTTAAAAAATTTCTTCGACTTATAACACCTACATGCTTTATCCGATTGTAATGATTTTTTCACAGAACCTTAATTTTATGAATTAAGATATTCGTGTGAAATTTGAGCGCAATCAAATAATTATTTCTTATGAAAATTGCAATTTTACGATTTTTTTCTTTTTTAAAAATTACGATTAATTAAAAAATTAAGTTAATTTTTTATTTAATTTAGTTTAATTAAAAAATTAAGTTAATTTTTTATTTAATTTAATTTAATTTAAAAAAATCTTCGACTAAGTAATGAATTTTTCACAGAACAACAGAAAATCCGCGTAACACATGGCAGCTCAATGCACCATATACGCTCATCCAACAACGCGGCGGGACTTAAGCGTTTTCCTAGTAAAATTAAGGTTCTGTGAAAAATCATTGCAATAGGATAAAGTATGTTGGTGTTATAAGTCAAAGAATTGTTTTAAAAAAGAAAAAACCCGTAAAATTTTGATTTTTATGAGAAATAATTTTTCGATGGCTCAAATTTCACACGAATATCTTAATTCATAAAATTAAGGTTCTGTGAAAAAATCATTTAAATCGGATAAAGCATGTAGGTGTTATAAGTAGATTTTTTTAATCGAAAGAAATTGTAAAATTGCGATTTTCATGAGAAATTATTTTCCGATTGCGCTCAAAAACGTGGCAGTTCTAAGTTCAGAGATTTCGAAGGCCTCCAGAAAATTTCATCTCAATTGGAGTATCGATTTAACCGGAATCGTGTTAACAAACATAAACACACAAAAATACATACAGAAAAAAAAGAAAAACATTCCGGATTTTTTTCTCCAGTGTAGTGAAATGGAATCTTCGCTTCGCTCGCTACGCTCATCCAATTAACAACATTAACGACGTAGAGTTTTCTGTAGAATTTAGGGAAATGACTGATGAGTCATCAATCATCAGTCATTTCCCACGAGTGATGACTACACTAATTGGATGGACGAAGTCTCGATTTGACTCCCACGCTCAAATACTAATCCTCTCTTTCCGCGTATGTACCATTTTGGTGGATGTTCGTTTTCAAGATTCTGGCCAAAGGCTACTCCGAGTCTCCGGTCTTACTAACATTTTCAGAAAACCTTCGAAATCTCTTTATTTAGAAAGTATAATTTTACCCACTTTCACGGCTACTCTGATCAATTAAATTTTCGGGGAACCTTCATTGTCTCTAGCCTTAAAACTGTGACGATGTTCAGTAAAATAGGATGGTTTTAAATTTAAACGTAAAAATACAATTTTCACGAAAAATATTTCTTCGATCGTACCCAAGTTCCTATCACATATCAGTTTTAAGGTTTCGAAGGCCCCTTGTTAATTTCATTTAGTTCGGCATAGACGTTTGTCTAGTCGACAGTGAATAATATTAGAGGACAAATTGTATGAAACATATTTTTAATTGTTAGTATTTACTACAATTCAGAAAAAAATTAATTAATTGCATTATTTTCGTAAACAGTATTTTGTTTTGATTGTACTAAAAATCTTCACAGATTTTGTCCTGAAAATTTAATTATGATTGGAGTCGACGTTTGTCCGGTATAGAGCGAACAAACAGACAAAACTACTAACTGAAATCACTGGGGTCTGTTGTTCTCAGGAAACTGGTATAGTCTTCTCGAATTGAAGCCTTCACTATACGCGCTTATGTAAAACACGAGGTTTTTATGTTTTATACTAGGAAAACGCTTAAGTCCCGCCGCGTTGTTGGATGAGCGTATATGGTGCATTAAGCTGCTATGTGTTACGCGGATTTTCTGTTGTTCTGTGAAAAATTCATTACTAAGTCGAAGATTTTTTTAAATTAAATTAAATTAAATAAAAAATTAACTTAATTTTTTTAATTAAACTAAATTAAATAAAAAATTACTTAATTTTTTAATTAATCGTAATTTTTAAAAAAGAAAAAAATCTAAAATTGCAATTTTCATAAGAAATAATTATTGATTGCGCTCAAATTTAACACGAATATATTAATTCATGAAATGAAGGTTCTGTAAAAAAATCATTACAATAGGATAAAGCATGTAGGTGTTATAAGTCAAAGAATTGTTTTAAAAAAGAAAAAACCCGTAAAATTACGATTTTCATGAGAAATAATTTTTCGATTATGCTCAAATTTCACACGAATATCTTAATTCATAAAATTAAGGTTCTGTGAAAAAATCATTACAATCGGATAAAGCATGTAGGTGTTATAAGTCGAAGAAATTTTTTAAAAATCGAAAAAAATCGTAAAATTGCGTTTTTTATGAGAAAAAATTTCCCGATTGCGCTCAAAAACGTGGCAGTTCTAAGTTCAGAGATTTCGAAGGCCTCCATAAAATTTCATCGCAATCGGAGTATCGGTTTAGCCGGAATCGTGTTAACAAACACACAAAAATACAGAGAAAAAAAAAAAAAAAAAAAAAAAAAAAAAAAAAAAAACATTCCGGATTTTTTTCTCCAGTGTAGTGAAATTGAATCTTCGCTTCGCTCGCTACGCTCGCTACGCTCATCCAATTATCTATTTTGCGTTTTAACCAACTTTAGTTAATTAAGATACTAGCTTATTTGGAAATATTTTACTTTTGAAATTAATTCCAGTAGCAGCAAATCGCAAATTGTAAGGACAATGCGCCATCAAAGTTGTACACCTGACACTTATAGCCCAGGTTCATACAAGCTCACAACTTACTGTACTATATGAGTACCTGAAGTGGAAGCCTACCCATAACAAACATATATTTGCGCAGTCTCGTTCCGACCTCGGCCGTGAACGAACGTGTGCGATTACAGTCTATACATTCTGTACTCTGTGCATCACTGTGTACCCTTCACGGTAAGCCTGGCGCATATAGCGCTTGTAAATCAACTATATCGCCTCTGGCTGAACCAAAAAGGTTATATAAGTCTGTGCTTTAGGCACCAAATTTATTTATTTCATAGTACTAGAGAGACTGCATTCACTCCCCCACTGATTGGGTCTGAAGTGTACAGGGTCTCCCAGACCCACAACAGGGTCGGGAGCACAAGGAGAGCCCCCCGGGCTCAAACCAAGGTCCTGGTACACAGACGTAGCCTCTACAGTACTTAGTCCCTTCTCCAAGTGCCCCCAAAAAGGGGCTTTAGCTGTGTGTTTCATAACTGTTGCACACGCCTGTACTCCACTAAATCAATAGTTCGTCATTCCGCGCAAGCGCAGTTAGCTCGCTTGCGTGGCTTACGCGCTGATCAACACATCCAGTGTACTACTACTCATCCCAAAGATGTCGGTTCGAAATATCAACCACGCGCTTACTCAAGCACCATCCTCCCAGGCTACTCAACCTCCCAACTCAACTGGAGTGCCCATGGTTACAAATACAACCACATGCTCGTCTCCCCCACTCCCACTAAACTTGGTACCGTCGCATTTCAGACCTGCGCTCGATGCCCAATCCAAGCGAGCAGTGCCTGACACGTGGACAACACTGCCAATCAAGGTTCACTCTCGACGATACACCTTCCAAACAGACGGAACAATCGAAAACCGCATCCTCAATGATGGCAAAAACGCTTCAAAGCTGAAAAGCTATCTCCATTCAAGTACTCCAGAGCTCACCTCAAGTTGAAGTGTAGCCAGCCCCCTTAGTGACGACAAACAGATTCGAAATCCTAGGACAAATCACAGGAAAATTAACAAAAACAAACAACACCAACACACTGGCCAAGTCTCGAAGACAATATGGAACAAGACGATCTCGCATTAGATGAAGAGCAAGAAGATGATGATGATGCCGTTCAAGATAGCACTTTCAAATATCCCACTCCTCTAACCAAACCTTTTTAGACAGGCGCTCCCCACACCGCAAACAAAACATGTACGCACACCACCTATACTATTTATGGCATTCCTACATATAATCATCTCCTAACAATCTGCAAGAATGCACCACAGGCCAATTTAACATTCAGCCTCAAACGAGGCTTTCCGGATAAAGCTGACTCTCGAAAAACGTACGAAGACATTACCAGGTACTCAAGATGAAGGATCTTATGTTCCCACACTATCCGACAGAGGACCTCCGTTTAAAGAAATCTGTCCTCCGAGCATCTCAGCCACAGTCGAAATAGAGTCGACAAAGCCGACCTACTTTCACAGGGCGTTCTTGCCATCGAGGTTCGACAACTCACTCACCGAGAGATCGAAGGAGGCAGGCGCCCCATGCCACTCTTTGTAGTCACAACCTCGCTTAACAGCAATGAAGACTAAACAAATACATCTCATCGAGCGTGTATGTCACCACAGGGTCACAGTCGAGAAATATCGAGAGCCCAAGGCCCCAGGCAGTGTTTTAACTGCCAGCAATTCGGCCACTCATCCCTATTCTGTAACTTGCCTCTGTCTGTTTCAAATGTGCTAGGTCACACAAATCAGCAGACTGTCAAAAACCCAAGGTACATCCCTGCCCTATGCTGCAATTGCAGTGAAGCCCATCCCGCCTCTTATAGACGATGCCCGGCCTTCCTTTGTGCTGCAGACGCCCGACCCCCCACTTCGCAACACCATCAAGGCGAGCTCAAAAGAAAAAATGTGTTACCAAAATAACACCCCCTAATCCTCCTGCAGCTTGGACTCTGACAAACCACTCTTTTGCTGATGTCGTAAACAATGTAGAGCGTCCACTGCAACCACCCAGGCCAAGGCAGGAGCAACCTCGCAGTACAGATCAAATCAAACCTTCCGTCAGGGAAATCGTATCCTATATAAAACAAGCACTTGTCTCGCTCTCAACTGACCCTCTCATGGAAACACTTACTACATTTAAAAACCCTTGTTCTTGATCAGCGTTATGGCGTGTAAAGAAGAAACTACTCGACTCTTATTCTGGAACGCGAATGGTGCTATTCGTGTAAAAAACCTGAGCTCTGCACCTCGTAAAACTGGAATCTATAGATATAGTTCTAATAAATGAAACACACCTCATACCTTCAGACCGATGGTATGTCCCCGGCTTCACCATCGTGCGCTCCGACAGAACCAGAGCCACTGCTGTGACTAGGGGAGGAGGCACAGCAATCCTCATAAGCAACAGCTACACATTTTCACCTGAACTCATACCACAACTACGTTCACTTGAAGCCACCTCAATCCTCCTTAAAACATCAAATGGACTCCTACGATGTGTTGCGGCCTATTGTTCTCCAGGGAAAAAATATCACACCAGTGACATTGATCACATACTCAAAGACGCCATTCCCTCAGTACTGGCGGGCGATCTCAACGCAAAAAATGTAGCTTGGAATTCTACGAAAAATTGTCCCAGGGGGCTTGCTCTTCTTGAACATGCTACCGAGTCGGGCTTCACGATTGTGGGTCCAGTAGACCCCACATACCACCATTTCAATCCCCAAACTCCCTCTGATGTTATAGACATAGCAATATTACGCAATTTTTCCAAGTCCTTTGACATAACTACTATTCAGGCCCTGACCTCAGATCATGATCCCGTTCTCCTGCTACTAGGCAACACTCTTATTCATTCTGCCCCTCGCTCTAGACTGCACTATGCAAGAGCTGACTGGCAGCGGTTCCGTGCCCACATCCATGCCAGACTAGAACCTCCCTTCTTAGATCTCTCAACGCCCATCAAGATAGATGAGGCAGTTTCAATCCTCTCGTCCACTATTCAACGAGCTGCAGAAGTATCCATCCCGAGGACCACTTTACGCCCTCCGGATTTCCTCTCTCTACCCCCTGGCTTAGTGCGTTCCATTGCCATCAAAAATCGAGCAAGGATGCACTGGCAAGCATTCAGAACACTAGACACCAGGATTGAATACAACAGATTGGCTGCCAAGCTCCGCAGGGATATTGCCTCCCACAGGCAACAAATGTGGGAGCAGAAACTTTCATCTCTGTCAATCAAAGACCATTCTATCTGGCCAATGGCAAAATCGCTGAGCAAACGAGGCATTTCCAACCCTCCGCTTACTACGCCCAAAGGTATTGCACTCAGCAGCGCCGACAAGGCTGAGGCAATAGCAGATGTCCTGGAGAAGTCTTTTACCCCGAACCCTCCTGCCCCAGATACACCAGATCTTGACCATAAAATGGATCATCTGCTCTCCGTTTCAAAGTGTCCTGAACTCCAAGACGAAGACTCTGCTCTTCAGAAGAGCTTATATCACTACTCAAAGCATTAAACCCCAAAAAGGCTCCCGGACCAGACTCAATCACAGCTCGCCTCATACTGCAGCTCCCTGGCACAGCATTGTCTCGTCTGCTACAAATTTTCACAGCATCATTTCGTGTTGGCCACTTCCCTACAGCTTGGAAACATGCCAAAGTAATTTCAATACTAAAACCTGGGAAGCCTCCAACAGACCCGACCAGCTACAGGCCGATCAGCCTCTTAAACATCCTTGGCAAAGTGTTCGAGAGGACTATCCATTCCCGACTAAAAGTGTTTGTAGCTGATAAGCAAATTATACCGTCCTCACAATTCGGCTTCACCGAAGGCACTTCAACCGAACATCAACTACTCCGCCTCACAAACAAGATAACTCATGGGTTCAACAACAACTCTCACACTGCTGTGGTATTCTTAGATGTGGCAAAAGCGTTTGATAAGGTCTGGCATCCAGGTCTCCTCTTCAAGTTTGCAAAACAAGACTGCCCTCGTCATCTACTTCATCTTCTACACTCCTTTTTAAAAGACAGAACCTTCATCGCCTCCTGGATGGGAGCTATCAGCATCCCCCGTCCAATCAAAGCAGGAGTACCACAAGGGTCTGTACTCAGTCCTCTCTTATTCAACGTCTATACGGCTGATGTTCCGTCTCTACCACAGGGGGTCATTTTACATCTATTCGCAGACGATAATGCGCTGGCTGCCACATCCGAGTTCTCAAGCCTTGCAATCGCCAAACTACAACGCGGCGTCAACACGGTGGCACCCTTCTACAGTAAATGGAGGCTGGGCCTCAATCCAATATAAACAGTAGCTGTCCTCTTCTCAAGGAGAAATGTGAATCAACTACCCGTCTTATGCTTGGGGGACGCAGCATCCCTGGTCGAAGACAGCCATGTACCTTGGAGCAACTCTGGACTCTCGACTCACCTGGAGGCAGCACATTCGCAACACCAAACAACGCGCTGTTCGAAAAATTTCTGCATTAGCCCCACTACTACATTCAACAAATATATCACGTTTAGACAGACTCACGATATACCGACAAATTATTTGGCCTTCCATCACATACGCATGCCCCATCTGCGCTGGCGCTGCTCAGTCCAGTATGAACTCCCTCCAACCTCTACAAAACCGAGTGTTAAGAACCGTTACACATTCTCCCAAATCAACACCAATTCACTGGCTTCACCAGGATATCGGATTCCCCATGCTCCAAGAGCATATTACTTTCATCTCCCGTAAATTCTACCGAACCCTTAGAACACACTACCATCCTGAGGTACGCTCCCAGTGTCGTTTTCATCCGACCAGCCGCGACCGTCATCCGAGACCAGTCGCCAGTATTGGAACCAGTGCATCATTCCCTCCAAATGCGAAGAAACGAACAATCAACCGCACCCACGATGACTCCAAATCTCCCCCACCAAACCCTGACAAGAAAAGGCCGGTCTAAGGGTCCGGTCAACCCAAACGTAGGCTCAGGCCGAATGTTTCGCCCTCGGAACGACCGGCTCCCCACGGTCCTGTTTCTTGGAAGGCTAACGTACTAACACTGCAGCTCTCCATCCCAACCAATCTCCCCCCCGTTTCTCACTCGCTCCTTGCTACTTTTTTAAAAAAAAAATAGCACACTCGAGAGTGAATGATTTCTTGCAATGAAACAGCCACCATCCCTTTCCCTTTCCCCCTCCTTCCCCTCCCCCCCCCTCCGTCCCCACCCACTCACCACAACTCAATCTCTAAGTGAAAAAGAGTTTCCTCCCCAAAGACGAAATATCACTCTTTCAATAAGAGCCCATAGGCTCGGTGTGAAACTACAAGCATGCACAAAAGTACCAAAGTGTAATGCATTCGACATAAAGCATAAAGCATACCCATAACAAACTCCTTGTTTTCTTTTTTTCTGCGTATAATAGTTTGGATGATTCTATCACCCTCTAACCGATATGTTAAAATTCAAAGAAAGATGTATGAAACGTAAAATGTACTACTTTAAAAAATATAACCAAAGTATAAACATTGGTAAATAGTGCTAACAAAACCGCTCATCCATAAACTCGACTGTAAATAGCGTTCGCGAAACTCTTAATAGAAAGGCACTGTTGTGTTTTGATATTCTTTATACATATTTTAAGATTTTTTTGTTTGGTTTTTTTGATTAAGGGCGCGTCAATCGTTAGGTCATAATGCGCCATTCTAGCGTGGCCCATGCACTTTGCAGATCAGAACCAGCCACGGGTAGGGGAAGGAAATGGGGGTATCACGTCGCGGTCGTCATTGTCTTTGTCATCGTCGTCGGGGAGGTCGTCAAGGGAAAGGGGAGGTATCCCCAACGCCCCAACGACGATTGCCAGAGCTCACCTCTAATTTCGGGGAGTAATATAGGTACTCCCTTCTTACGCTGATGTTTGCGAGGTGGACTTTTTCTCTTGGATCGTCTTGTACGATTAGCAGAGCCATGCTCTGGGCCAATTCTACCCCTGGCCCAGACGGGGGCATATTTTAAGAAACTCTTGCAGTGTTATTAATAAGGACGAAGCTGATAATTTTGTATTAGTGCTAAATTTATTTACATCAACACTCACCTGAGCATTTGTTAAAACACCAACTAACTCAGCAACGGCAGTCCCACTCAACATCGCCACACAATTCACCGTGTGGAAGATTTTACCTGTAAATCAAATGATCCCAACATTACAAAACTCTATGAACACATTCGTGACTAAGTTTCAATCTAAGTGTTGAATGCTTTACTTGCGTGGTTGGGTGTCAAGTCTTGGGTGTTACGGAGGACACCGCCGACGCAGGCTGCATTCAACGCCATTGCCAATATGACCAGGGTGATTATTACTGCAGAGTTACATTCAAGTAAGGCGGCCACATTAAGAAGAACTCCCGGTATACAGTGGGCTGGAAACGTAGAGAAAGTACACATAAGAATCCAATCTTTTCTTCGAGATTTGTACTTTGTAGCTAAGTATACGTCTAAAGGGGTCTGCATGCGTGTTTGTGTGTTTGTGTTTCTGTGTATCAATAGCGTGAGCAAAACTTATTGACTAAAAACTAATCCTATGTTCAAGAAAAAATCTCTTCGTGACATTGGGTTGAGCGACCAGCCATTTATATTTTGCCCAAAATCTTAGCCATAAACGACGTAATTTTTGTTCAACTTCAGAACGTATATGTTTAAAATGAGTGGACCTACCTCGATATTAAACCTTGATCCAAAGTCTTGTTTTCACTTATTTACATATTATGTAGATAATATTAAAATGCCTATTGGGTTGTACAACGAGAACATGAAAATTATCGAGACTCGAGTATTAGGAGATTGCATTTTCTATCGACATGCCTATATTATAAAGCCTGACAGACGTGATCAAGTATGCATAAAACATTCAATTTCGTTCAGAAATTGTTAGTCAACGGATTTCATCTAGATTGATTTTCTAGATAATTTCATCTAGATAAGTCACTTCACTGCTAATTATAATAATCATTTTCGTAATACATACTATCATACTTACATATAAACGTGAAGGTCTTCCTTGTAACAATGACAGTTAGCGATTTGCTCTTAATAAGGTGTTTTATGATCGTGCCACAGACCAAGCCCATGATTAGTCGGCAGACATAGGGCAGAGATGCCAGAAGCGCACCCTATAACAAATTGCAGCTGTTACAAACTTGATGCAACGTATTACATTGTATTACACACAGGCTCGTATGAACTCTTTTAGGGGAGGATGATGAGCCGATGAGCTTTTTTCGCGTGTGCATCCAAGTCAGCACACCCCAGGAACACACACAGGAATTCACACTGACTGTAGCCACAACAACATTCTGTAGTGGGGGGGGGGGGGGGAGAAAGGACACATATGAAAAGTGGAGTATCACAGGAAGAAAGATGGGGGGAATTCTCCCATTTCTACGCGTATGTTTACGCATATGCATTTGCATGATTAATATACGTAAGGTGGACCAGGAATGCATTTTACTGTAGAATGTATACGTAACTTTATAATTTATTCAATTGCATATTAGGCTTTCTAATGTTTTGACATGACCATAAAACATAAAACATGTTCATAAAAACTCTGTGAAAATAATGAGAGGAATGTGTACGTTATTATTAAATAAGTAACACATGAAAAATATCCATAAACGAAGACAGATATTTCAAATTTCTCATTTATTTAATTAAACAATATTGGTTGTTGGTTCGAATGTTTTGTTTACGTCGCCACAGAGAAAACTCTTAACTCTTACCTTCAAGTAGACGTATCCCAAGACGTGGATTACGTACTTCGGCAATTCAATCAACAAAAAGTTTATATTCCACATGTTGCAAAAGTGAAGGAACACTAAGCAAATGATGGGTGGTGATGTCAACACCTTACACCATGGAACTTTATTTTCCTGCAGACAAAAATATACATTCAATGCCCCACATTCACATACACACACACATATATAATATATATGTTAGTACTTTAGACAGAAATTAAAAAAGTGACTACACCGGGGTTTGAACCCGGGACCTTAGCTTACCGGGCTATGCTCTTACCAACTGAGCTATGCGGCCACCAATATAAAACTGTCTACACTTAGATTTTTAATTTCTGTCTAAAGTACTAACATAACAGCGTCATAGTCGCCTGCTATAAAGCCAAGTTTAAACATATATATATATATATATATATATATATATGCAGACATTGTATTTTCGGGTAGTCCGTGTGGTTTTATTATCAGTTCCAACGTTTCGGGCAGTTCTCCCTGCCCATCTTCAAGGAAATTTAAAACATAAACCAATATCAAAACAAACAAAACCTTACTTCTTAACAAACACTGCAACTGGATACAAAGACAAAACCAAAAAGCTTAGAAAACATAGGTACTAATGACAACATATTATGAACATCCAGATATTAAGACAAGAGGAAGAAAACTCAACAAGAACCCCTTGAGCCATCTACTCGTACGCTGAGGTCATCTAAAAAGTAATAGAGTGTGTTGATGTCTTCACAGTTTTTTAAAATATCTGGATGTTCATAATATGTTGTCATTAGTACCTATGTTTTCTAAGCTTTTTGGTTTTGTCTTTGTATCCAGTTGCAGTGTTTGTTAAGAAGTAAGGTTTTGTTTGTTTTGATATTGGTTTATGTTTTAAATTTCCTTGAAGATGGGCAGGGAGAACTGCCCGAAACGTTGGAACTGATAATAAAACCACACGGACTACCCGAAAATACAATGTCTGCATATTCAATCCGTGAAAGTCTGCGATATAACATATATATATATATATATATATATATATATACTTATTATTCTTTTATTATTATTAGTATTATTATTATTATTATTATTATTATTATTATTACATATACATATATATATATATCTCGACGATTTTTTGCTTACCGTCTCTATTGATGCACTTAGATTCGAGACGATGAATGGTGATAGAAGACATTGAAGGACGATTATAAAAAACATGCCATATGTAGGATTCGAACCCACGTCCTCAGAGCTGTACGCTCTGGACCAGGGTACGAGGAAGTGCTGGCTATGCTCATATAATGTTAACTGGTATATGATATTATAATATCTTCTCTTGTAGACCAAGGTTTTTCGAGTTCTTTTCCTAACAAACTTTTGGGAAATGCTAAGTGCGGCACGGCATTACTATTTAATTTAGGCCCCTACTCGCTCCACATCCCATCCGAACAATATTTTAATTGGCCATAAAAGCTAACTTTTTACCCATTGAGTTTTTAAAATACTATACAAATTATACATTTTGTTTCGAAATCGGTTCAGTGATTGGTCCTTATGAAAGAAAATACAAATTTACAATATAATATGTTGCCGTGCATTACTATGTATATTACAGGTTTCCTTAGTATCAAAATCGTAAATGCATTGATCTCTAAGTCATTCCACTACCACCTATCCTCCCACACTATTCACCAAAACCAGAAAAATTATTAAAGAAAAGGTAGATCCTACTAACATTAAGATTGGAGTGAGTAAAATGCGCGCTACCTTCAAAGGTGGAATTTTAATTGAATGTGAAAACGAGGGGGATATAGAAAAACTAAAAGACAGTGCTACAAAGGAACTGGGAGACGAGTATGATATTGAAATTAAAACCCCGAAAAAGAAGAAACCGCGAGTGCTTATACATGAAGTTGACGAGGAAGACATTGGTGAAGAAGAAATGGTAAGAAAAATTATTTCACAAAACCAAATAAGCAACAAAGATGAAAATTTTCACATGAAAATAATCTACAGAAAAAAAGTTGGCCGTATGTTAACTAATATTGTACTTGAAGTGGACTTAAAAACAAGGAATTTGTTATGATGAAGGAAAGATTAATATGGGTTGGAAGAGATGTGATATTGAAGATTATGTGCATATCATTAAATGTCACAAATGCCAAGGATTTGGCCATTATGCAAATAACTGTAAAAACAACGCGACCTGTTCATACTGTGCGGGTCCCCACACATACCAGGAGTGTTACGCCGAGTTTAAAAACTGTATAAATTGTATACACGCTAATAAAGATTACAATATAGGTCTAGAAACAGGACATTGTGCATACGATGAAGAGTGTGCCTCTTCAAATAGGATACAGGAGAATCAGTGGAACAAAGTAGAGTACGAAAGTTTTACGTAGCAATCAATGGGAAAACGACCTAAAAAAGTAAACTGTAATAATATACTTTACCTTAATGCACAAAGCCTAGTAAAAAACTTCGACGAAATTAGTAACCTTATAGCAATAAAACGGCCATTGATAGTAGGCATTGTGGAAACACATACAACAACGAAATTATGGATAAAGAGCTTCGCATAATAGGCTATCGAATTTTACGTTGTGACTCGTTAAGCAGGCATACAGGAGGGGTAGTGATGTACATGAAGTGTGGAATGAAGTATGAGGAAATAGTTATATAAAAGTGAAAAAAACTATTGGTTAACCGGTATAAAAACGTCAATTGCAAAAAGAAAATGTGTGGTGATTACCAGCTATCATTCACCAAATAGCAGCCATGCCGAGTTTCTAGCATTCTTTGATGACATGTGTGAGGATATTGTTCGGCTAAATAATGATCCTTTCATCATTATTATGGGTGACTTTAACCTAGATGTTGCTAAATCTCACCCGTATACGCTGAAGTTATTGAACATCATAAAAATGTTTGGCTTTGTGCAAATTGTTGATAAGCCGACTAGAGTGACCCACTCAAGTAGTACAACAATCGATCTAATAATTACCAACAATGCCGAGAACATTGATTATGAAACAAGGAGTGTACCTAAAGTAAGTGACCATGAAGTGCTTTTAGTAAAATTAAAGACAGGCGATCCCATAAACGAGTGTCTAAATAAGAGGTGCGTATTAAAAATCAATGATTGGAGCAATTATGATGCAGACAATTTTCGAAGTGATTTAGCGAGGATGGATTTCAAAATGGCATCGACTGATGTCAATACGCTAGCAAATAGTTTTGTGGGCAATTTGGGTTTGGCAAAAGAAATGAACATTCCGATAAAAACTATTAGAATGAGGTTTAATTTAAAGACAAAACCTGGTTTAATAGCGATGTGGGAAAGTTGTTGAGTCAACGTGACTGTGCATATGAAAAAGCTAAATCACACATTTACTAGGTGACTGGGAACATTTTCGTTTATTGAGAAATAGTGCAACTAAAGCAGTGAGAAGTGCTAAATATAACTATTATCACGATAGGATCGACAATAATAGATATGATAGTTGTAATATGTGGAAAACATTGAAAGAGATGGTTGGCACCAAGGACAAGACAACAAACCCAACAGAAATAAGTTTTGAAGACGGAATTGAAGCTGATACGGTAAAAATTGCAAACAAATTTAATAATTACTTTATAGATAGTATAGATAAAGTGATAGATAGTATTGCTGAAGTTGATGTGAGTTGTATTGAAAACGATAAACTAAAAGAAACAATTGATCTGTGTAAATATCAACGTGAAAAAAATTGTATGTTTGAACAGTTCAGTGAAATTACAATAAGCGAATTAAGAAGAACAGTGCGGTCGCTAAAAACAATGGTGGGGGGACCTTTGATGGAATTAGTGTTAAGTTGTTAAAAGATGCATATCCTACGATTAAGTTTAACCTCCTTAACTTAATTAACATGTCATTAAAAACAGGAAAATTTCCTGAAGACTGGAAAGAATCTCTTATAGTTCCGATACAGAAAATTAGTAAATCTAAAACTGCCTCTGAATTTAGACCAATAAACATGTTGCCAGTTTTTGAGAAAGTATTAGAAATAGTTGTTCATAATCAGTTATATGCATATTTTGATAAAAATGACTTAATAATTGAATGTCAATCGGGTTTTAGGAAACTGCACTCATGTGAGACTGCAGTTCAACTTTTAATTTCGAAATGGACTCAAAGCATGGATAATAACCTATCAACATTAGCTGTTTTTCTTGATCTAAAGAGAGCCTTTGAGACTATAAATAGATCTAGACTTATTGAGAAATTGAGATATATGTATGGTGTAGACGGGAAGGTGCTAGATTGGATATGTGATTACCTTTGTGATAGAAGTCAGAGGACAAAATACAATGAAGTAATATCGGATGTAAAAAATATTGATGTTGGAGTCCCACAGGGGTCAGTTCTGGGCCCACTTTTGTTTCTTATTTATATAAATGATATTGAAAAATGTGTAGAAAAGTGTATCTTAAACTTGTATGCAGATGATACCGTAATTTTTTTCTCGAGCAAAGATTTACAAGAAATGATTGACATTATAAATAATGAACTAAAGACTGTTTCACAATGGTTAAGTATCAACTTAATCAACTAAATGTATTGTAATGTATTGTAATGTAAGTGTATGTTAATCGGCACTTCTAACCTAGCTGAAATACAGATGGACATACTAGCTAACCAAGTAAAAATAGAGGATGAAGTCATCATGTTTGTTGAAGAATTTAAATACTTGGGTAGGCCTATAATCTTAGATAATAAGTTATCATTCAAAATCCATATTAATTACATGGGAGCAAAAATTAGTAAGAAAGTAGGTTATATAAATAGAATTGGTCATCATCTGTCGTCATGGTCTAAAATGTTAATTTATAAGACAATTGTTCAACCACATTTCGATTTCTGTTCAACAATTTTTTATCAAGCTTTTAACATGGATATTGACAGACTTCAGAAATTACAAAATAGAGGTATGCGAACTATACTTAAATGTAATCGTTATGTTTCAATAACGACAATGCTGAACACTCTTCAATGGATAAATGTTAAAGAACAAATTAAGCTTAATGCAATGTTATTCATTTTTAAGATCCATCATAACTTGTTGCCAAATTACTTAGGATTGAAATTAAAGCCAATAGCATCAGTTCATGATCATAGCACAAGAGCAGCTAGAACTGGTTACTATTTGAAAGGTTGCAATAAGAAGTTAGCTAGTAAATCAATTTTTTATTCCGGTATTAGGGAATTTAACAACTTACCTTCTGTAGTTATTACTTCCATTAATGTTGCTAGTTTTAAGAGAAATTATCTCTTGCATAGAGCTCAGTCTCAGCAATGTAATTTATAGAAATAGAATACTTATAATATAATATTATATTATTATTAGAAGGGATATGGTTATTTATTTTTTTGTATAAGGCTCCAGACTAGAAATCAAAATATGTACTGATATCTAGTCAGGCCTATCTTCTGTAAGTGAAATATGTAATGTAATATGTGTGTAAAATGTGAAATATGTAATGTATTGCAATAGCTGTTGCAGCTAAATAAAGAATTATTATTATTATTATTATACAAGATATACGGTACATTGACACCCTGGGGGACTATGCAGACTACCTTATCAATAGGCACCATTATATTATAAAAACTAAAACCTGGGTTAGTACTTAATTTTAATCGCGATATTTCGGAGAGCGCCGTCTCCTTCCTCAAGCATCCGATGCTTGAGGAAAGAGGAAGGAGACGGAGTTCTCTAAAATATCGCGATTAAAAGTATGCTTGAGGAAGGAGACGGAGTTCTCCGAAATATTTCAACTAAAAGTAAGTGGTTTATGATATACGTTGCGCGCGTTAATAAGTTGTGATATTTTTTAAATACCATTATATGTACGTACGTACCTATGCCTGGTTCCAAACCGCCCCAACCAACTCAAACTACAATTACTGACAAGACGCCGGTGCTATTGTTCATAACACTATTTAGTATTAATCATCCCACTATTACCTGTACACCTGTAATGACTGTCTTGACAGTTTGAAACTGCATAGTCATTCAATTTCACGCGGGAAAATCTGGTGTCTCGCATGTATTTCAAAAGGCCTTACTTTTATTGCCACTGTGTGTCCATCCAGTTTACTGGTAGGCGTACATTTGGATACATTCGGTTTAAGGGCGTGTCAACCGTTAGGTCATAATGCGACACTCTAGCCTAAGGGGTGTTGGGAGGAAAGTCCCATGCTGGTCAGAACCAGCCACGGGTAGGAGGAGGAAAGGGGGAATTCTCATGTCGCGGTCGTCATTGTCTTTGTCATCGTTCGTGCCGTCATTGTCGTCGTCGTCGTCGGGGAGGTCGTCAAGGGGAGGGGGAGGTGTCCCCGACGACGATTACCAGAGCTCGCCTCTAGTTACAGGAAATAATATACTACCCTTCTTACTAGCTGATATTTGATGGATGGACTTTTTCTCTTGAATCGCCTTTTACCATAGCAAAGCCATGCTCTGCCCCAGACGGGGTTGGTCTAAATGGTTGACGATTATACTTACAAGTTTTAACTTGTAACAAAGTATGCGAGGAGACAACAATACTATCGGATTCTTTCACTTTGGAAGATGATGTAACTTGGGTTAAGAGTGTTAAGTGCGACTCACCCTATATGGAAGGGTAGTAGCTCCTATGCTGTTGGTGATATAGTCACGTTCGGCGATAGAGATGCAGGGATGTTTCATAGGGGAGTCGAAGACGAAGATCATCCAGCAGATACTCCAGAAAATCCCCAGTGCGCCTGTGATGTAGAAAACCATCTCCCAACTTAAGAACTTTATTATTAAGCCGCACACTGGCCAATTTATTGCCGTCCCTAATGTTCCTCCTGCAAAACGGTAGTGAATAATTAATTATTATTAGAAACTTATAATAGTGTGCATAGTATTTTTTACAGTATAGCATAATTGTGCATACATTACTACTTACTAGACGAAACTCAAATCAACGAGAATTGATAATTGTGAATTAACTTAGTAAAGTTCCTCACTAGTTACATAGCCAGTTATCAATTCAAATTTATTAGACACGCATGATAGGATTACTACAGTACCGATGAAGAAGCTAACAGTAGGGTACAATATTATAAATATGAATGTGTTAGACGAAGATGGGGTTGTTGCAGACGGATTTATGTAATTTAATACATAATTATTATTTTATTTTCATTTTTACACTAAATCCTTTATAAATTATTTTCAAAATCGAAAATGAAAAAGATTATAGTGATAAGAATAGTAAAAAATAATGATTTTAGTGTTAAAGGGCTATTCCCACAAAAAATATTTTTTACTGTAATCTATTGCACAATACTACACGAAAATGACTGTTTTAAAAAAAAATTGTAACTGTGATTTTACACGTTTTTTAAAAATTATTTTTATTCTCGAAAATTAACGTTTTCGGGAATTTCGTAAATCGGTTTTAACCTGCTAATTTTTTTTCCTCATAGATACAATACCGTACCAATCTAGAACTTACCAATATAACATTGTATCTTGAAACTGTGCACAAATATACACTAAAGCACTAACAAAATGCATTCCAAAATCACACCCCTTAATTCTTGGAAATCAGCATATTTTGACCGAACAACTAGTCCAAATTATAAAACAAAATATAGCGGATTTTTATTTATTTTATTTTATTTATTTATTTAACGTCTATCCTATTCAGTTATAAAACTGATTTGACATTGAACAACTCACATACTGTCCCCTCGTACCAAATAACCATGGATTTAAAAGGGTAATTTACATTATTTTTGAATAACTGGTATGTTTTCTATCTAATGTCTACACCATGAAAAGTATCGAGATCTACTTCGATTAAAATTTTTCCGAAATGTCTTGTCATAAGCTAAATATTATCTGTGATCATGTTATACGAAAATGATGATATTAGTAGAGAATGGCCTCCATGTGATTTATTTCGCAATCGTCTACGTTTCAAATTATAGGACCTATTCCCCATACAAAACCAAACATTCACTGTTGGCTGTTTAAAAGTGGATTTTGAATTTGCCTGGCCACACATACAATCATGGTCTTACGAACAACGCTTTCCAACGCTTGCATCGCGACTTCACGCCCATGCTTACTTATTGTTTACGTTATTTTTTATTGAATTCAAGGCTTCTTACTATTTATACATTCCTATTAGAGCTAGGCCAATAAATATGTATTTTATTATTATTTATTTATTATTAAACTATAGTCCTACGACGTATACTTAAAATTAAGTCTATTTAATACAGTTTACAGACTGTGAACATGAAATATAACAACCGCAATGTAAAACAAAGTAATTGTGAAGAAAGTTGTTATTTGTTGGCTGGTTAGCCTATACATACCTAATAGTCCCCAAATAAACGCCCTTTGCTCTGCCGGTGGCGCCCACAATGTAATAAGAGTGTGCATTCCTGGGAACATAAAACCCTGGAGAAAAAATCGTGTTTTCGTTCACGGAGATTTAAATACTTTCCAATATGTCAGTTTGCAAGGAAACTAAATACTTACCGCAGCAAGGCCTATCAATCCTCGGACAAGAATCAGAGCTCCTAGATGGAATTTAGCCGCCATTGGGACAAGCAATGTCAGCACAGCTGAAACCAGAGTGCTGCAACCCACAATCCATTTAGATCCGTACTTTCTTGAAAACCACCTTCCCGGTAGAGACGATATAACGAAGCCGATGAAATAGACGGCTAAGATGTGAGCTTGATTTAAAGCAGACCATGCGAAGAGGTCTTCTCTCTGTAACAGAATCATCATTCTTTGCCTATAGGCCCTGCGCCGGTGCGCTCTACTACCAATACTAGAACAATTGATTTTATTTCAGATTTGGGATATTATTTAATAGAGGCCTAGTCCATAAAATTAAAAAATCCATCTCGATCGTGGTTTGCACCCGGGTCTCCGGCTTGGATTGGTGGATCAAGACAACTTATCCGAGCCGGAACTTCTGGATTGTTGGCGTATTATAGACCCTTGAATTAATCCTGTGGAAATGTTCCCCGACCAGTCTTGTGGAGTATCTAGATACTGTATCTAGGTACATTTTGTGAACTTTTACCTATATCTAGATCCCCGACTAATCAAACAAGAGCAATATTAAACATTATTGGATGAGCGTAGCGAGCGTAGCGAGCGAAGCGAAGATTCCATTCTACTACACTGGAGAAAAAATCCGGAATGTTTTTTTTTTTTTTTTTGTATTTTTGTCTGTTTGTCCACACGATTCCGGCTAAACCGATCCTCCGATTGCGATGAAATTTTATGGAGACCTTCGAAATCTCTGAACTTAGAACTGCCACGTTTTTGAGCGCAATCGGAAAATTTTTTCTCATGAAAATCGCAATTTTACGATTTTTTTCAATTTTTAAAAAAATTCTTCGACTTGTAACACCTACATGCTTTATCCGATTTTAATGATTTTTGCACAGAACCTTTATTTTATGAATTTAGATATTCTTGTGAAATTTGAGCGCAATTAAAAAAATATTTATCATAAAAATCGATATTTTACGGGTTTTTTCTTTTTTTAAACAATTGTTTGACTTATAACACCTACATGCTTTATCCGATTGTAATGATTTTTTCGCAGAACCTTAATTTTATGAATTAATATATTCGTGTTAAATTTGAGCGCAATCGAGAAATTATTTCTTATAAAAATCGCAATTTTACGATTTTTTTTTACAAATACGATTAATTAAAAACGAATTTAAAACAATGAAGTTAATTTTTTATTTTATTTAATTTAATTTAAAAAAAATTTCAACTTAATAATGATTTTTCCACAGAACAACAGAAAATTCGCATAACACATGGCAGCTCAATGCACCAATTACGCTCATCCAACAACGCGGCGGGACTTAAGCGTTTTCCTAGTAGTATAGTAATGCTATAAATATATTACTCCTTCAAACCCTGTGTATACACATGTACATAAGATTTTTTATTTCATTAGCCCTATGACTATTTTTATTTTATTTAAAATTGACCCCTGTTTTTGAATTTTGAACGTATTCACTGCAACTTAGTGCAGTTTGTTTCTTAGTTGTTTGATAATAAGGATAGTTTTAGTGCACTTTCAAAATACACAGATATGCAAAAGGAGCTAAAAACAAAAATATTTTGTTTTTCCCCGGAAATTCAATGAACCTTTATTTCATTCCCCATCATAGGGAAAAATCGTGTAAAGAATGGAAAAATTGTGTAAAAAACAATTCTCGATTTTGATGTCTATTTTATATTCAGTACAAAATTTTGAATTTTTTTACAATCCAAAATTTCCCAATTTTTTTTTTAAATAATTTTAAAAAACTTAAAAATATTAAAAGAATTCATTAAAAAAAGTTATATCCTAAAGTTGATAAGTAAAGTTCAGTTCTGAAGGGGATACCTAAGTCAATATAACTTAATTTAAAAAAATATATCTCATGTTTAACTAAAAAAAATACGTAAAATAAAAAAAAAAGTTCACTGCGGCCCCTCTGCACGGATAGGTGGGCGGTGGGCCTATGGACTGCACCCACCCCTCCACTCGCTTGCCATGGCTTATGGTTTATAATTCCCCCGAACGTCCATGCTCATGCTACAGTGTATACCAACTAGGGAAAAAATTATATTCAGAGACTTCAGGTGCTACAAAACAAAGCCATGAGATGCATAATAAGATGTAGGAAGGTCCCCGATAAGACAAGATGCTTGAGGCACTGAATTGGCTAAGTTAGTTTTCTTAGTATTAGTCTTTTTATTTCAAACTATAAATAATTTGATGCCGGGTTATCTGACAAAGAAGATGACAGATATCAATCAGGTACATAACATTAATACAAGGGGAGCCAGACAAGGAAACTCCTTCAGGATTAATTGTAATAGTAAACAGTGGCAAAGGTCTATTTTTATCAATGGAGTTAAAGAGTTTGACAAGTTACCGAGGGAAATCGAGGAAGTTAAAAGTCTAGGCCTATTCAAAGCCAAATGTGCTAAATGGATGTTTTAAATCTAGTGAAAGTTATTTAATATATTTAGGCCTAATCAATTTGTAGTAAAAATTACGGTGAATGTAATTGAAGTGTCATAAATGTTCATGAACGCCAAAGAAATGGCTAATTGAGCCAATAAATAAATATATAAGTTACATACATTTCATATCTTATAGAACTACACCGATAGATGTAGCTCATGCGTAACGGGTTCAAGAGGTAACGGTTTCGAATCAGTGAACTTCTCAGTGATTCGAATCTATCTAGCCCTCGGAAATTCCCTTCACAATTACACTAACAGCCCAGTAAGTCTTCTGATTAACATAATTGTGTACGAATGGACGAAGTTCAAAATCTCAATGAAATTAGCATTGGAAATGTGCGCTCGTATTTTTCGAAGTACTACGACTACATTTTTCGATCAATCAAGAATTTTGTTTCTAAATTTTGGCCCCGTTTTGTCAAAATTATTTTTTTACTGTATATTGAAATTTGTTATAGACTTTGAGAACTCGCACGAAAGTCTGTGGCTTACAAGGGCTATATTCCAGATTGTGAAAACAACAAGAACCAACATGTTGATTTCCCTTCATGTAACCGAAAAGTACTAAATTAGTGCACTCTAGAAAATAAGCGTCCGCAACCAAGCCAAGTCTGAGAAGAACTATTACTATACAAGTCAACTTTATTGGTATACTTATTTACTTACTCCTTCAGAGCTCGACCCATCCCAGTAGTTTCCCCAATATGTGAGTTCGTTCCAGGTGTTTCCCCAATATGTGAGTACGTTTGTTTCGTTTGAATAGTTGTGAAATAGGTAATATTCTGTACATGGTGGATGGGTCCATATTAAGGCAGTCCTCTGCTTGGTCATGGCAACAATGGCAATACTCATATTGGTCCGTAGCATGTATGATGTCCATGTTCCGAAGAATATCATCGCCACTAGCACGTACCGAGCTTTTATACAGCCTGGAAGCAAATACGAGTCTCTGATTCGGGAGGTCCCTGCAGGTTTGATACCACTCAACAGCAATCCTGACCTAAAATTTGTTTCCATTGTTTAAAACTACTTGTTTGTGAATGCAAGAAATTGAGTCTTCTTAAAATATACCCGATGGACATTCCATTCACAACTACCCTGTCTCCAAAATAACCCACGAGAAACTCAACAATCACAACAAATAATAAATAAGAAACAAACAAATAAATTGTGAAACAAAATAATAAATAAATAGAAATTTCGTAAATGGTTGCCTTGTGGCCCCGACAGCTCGGTTGGTAGTAAAGCCGGGTACTGAGTTCGATCCCAAGTCGGGGTAGATTTATACGACAATTGCTATCTTTAAACTTGCAAACAGACAATGACAAATAATAAACTTATAAACTTTACTAAATAAATGTAATAATTTTGTCTTGCATAACTATATAAAATTAAATACGCACATACTACTTGCGATAATATCCATCTAGGTAATCACGCATAGGCCCTTCTCTCATTATGATTTCATAGATCTTATGGTGTATTTTTTGAGCTTGTGTGGATCAAGGGCTCGTCAACCGTTAGGTCATAATGTGCCACTCTAGCCTATGTCTTTACTACATGCAATTTCTCTAATCGATACGAAAGCACCTTGAGAAGCAATTGCACTGGATGCCCCCTACTACAATCTCGCTTGCCTTGACCTAGCAGAACACTTATCCTGGTACTAAGTTTTAAAAATACACGGTAATATTTCATACGGTATGTGATAAGATTGCGTGGTAAATACGGCATATTGCACAATAAAATCTGTTTCACATTCTCAATTTAAATAATACTTACTTGCCATTTCGGCCGGAGTGAATTACATACGGTAAACTTCCCAATCCATTGCGTTGCCAGACAACGATGTCTGCCCAGTTTACAGTAATTCAAGTGGATCATTTGATTGAAGGTTATTGTTAAAGTCACTGTTCAAATTACAAACACACAAAACTGCATTGTCATTTTTAAAAGTTTTTTTAATCGATTTTAAGTTTATTTGGATTAGGGTGCGTCAACTGATAGGTCATATAATACGACACTCTTGCCTAAACGAGCATGGGGAGGAAGGTCCCATGTTTTTTCAGAACCTGCCACGGATAAGGGAGAAAACGGGGTGTTCTCACATCGTGGCCGTCGTCTTTGTCTTCGCCCGTATTGTCATGGACGTCGCGTCGTCATCGTCGGAGAGGACGTCAAGGGAAGGGGGAGAGAGGTTCCCGACGATGATCTCCAGAGCTCGCCTCTGGTTGTTGAAGAGTAATTATCTCCACTACTTACTAAGCCTTTTACGACAAGCATAACTTATACGTAATCAAATTCGGAGTCTCATTGGTGCGGGTGGGGATTGGGTGGGGAGGCGATTATTCACCCGCCCTCTCTGAATCCGCCACTGCCGGAATCAGATTAACTCAACGCTTTATGTACGCTTGGTCTTAGACAAGTTCCCGATGCCTGCTTGTAATGATCCCAGAGTAAGTACGGTCTGTTTATGCTCGCTTTTACCAACGGAACTCAAGTACGTCCCAGACAAGTTCCCGATGCCTGCTTGTAATGATTTCAGACTATCCCCTTGTAGTACAGGCAAATTAGACTTTGACCCGGACATTTAATGTTCCTAAAATATTATTGCGGGAATACGTTCGGGGGGATGTCCCTGAACAAAAAACTCAAGTTCCCAAAAATCCCACTTGGGGAAAATCCGCTATCTTGAAAAAACTCCGCCATGTTGTATTTTGCAGATTGTTTGCTCTAACAAGTGATCCAAGTGACCAAATGACTTGATTTTTTTCCATTGTTATTATTTGCAACCCCTGTTGATAGAAATAATTAAATTGTCATGGAAAAAAATCCGCCATCTTGGAAAAATTCAACCATTTTGAATTTTTTGTTTTTTCTGCTATAGCAGGCCTTAAGACATAACATAATTTCCTCTGTTATTATTTACAACCCCTTTTGATAGAAATAATTTAATTTCATCTGCCCTCCTTAATAGAACCAGAATTTTTACTATATTGCAAATCAATGCCACAAAAATAGCAACCAGCAATGTTATTTTTGCAGTTAAACGTTGCCAACCAAGAAATTAATGTACCAATTAAAACGTTTATATAATAAAGAAACTTTTAGAGCAGTAAAGCCTAAAGGTTAATAAGGTTTTGATTTATTTGGACTGGTACACTGCACTTGTAAATAAAAACTATGTGAAACAATATTTTGACAATTATCCAGTCGTCTCCAATGGGTATAATGACATTTTACCAAATAAATCATTACATTAATTAAAATGTATTGCGAGTATCAATTCGTTTCAATTAAAAGTTTCATAGAACATCACTTAGGCCTACTTAGTGGTTTCCCTTGAATTCACCATCATTCAGCAGTCACCGTTGTTCCATCGAAATGTCATACCAAGAGTTTTACAGAAAAGAAATAACTGCTGTTCCTTAAACACTTTTATCGCATTTCTTGTACTGTTACGTAAGTTACTAACCCCCCCCCCCCCCTACACATTTGGTTTTCCGAAATGAGTTTAGCCGGCGACGCCTCCTAACTGGTTTACATAAGACTCTCGCCATGACCATCACTATCATTATCAATTTCACTGTCAAACTAATTTTGCGACATCACGTCGTCTACAACGTTTTCGTCGTCTGTCTGTGCAGTTTATCTGGTGCTGGAGCCTTAAGTGTTGGGATTGGCGTCAGTTGTCCATTCTCAAGTTTCCACTCCCAATCAGCAGGATTTAGGGAACCCCTATCCATTTAACAACGACATTTAACGACATTTAACGACGCTTCTGGTAGCCGTCAAATACCACCATGGTTTGAGCTTTAGTTAAGTTTATTTAAAAGAAATAGCTATAGTGACGTTTTACATACGACATATACAGTTGACATATCTGCCTGTACGTAGAGTGTCGTATCCACACAACGCGCACAACAAATTAACCCGTGTCGATGGCGAATGCGGCTACATTTGGGGAAGGTCTTGTTCAGCTGGAGCAATTTCTTACAGAGGCCTGAAGAGGGTGGACTTCGTCCCGTTGTTTAAAGAGAATTCATCAAAAAGTGTAGGTGGTCTTGCTGCCAGTTCGTAGGTGAGATACTCTGCAAGCTCCTCGTCAGTCCGGACGATGCACAACATTGGTGGAAGAGCTGCGTATGATTGATGTGGACTACATCATTGCGGACCTGGATACCATTTAAGACGGTTGCCATAAATTTTTAAACCCTTCGCTTGCATTTTCAGGTAATTTGACTGAACGGTTTCCCAACCATTGCCTTCATGGACTTTAATTCCACATCTCTAGCACAGTCACAATTGACACTTGTCTGTTGCCACCACAAACGTTTGAAAGAGACACAGAAGAGGTGAGACGCCGCTGGAAGGGGCTGTGGAGATGTAGCCACTCTTGCATCTTTGTGGTGTCTTGGGTGTCTCGTCTTTGACGGGACATGCGCATCTCGACGTGCTGTTCGGATGTGGCTAGGATGACTCCACAGAACTCTTCCAAAAGATCTATAACCTTTGTCGATGCTGGCAAATTGAATGCACCCATTTGGCTAGTGTCGCTTCAGAAAGTCCCCGGCCATGGGTAAAGCCGCCAGGAGCCAATCGTAATCAAGTGTGACAGTGAAAATGATAATGATGGCAAGAGTCTTATGTCACCCCAGTTAAAATGCGTCGTCGGCTAAATTAATTTCAAGGACAAATGGGGGGGGGGGGGTAATAATTTACTAATACTACAAGGAACGCGATAAAAGTGTTTAAGGAACAGCAGATATTTATTTTTTGTAAAACTCTTGGTACGACATTTCGATGGAACAACGGTGACTGCTGAATGATGGTGAATTCAGGGGAAACCACTAAGTAAGTAATGTTCTATGAAACTTTTAATTGAAACTACTTGAGTACATTTCTTGGTTTGGAAACTTTTAACTGCAAAAATAACATTGAACTTGCTGGTTGCTATTTTTGTGGCAATGATTTGCAATAAAGTATTAATTCTGGTTATTATGAAGGAAGGCAGATGAAATTAAATTATTTCTAACAATGGGGTTGTAAATAATAACAGAGGAAATTATGTTATGTCTTTAGGTCACTTGAATCGCCTGCTATAGCAGAAAAAACAAAAATTCCAAATGGTTGAATTTTTCCAAGATGGCGGATTTTTTTTCCATGACAAATTTAAATTTTTTCTATCAATAGGGGTTGCAAATAATAACAATGGAAAAAAAATCAAGTCATTTGGTCACTTAGATCACCTGTTAGAGTAAACAATCTGCGAAATACAACATGGAGGAGTTTTTTTCAAGATGGCGGATTTTCCCCAAGTGGAGTTTTTGGGAACTTGATTTTTTTGATCAGGGACATCCCTGAACATATTCCAGCAATAATATTTGAGGAACATTAAATGTCTGGGTTTTTGCCCAAAAATTGTCTAACTGGCCTGTACTATTTGGAGTTATTCCTACCTGCGACACCGTACTAGCCGGCGAGCCGCAGTGGTTAATTTCTAAAATAATAAGTGGGCGGTCGCTCGACGCTGAGGCTATATTATCAAAAAATATTAAGGACTTCCCATTGAACAATAATTGTTTCGGGAAGAAGTATGTTTCCTGGTACAATGGTTGAGGGGGGGGTCTGGGGGTATGCCCCCCAGCTACAGTATAGTGCGGGTGTAAATCGCATTCGCAATTTCGCATAGCCTCAGAAAGTTTTGAATTTTTACCATTCCAATGTTACTAGTTTTTAGCGTGCTTTGGTCGATAATTTATAAAATTGTGAAGATCCACTTATTGTCAGTTTACAATATCTTTTGTCACTTAAAAATTTCCAGAACTACTCAAAGAAGCCAGAACGGTCCATTTTGTGTTGTTCATGGGCGCCGGCAGGTTATTTTTGAAGGAGGGAAAGTCGATACAAGTAACCAAACTATCACAATGAAAGGGTGGGGGGAAGGGGGGTGAGCTTATAGCGTCGCAAGGCGCTTTTTTTCGTTTGGTACTTTACAGACGATTTAGGGATGTTACAATAGGATATGAACTAAACTAAAAAAATGTGAGTTTATTTTGTTATACCCTTTTTTCCACCAAAAAATTAAAATTAAAAATATTGCCAGCAATAGCAAATCCAGAAATTGTCTCTTGTCTGGAGAAACAGGCGCGTAGGAACTCCTTTTCAAGTGGGGGTGGAACAACAAATCTTCTGCTAAGTACGGGGGGTTTGGGGGGCTATAACTATAAATTAAATTGGAATAGTTAAAAGTAAAAAGTACTGCTTAAAGCGGGAATCGGACCCTGGACCTTTAGCAATGGAAGCAGAGACGCGTACCACAAGACCAACGAGCTACACACAAGACCAACGAGCTACACACAAGATCAACGAGCTGCACAACAAAAAAGGCAAAATGTTCTGATCTAAGCTGTAGTAATGAACAAAGACATTTAGTCATTACGACTATCCGTAGGCGCGGCGTGACAGGATCGAGTTTTGACCTATAGATCGTGCATCAAATCTAACCGTGCACAGTGCACTGTGCACATATTCATGTTTATTATAGTAGCCAGTAGCCACGCACATTTCCCCATTTCACAATATTCAACTCACTGGCCCTGCCCCTACACTAATTAATAAGTATTAATAACCTAAAGTGTGCTGTCGTGTGACCTTCAAACCTTCGCGACCCATGTGTGCATGGCATCTTCCTCTGACTTGAGGGTTTGAATCACGTCAGGTGGGTAGGAGTAAAAACGTGTCTATTTGTGATACAAGCAAACCATTTTGTACACGTGTTTTACTTGTCAATTAAAGCATTATTTTCCGCAGTTCATTATTTGCAGGTGATGTGGGGGGCGTGTAGGGGGTAGATTCAAAAAGGGGGTGTAACATTTTTTTAAAATAAATTGGTGGTCTATTTTTACGGTTCGAATGTCATTTTCACATATTTTTGGGACGGCAAATCGAATAAAAAACATTTAAAATTCGTTAGTCCAACCATTTGGGTTCCATGGGCGCCATATTGGAAATTGCCCCCAAATACAATGTTGATACCCAAAGCATGTAAATATGGCATGCTTGGTATCAAATTCCACTAAATCGTACTCCCTGAACACGCAGGTACCACTAAAATTGTGATAAAACAAACTTAACTCTCAGAATCCCGCCATTTTGATTATTGTGGGTACCGGTGGGCACCAATTTGTGAGGTGAATAGACACATATGCATGTTTGTGTCATTTTTGTGTATTTTCCGGTCAAGGATTATGAATGTTGTGTTGAAAATGTATAAGAGAAAGATCATCGTCCAATTTCTATAATTTGTCAATATTGTGTGCTTATTTTGTGAAGTGTGTCTATAAAATGTGAACAACATACACAGACATTTTATACTCAAACACCATTTGCTATAGTTACTATTACTCGTTGCTAGTATATTCATTAAATAATCATCTATGTTTAATTCTAATCATCATTGCAGGTGTCTTGTAGCTCGTCAAGTAAGTTTGTGTGTCTACTGCTGGAGTATAATAATAGTAATTTAAAATACTGTTCAATATTCTGTTTCCGATCAAAAGAGCTCTTAACTTAAATAAAACAATACAATACAATCCTTCTCCTCGGTAATACCAAAACTCTTATGCCTCGAGCTGAAAATGAAAAAAGTTATTGTATGAGTATGAAAATGTGTTTCACTTCTCTCCAGTCAATAATCAAATTTGGACGCGGGTAACTCTTATTGCTGCAATCTCCTTTGCAATTCTTGCAATTGAGTGTGCAGCACAAATCATTTTCCGGCAACAGCACCGACGCATCTCACAATTTTTCAGTGTCAAATCAAGCTAACGAACAAAACAACACTGAAGTAAAAGCAAAAGTTGATGCTATTGGACTCACTCAAAATCCTGCAGCTCTTCGACGCTGGACACTAGGTGGCCCTGAAGTGATAAGGCTGCTCTCTGATTTCGAAGATGAGACTGACGATGGCACTGTCAGTTATGGTGACACACACCACAAACAATATTCAAGCTTCCATCATACGTTAAAATGAAAAAATGCGCTGCATTAAAGGACAGTTTCTTGCAATGTGATAATCTATCTCTGCACAAGTGCATGCAACTTATCAAACTAGTAACGACAAGTCATGGTGGACGAAAGCGTCGCAAACTTTACGGTGCTGAGGAAAAGGGCAAAGTTATGTTCAAGGACCGTCAAAGAGAAGGCAGGAGAAGTAAAAATCCTTTTTGATCATATCCAAAGATGTCAGACCAATATGTTGTGTCTCAAAAGAACCCAAGCCAAGGCAAGAAGAATTAAGTGTTGCGGGAGCCACTACAATTGAGCACAAGACTTTTGATTATTGTTCTGTCCGGTGATATTCAAATAGACGTTCTTTGAATATGAAAATGAGCATTACCCTTCTTCTATTTGTCTCAATGGTGAAATGCGTGTTGGTGGGAAATCTCATTTAGTTGAGATACTTGAAAAAATTCGCTCCAAATGAGCTTTTTCAGCTAGGCCTACATGCAGTAAGGTTTTTATGGGGCAGCACTGGTCCATTATCAAAAGCCACGTGCTGGTATTTGTACATTCATTGACTATGCCAGTCATCAACTGAGCTCGTATCTTCTACAAACATCTTAGAATCTTGAAGCAAGGCAGCTTGACATAACTTGGGACATTAACTCTCCGAACAGTGTCCAGAATGCGATTCGCGACTCACGAGTGTAGTAGAAGGCAGTGGACGATGTCGGGCTCCCAGCATGCCGTGCGGCATGCTGACAGCGAGCAGACAAGACTTGTCAGGGCCGGGTCGTGATGGACCACATTGTAACATTGTCCAGTAAAGCAACTTATACAATACTTGTACAGGCCTACTGTCATTTACCCATGTCCTAATCTACTACAAATGGCGACGAACACGAACGATAGCGCTGCAAGTAAGTCGTGTTAATTTATGGACTGAATTAGGGGGAAAAACGTACGGCGTAGGCCTACGTGCATGACCTTGCATGACCTAGGGGCGGGGCAGGCGTCATTAGGCCTAGTCAAAGCATAGGCCTAAGGCCTATATACGTAAAATGTCGCGAGTAGGACATAT
Organism: Sweltsa coloradensis; assembly: GCA_024449915.1. Taxonomy (NCBI): domain Eukaryota; kingdom Metazoa; phylum Arthropoda; class Insecta; order Plecoptera; family Chloroperlidae; genus Sweltsa; species Sweltsa coloradensis. Next base: position 53,496 of record JAMZAV010002121.1, read on the forward strand.
GATACGTTTGATCCGGAAGTACACGATTTTGAGAATTATATGGAGAGAATGGAGCAGTATTTTAAAGCAAATTCGGTAAAGAAGAAGACAGAACGCCCGCCTTGATATCATTGATGGGGGACAAGGCATATGCAGTTGTAAAGAACTTGATGTCACCAATTTTGCCTGGGTCTAGGCCATACAACGATATAGTGTTGGCTTTAAAAACGCACTACATACCTCAAAGATTCATCAATGCCGAAAGGCGACGCTTTTTTAAACGAGTGAAGAAGGAAGGCGAGTCTAATACCAGACTATGTGATAGCCTTAAGGAAGTTGGCAGCCACATGCAGATTTGGTCTCTTCTTAGACCAAATGCTTCGGGATCTTTTCGTATTTGGACTTTCAAGTGAGAAGGTACAAGAAAAGCTTGTGATTCAGGATGTGTCCTTATCTTTCCAGTCGGCAGTTGAGTTAGCACAACAACTCGACCTTGCTAAGATAATGTGCGTGAGATACATGGTCACCCAGCGTCACCAGAGAAGGAGTCCAATATGTACAGCAAAATAGGAAAAAATCCAAACCATTCGCAAACCAACGATTTTCCAGAAAAGGGTCCCCACAAGGAGTTCCGTCAAGAGCCAGGGCCAAGCTGTTCGCGCTGCGGACGTCGACATGCAAAAGAGGCGTGTCCAGTCCAACACTGGGAGTGTTTCAAGTGCCACAGGCGAGGGCACGTAGCCAAGATGTGCAAGTCTACAGGTATTTCAGCAAAAAAGGTATTCCGATGTACGGAAGATAGTGATAGTAGCTCTGCAGAAAATGATAGTGAAATGTATAACATTGCATACACCAAGCAAAGTTTTTCATCAAAGAAATTGCCTTACGTAGTGAAAATGTACATAGAAGGAATTCCAATTAAGATGGAGGTAGACACGGGGGCAGTAGTTACAGTAGTCCCTAGAGAAGTGTTTGAGACTAAATTAGTAAAAGCGGGTCTAGTATTACAACCTAGTAAGACAAAATTGTCAACTTATGATGGAAGTAAACTCAAAGTGTTAGGGCAAACACTTGTTAAGGTAGGATACCAAGGTATCGCGTATTCCAATTTGCCGATCCTAGTGGTAGATAACCACAAAGCGCGTGCTCCAATTTTGTTGGGCCGAGATTGGTTAGGAATAATTAGACTTGACTGGAAGTCCCTGGTGGACCAAGGACAAGTAAGTACCAAACGTGTGAACCAGGTAGCAAAAGGCGGGTTAAACGGCAAGCCTAGGACGGGGAGTGACGAGTTTAAACGTAAGTTTCCCGAGGTGTTTGCAAAAGACGTGGGGGAGTGAAGGTGTATCAAGCCACTATTGTGTTGAAAGAAAATGCCCAGCCCATATTTTGTAAACCATACTCGGTGCCATTTGCCATAAGGGAAAAAGTAGAAGCCGAGCTTCAAAGACAACAAAAAGAAGGTATCCTAATACCCGTTTCACATAGTGAGTGGGCAACGCCCATGATAACGGTGCCCAAGCCAGATGGGGGGATTAGGTTGTGTGGGGGATTTTAAGGTTACCTGGAACCGGGTAGTTCAGACGGAACATTACCCCTTGCCAACGTTTGAAGACTTATCGGCCACATGGGCAGGGTGTACCTGTTTCACTAAGCTAGACCTGGCAAATGCGTACCAAAAAATTTCCGTCAGCCCAAGCTCACAATCCTTGCTTACTGTGAATACACATCTGGGATTATTTCAGCAGCGAAGGCTCGTATATGGTATTTCGAGTTGCCCCTGCCATATTCCAAGGGATAATGGACAAGGTGTTAAAAGGTATTCCAGGGGTATGTGTATTCATTGATGACATCCTAGTTGCAGGGAAAGACGAAGCGGAATGTAAATACAGAACAGAATTAGTATTTAAGAGATTGTCTAAACATAACTTTAGGATATCGGAAAAAAATGTGTTTTCTTGTCACCCGAAGTTGATTACATGGGTCATACAATTGATGCTTTAGGTATACATCCTCAGAAAGACAAGGTGAAAGCTATCTCAGAAGCACCCATTCCAAAGGATGCTGCACAGTTAACCTCTTATCTGGCATTACTCCAGTATTACAATAAATTTTTACCCATGCTTAGCACGGTGGTGAAGCCTCTGTATGATTTAAGTCACTCAGACACATGGTATTGGAACATAGAAACTAATGAAACCTTTCAAAAGAGCAAAGAAATGATGTTAAATAGTTGTGTTTTTAGCTCATTTCGATACTAATAAACAAATAGTGGTAGCGGCTGATGCTTCTGCGTATGGTGTTGGAGCGGTGTTATCCTTGATATCAGAAAGAGGAGATGAAAGGCCAATAGCATTTGCTTCGAGAGTTCTACCAAGGCAGAACGGAATTATGCTCAGGTTGAAAAAGAAGCTTTGGCGCTAATATTCGCAGTTAAAAGATTTCATAAATACCTGTACGGCAGGAAATTCCTTTTAGTGACAGACCACCAACCGCTGACAAGCATTCTAGGGCCCACCAAGGGTTACCGACTCTAGCAGCCTCTCGAATGCAACGTTGGGCTCTCATCTTATCAGCTTACCAATATGAAATAAAATATCGAAGGGGGAAGGACATGGCACCAGCTGATGCACTATCACGTCTTCCTTTACCGGAGACGGGGGAACAAAAGGGGAATATTCATTACTTTTCTCCAATAGACAATTTTCCTTTAACTGCTCAGGAAATTGGTCAGGCTACATCCAAAGATAGTTTGTTATCAAGGGTTTATCATTTTAACCCAAAATGGATGGCCCGAAAAAGTTGTGGACACATCCCTAAATGCCTTTTTTGTTAAGCGTCAGGAACTATCTATACATGAAAACTGTGTAACATGGGGAAATAGAGTTATTATTATATTATTAACAAAAAAGGGTTTTGGAATTGCTCCATGAGGAACACCCAGGGACCACCCGTATGAAAATGTTAGCCAGGAGCTTGGTGTGGTGGCCAAATATTGATGATGACATTAATGATACGGTAAAAACATGTGATATTTGTCAAATGACATTACAAGCTGCACGTCCAGGCCCCTTGTGTCAATGGACCTGGGCGACCCGAAATTGGCAAAGGGTTCATATGGATTTTGCAAAAAAAGATGGAAATAATTTCCTTGTTATGTATGATACCCATTCAAAGTGGGTGGAGGTACTGTTTATGAATTCCACTATTGCTTCACAAGTCATAAATAAACTTCGGGCGGTGTTTGCTACCTTTGGGTTGCCCGAGATATTGGTTGTGGATAATGGACCGCCTTTCAGTCCTAGAGAGTTTGCAGAATTTTGTCAGAGTAATGGCATCAGGTTAAAATTTAGCCACACCATTCATCCACAATCTAATGGTTCAGCTGAACAATGGTTCAAACGCTAAAGAAATCAATGTTAAAGCAGGTATTAGAGGAGGAAAGAAGCTCAAAGAACCGATCCATTCCCCACCGTCTTAGTAATTTTCTATTTGCTTACCGAAATACGCCTCACACTGAGACGGGGAAAACTCCTGCAGAAGTAATGCTGCAAAGAAAACCACGCACTAGGTTGTCCCTACTAAAACCAGATTTTAATCAATCAATGGAACAAAAACAAGCAAGAAGAAAAGAGTTGCATGACAAAACTAGAGGGTTAGTACCAAAACATTTCCTACCAGGGGATAAAGTTCTGGTTAAATGTGTGAGGGGGGAAAGAGAGTCGTGGAACATGGGGGTTGTAGTAAAGGTGGTCAGCCCAATAACCTCCTGGTGAAAGTTGCAGGTAGAGTCAGGTATACTCATGCCGATCATCTAAAGAAACATCTAGGAGAAAATGTTAATAGGGACATTGAACAGTGTAAGGAATCAAGGGAACAACCAACGGAGATTGAAGCCAACAAGGCCACCCCATGCTTCATTCCTTGCCCTGTTTCGAAGACCCTTTCCCTCCGAGGTTACACTCATGCCGACCATAAACGATTCCATCGTTAGTCCCCTCCAGCCAAAGGTTCCGCCGCTAGTGCCGGTGAAAAGTCCACGTCCTGAGCGCATAAGAAGAGCTCCTGTAAGACTTAATTTGTAAGGGTATACCTTATTGGTTGCCTTGGGGCAAGTACACTTTATCAATTATCAATTATCATTAGACCATTGTACCTATATATATTACATGTATTATTTATTTTTGTTACCAATTATTTATGTATTATTCAGTTTTGGACATTACCAATGGGTATGGGAAAGGTTCCATGAGACTCATGTGAAGGGGGATCCCTATTGTGCAAGTCCACTATTTATTTTTGTCTATATTGTTAATTTTGGAAACTGTAATTTATTGTTTTGAACTTATGTATACCAGTACCTATTTGAGCGTTTGTCACTTTGTATTATTTTTTGCTGATATGAAATGTTACTAATTTTTTTGTAAAGGAAAGATGTGTAGTAGAAGGCAGTGGACGATGTCGGGCTCCCAGCATGCCGTGCGGCATGCTGAGACGACAGACAAGTGTCAGGGCCGGGTCGTGACGGACCACATTGTAACATTGTCCAGTAAAGCAACTTATACAATACTTGTACAGGCCTACTGTCATTTACCCATGTCCTAATCTACTACAAAGAGGACAAGGCGTTCATCGTTAGGACCTCTCGAACAGGGGTCTATGCTGTTTTTATTGTTTTAAGTTTAGAATCAGGAAATTCGTAGCTAGGTTCGGTTTTGTTAATAAAGAGCATCAGTCCAAAAATTATTCATTCGACGCTCCCAGGCAGTCACTTCAGCCGGGCTAAGGTCCGGAGTTCAAAGTTTTTATATGCCAACTAAATCTTACTGTTTGTTTTACAGGATAAGTGCCCAAAGATTGGGCCAACTATTACGCTCCCTTGCAAGTTTTATGTGGCTTGCAGATAGTTACTAACCTGGACGCGGTGATTTTAACAACCACTGGGTGTCCTTCTAAACTTGACCGGGTTTCGTGCGGCCTTATGGAGGAAGCCGATGGTCGCATGTTACTACACGTCAAAGATATGGACACGGAGCTAAGTCAGTGTTGATCCAGAGCTCTGACACAGATGTTGTTGTGTTCTCGGTCTCCTTCATCCACACCTTGGAGTCCTTAGGCCAAAGCGAACTATGGATACTTTTTGGCTGCGGCCCTCATCGTCACCACATAGCTGTACATACCATTGCACGGCTAAATACGGTGCCCTTATTGGTTTTCACATGTTTATAGGCAGTGACACAGTGTCGGTTTTTGCTTCGAAGAAAAAACGCACAGCCAGGAACGCGTGGAAAAACGAGAAGACAGTAGATGCGTTTAGAGCCCTAGCATCTCCTGATGAAGTCGACAATACAGTTTTTAGTCAACTACACAGACAGGGCTCAAGGAGTCAAGGGATGTTAGTGGAATTTAGTAATTGTATCATTTTCGTCGATATTGATAAGTTCCAGGGCCTGCAGTCTGATATAGGAATGATGCAATCCATCTATTGGCTATACCTCTTAAGCCTAGAGATTCCAGTTTTGAGAGAAGTATAACATAATCAATTGTTTCAAACGCCTTACTCAAGTCGTATCGAATATTCCAATAGCCAGGTCACCATGATCCGAGTGCCTTGTATAGTGCAGATAGGAATGAGAAGATGGCAGTTATGGTGGATTTTCCCTTCTGTAAACCGTGTTGATTGCTTCGAGAATATTTTGTTTAGAGAGGAAGGATGACAGACGGGTGTACATGATTTTTTCGAATAAGTGTTAGGATCTCGGTTGTTTGCTTGTTGAGGGGTATAACTTTGGCCACTTTTGAGTTTGGAGGGGAAGGTCCCTGTGCAAAAGGAGGCATTTATGATAAATGCTAGTGTGTGAGAGATGATGCTGCCACTTTTGTAAGCACAGATCCAGGAACATTGTCTAGGCCTGCTGAAGGTTTGTTATTCAGTATTTGATTTGATGATATATCGGTTTCTTCAAGATGGGTGGTTGGATGTAGAAATATTGAGTAAATTTCCTGTTTATCCTCGATGGCACCAGATTATATATGTCCGAGGTCGGCTGTTTATATACCAGCCTTGGAAGATTTCGTTGAGATGTTTTGATATTACTTTCGGGGCATGGTTTTGAATTCCGCTCATGTTGACAGAAGTTGATTCATGGGACTAGGTGCCTTAGTTTGAGCATTGAAAATCTGCCAAGTAGCCTTCGATATGTTATTTGTAGAAGATATAACATGATCATGATGGTATTGTTTGGTTCGTCTGGTATTTAGTGCATGGGATTTTTTTAATGTACGATATTCATGTTGTTCACATTGTAGACACTTAACAAAAGAAGCACACATAATTGAAAAATTATAAAGAATGGACGATTATATTACCTATTATACATTTTTTGACACAAAATTTAAATTCCTTGATCAAAACATACACGAAAATGACACCAAACATGCATATGTGTCTATTCACCTCACAAATTGGTGCCTACCGGTACCCACAATAATCAAAATGGCGGGGTTCTGAGAGTTTAGTTTGTTTTATCACAATTGTAGTGTTACCTGCGTGTCAGGGAGAACGATTTAGTGGAAATTGATACCAAGCATGCCATATTTACATGCTTTAGGTATCAACATTGTATTTGGGGGCAATTTCCAATATGGCGCCCATGGAACCCAAATGGTTGGACTAACGAATTTGAAATGTTTTTTATTCGATTTGCCGTTCCAAAAATATGTGAAAATGACATTCGAACCGTAAAAATAGACCACCAATTTATTTAAAAAAAAGTTACAGCCCCTTTTTGAATTTACCCCCCAAACGCCCCCCCACATCACCTGCAAACAATGAACTGACGGAAAAAATGATATAATTGACAGTTAAAACACGTTTGCAAAACGGCTTTCTCGAATCACAAATAGACACGTTTTTGCACTATTTTCCTTGTACCCACCAGACTATACTAACTAGGAAGCTTCGCAAACGATTTTTCAGGCGCGTTATTGGATGAGCGTAATTGGTGCATTGAGCTGCCATGTGTTATGCGAATTTTCTATTGTTCTGTGAAAAAATCATCACGAAGTCGAAGATTTTTTTATAGGTCATAATTAAAAAAAATTAAATAAAAAATTAACTTAAATTTTAAATTTTTTAATGAATCGTAAATTTAAAAATAAAAAAATCGGTAAATTGCGATTTTCATAACAAATAATTCTTCAATTGCGCTCAAATTTAACACGAATATATTAATTCATAAAATTAAGGTTCTGTGAAAAAATCATTACGATAGGAGTAGGTGTTATACGTCAAAGAATTGTAAAAAAAAAACGTGAAATTTCGATTTTCATGATAAATAATTTTTCGATTGCGCTCAAATTTTACACGAATATCTTTGTTCATAAAATCTGTGAAAAAATCATTAAAATCGGATAAAGCATGTAGGTGTTATAAGTCGAAGAATTTTTTTTTAAATCGAAAAAATCGTAAAATTGCGATTTTCATGAGAAATAATTTTCCGATTGCGCTAAAAAACGTGGCAGTTCTAAGTTCAGAGATTTCGAAGGCCTCCAGAAAATTTCATCTTAATTGGAGTATCGGTTTAGCCGGAATCGTGTTAACAAACACACAAAAATACAAAAGAAAGAAAACAAACATTACGGATTTTTTTCTCCAGTGTAGTGAAATGGAATCTTCGCTTCGCTCGCTACGCTCATCCAACAATATCATACCACGGGCGTCAATGTACGCGCAGGATTGATTAGAATGACATTATAATGCCAATTGCTCTGTATAAAATAAGTGTTTAAACTTGTCTCCTCACCTGAATCATTTGTTCTTTTGAGTCCGTTCAAAAGAGCTGAAGGTCTTTTCTTCATTGTTCTGAGGTTCTCCTTCCTTCCACTGTCAGTGTCAAGTCATAACTAACCAGCCACAAACAATTTCGTTAAACACACCCCAGTACCCCAGTATACGGACTGCAATACCGTGTCCCAACATCCCGACGTTACCTATGCCAATTATAATGTACTTTTTACTCATTTACAAAAACAAAAGAATCACAGCAAGAAATTCAAAATTGAAAATTCGTTATTCAGAATTTGTTTCCGTGCCTATTTACGGCGAGACTGAATTTCTAAGATTCTGAAGTGGGGGGGGGGGGTCACGGTAAAAAGTGGGGAGGGGGAATTCCCCCCATTCCCCCCCCCTTCCTACGCGCCTGTGGAGAAAGGTGGGCTTTGCAAAACTAATACGGGTGTGCTTGAGTAAAGTTCCAGTTCTGCCCATTGTTATTATGGCCGATGGCGAAAAAAATCAAATTTGCTACTTTAAAACGCCTAAAACACGTTTAAAAATGTTTTCTTTAAATTACGAAAGAAACTTTTAAAACTCATAGGCCTATACATCGCACTTATGTAAATAGTATAGTGTGTCACAACTCACAACATTGTAAATTAAGTGGGCGGACGCGCCCGCCCACTTAATTTATTATATTTTTTTATAGATGGGACGCTAGGGAACCGCGGTAGACAGAAATAAACCACTTTTTTCTTGCGCTAGCAGCTTCGAGAAGTCCCTTTACATTTCGACGCTAAGTTTAGTTTACTGCGCTTGCAAAACGTCGTCTACTCTACTACAAACTCTTCAGTATAAATTACGTAAGCAACAGGCATAGTTGGTCAGAAACTATCCCAGCGACCAACATACACATTCGTATGAAGTGAAGAGTACCTAACGTTAATTAACCAGAATGGCAATGCATCTTCCAGATCTGGTAAGTGTGTAAACATAGTTTTAATCATTTGTACAATTAATTTTAATACCCGTGTGCAGAAGCCAACTGAAGTTTTTACAGTGTAACAGTTTTTTCTAATGTTATTAATTTTCGTATTTTCGCAAGCGGAATTATCAACGACAATTTTTGTTATTTTGTTTTCATAGTTAGCCGAAGCCAACACTGGCGAATGTGCGTCGTGTAAAGAACCAGCCAAGCAAAGATGTAGTGGATGTAAAAAGGTTGTCTACTGTTCAGAAAAACACCAAGAAGAACATTGGGCCACGCATCGAGATGAGTGCGCTGCCTACAAAGTACTGCGAAACGATACTGTTGGAAGGTAAACCTACTGCTTACTTTCGAAATGAATCATTACATTTTTCCTTGAGACATTTCAGACACGACATTTTGAGTACATTGTTATTTGTAATTTTTTTGTTATTATTCTTTTAAACCTTGATCTCGGCAAGTGTGGAAAATTACAAAGGATCTTTTCTAACGGGGCACTCTTTAGTGATTCTCACCACCCCTCTAAAAACATTGTATAAACTGAGTAAGAAGCCGTCCGCGGTGGCACATACGATACCCGAGGCGTATGGCTTTATAGTCCGGGGTCTACCCGAAAATTTGAGGCCGAACCTAAGACAAATTGCAACAGAAGCGAATTTGGTATCATTGGATTAAGGAAAAAAACTAAATTACCCATAGAGAATCCCCTAAATCCCCATAGGGTGGGTGGGTCTAATCATACCCTAAATGAAAATGTAATAAAATTGAATTTAAAAAATTGTATTTTTGATACCTTGTAACCATGGTATCTAATCAATGCTTTTAAGGGTATTTCAAATAAAACATACTTCAATAGTTTAAAATTAATTTTGTGGCCAGCAGAGGTCAATGAAGGTCAAATTTTAATATTTTCAATATAATTTGTAAACGTTTTTTATTGGCACAATAATGTTTAATGATGGTCACATAAGTATATAATAATAATTTATAGTATATAATAATAGTATATAATAATAAGTAAATAAGTCACACTTGAAAAGGCGTAAGTCAATCATTGCAGAAAAAGGTTATTATTACAATCTGTAGGACCATGAACCTACGAGAATGTAGTCAAAAATCTTTTTTGAGTTCTCATAATGTACCAAATTCAATAGCCAAGCAATTTTTTATGATTTCGAGTTTAAAGATTTTACTTTTTTACCACACAAATCGTTGGCTTGGGGCTCGTCAACAGGCGAAATGATCTTACTTCTTTTCAAAGCGAAACTAGGGAGAAAGAATGAAAACGCTACGACTGAGAAGTTTCAAACGTGAAATACACTTTGATATCTTTAATTCCTTATCACTTTTGAATATGGAAAGCAAAATTGGGTAACGGGTACCGGAGAAAATCAAAATTATCAAAAGCTAGGTAATTCCGTACTCTTATGAATAAGACGCTATACAGAGAAAACGGTTCATCTTAGAACTTTGAAACTTGGGCCACACTTGAATGTCTCATGCGCAATCACTTTAGCTTTCAAAACCAAAACTGGGCAATAGGGACCGGAGAAAATCAAAATGAAAACCAAAACGCGTAATCACTCAGTCGTAGTAATTTGTACAATCTTGAAATTAAACATGCTCTTAACCTTTATAAATATCTTGGGCTTAAAAACACAAGGGGGCAAATTTGGGGGGACCGTGGACCCAAAAATGTAAAAAAAAAAACAACTCTGAATTAACAAATTTAATCATTCAAAGTCCATCATTCACGCCTTGATAGGAAACAACAGCAAAAAGATGTAATATCTCCACAAATATAAAAATTTGTAAAAAAAAACAACAAAAAAACGACACAGTCAAGCTCTCCTTCAAAAGTCTTCGGTTGTGAATGGTGTGAGATATAGAAGTTGAGCCTTTCTTTTTCTTTCTCCCTAGCTTCGCTTTGAAAAGAAGTAAATCATTTCGCCTGTTGACCCTGATTTGCATGTTCCTGATTTTTGGCAAACCTCATATTCGTTTGAGTGGGATCGTCTAATAAATCAGTATTTTTTTTCTTTTTCTTTTTTCTTTTTTAATAATTTTTTATTTATTTTTCCCTTTTTTCCCCTTTTTTCTTTTTTCCCTTTTTCCCTTCTTTCTTTTTTCGTTTTTCTTTTTTCTTTTCCTTTTTTTTCTACACCTTTCTAATATTTGATTCATTTATTAATTGCATTTAATATCCTTTTTATTTGTTATCAAAATTGTTGTGTTTAAATGCATTTTTGTTGTAAGTTACTATTTAAGGAAGGTCTCTGCAAAAATTCAGCGACATCGCAATTTTCCCTCCAAACGTCAATATAAGATCTTATTTGACAGTTTCATATATTTACTAAACTGTAGTTCATTGTTGTGTCTGCATCCATGTAATAAGATTTATTTAGTTTACCTCCTTTGTAAATCAGTTTTATAACTGAATAGGATAGACGTTAAATAAATAAATAAATAAATAAATAAATACATAAATAAATAAATAAATAAATAAATAAATAAATTAATTAATTAATTAATTAATTAATAAATAAATAAATAAATAAAATAATAAAATAAAGACGAGCGCCTTGCCAACGATTTTTGTGGTAAAAAAGTACAATTTTTTAAACCCGAAATATCAGAAGCTTGGCTCAACTTCTATATCTCACACCATTCACAGCCGAAGACTTTTGAAGGAGAGCTTGGCTGCTGTTTTTTTTTTACCAATTTTTGTATTTGTGGGGATTAACATTCTACAGCTTATACATATAATGCAAACTCTCGTGTACATACACAAATAACCCAATGAACATACCCTCAACAGCGACATCCACTCTCATAACACCCGTCAAAATAAACATATTCACACACAATACCTCAAAACTAAAACACATCAATTAAATTCATCATACATAAACTCAAAACTATATAACAAATTGCCACACGAAATAAAAAATATAAACAATGTAATCACATTCAAACACAAGCTCAAATCAATGTTTCTAAAAAAGGCATATTACTCAGTTCAAAAATACCTAGAAGACAAAAACACATAGGCCTGCAAAGATATTGTAATACATATTTCATTATGCCCAGGTAAACCAAGAGAGGGGATATAATTGACAACACAACTATAAAGGCCCTACGTATGCATATTTTTCTTATTATACTAGAAAATTGTATAGGCCTCATACTATCTCATCACTGTGTAAACTAGTAGCCTACTAGTAGCTTGGTGGGTTAATAAAACATATATGGGCTAAATCTTTGTGCACTAGGGGCCTATGTATTTAAAATATATTTATATATTTTTTTCTTCTCAAATTCAAAATTTAAGCGTAGGCAAATATTAATCGTAAATTGTTTTTAATTGTATTATATTCTTAGCTAATTTATATACTATGATAATTTATTAAACTGTATATTTAAACATTTTCCAAATACCCTATTATTGTAATCCTCTACAGAGAATTAGATGGGTCAACTACAATGTAACATTGTTATGTATGTAACACTTACATTAATTTGTATTGGAAATAAAACCTACTACTACTTGCAGTGACGCCACTCTTTCGAATTGTCGTGTTTTCTTTATCCTATCTTTCATATTTTTTCCTTAATAATTTCATTCTGCCTTAGGCTACTGGAGAGGCCGAAACCTTGCTCCCGTGAGGTGTATATAAGTATATAGGGACCAAGTACATAGAATTTGGGGGGGGAAACCCCCAAACAATAGCGTCGCAGTCGAAAATGTCGAAAATCAGTCTTTTAGAATGCATTTGGTGCGTTTTAGAAAAAAGTTGTGGGCTGAACGCAAAACCAAAACAATGTAGTTTTTGTGCAAAAACAAACATAATTGTATCTTAGCTTTTATGTGGTTAAATGATTATATGACTATGAGTATCATGTGTATACATTGAATATACATTGAATTACAATATTGATATACATTGAATTCATTATTCATTTTCTAAATATAGGCGTATATTGAAAAATACTGTACCAGTTGTACTAAAAACCTACTAATAGTGGCAGTGCTTCAGTTATTTTTTCATCCCGGGAGGGGGGGGGGGGGGGGGGGGGGGGGTAGGAACGTAAATTTCCCCGGGGGGCGACTGCGTCCTTGAGCTTGATTGGGGTTACATTCTTGCTGGAGTAGGCTATAAAGTAATTCATGCATTTCATTTTAAACAAAAATGTTGTCTCAAGAAGAAACCGAAGAAAATTGGAATAACAAATTTTAAAAGGTAGGCAAGGGATCTTCGAAGACAAGCCGGGGGGAACCTGCCCTCCCCCTCTGTGGACGCGCATGCCCACTGGAAGCCACACGCCTCAAACCCAAACCCACCACTGGCAGCAGCAGTTACAGAAAAAATATTAAATGCTTGGTGGTACGGTGAGAATTATTGTCAACGGCTGCGCATATGGGTGACCTGGTTCTTTTTCAGTTTATTTAGCACGATCTTTTGAGCGCGCTTTTTAAAACCATCACAATTACTTTCCCATCTGACACGGGTATTGACTTGTTCGGGAAGTTCTCCATCATAATTATAGGCACGATACTATTTCTTGTATAGCTCATATTTATGTAGCAAACAATCAGTGATTAATAGGGTTACTTACGTTTACACAATAACTATCCACCCCCATTCTCCACCCCCATAAACCCTGAGCTGACCACCCACCCACCTATTTCTCGCGGGGCCATGGCCATCTTTGTACAGCACAAAGATGATGACTGGATGATGTTGCCAGGTTCGGAGTGGCTACTCGCTCGCTGGAGCCGGGGGAGTTGGTGTTGACCGAGTTGCCCGTGGTGGTAGGACCCAAGTCCGAGACGGTACCCGTGTGTCTCGGCTGCTATGCCCCCGTTGACTGCACCGTCCTGTGCTCTCTTTGCGGCTGGCCAGTGTGTGGCCCTGACTGCGAGGCGGCTCCCGCGCACGCTTCAGCAGAGTGTACAGTCTTCCGCGACGCAAAGGTCCGCTTCCAGCCCACCGCGGACCTCGTGGGTGCATGTCCGCAGTACGAGTGTATCACGCCCCTCAGACTTGTCCTCACCCGCATATCGGATCCGGCGCGCTGGGAGGACGAAGTACAACACATGGAGTCCCACGACAAGGAGAGAGAAAACACCCCGTTCTTTGAGTCCACTCAAGTCAATGTCGTCGAATTTCTTCGCAACACTTGCAATCTCTCTGATAGATTCACCGAGAAGGAGATTCATCGGGCATGCGGTATACTGGACGTGAACGCCTTTGAAATACGCTGCACCAACGGCTCGACAATCAGGGGGTTTGTACCCGCAGACGGCGATCATGTCCCACTGTTGCGTGGCCAACACCTGCCACACGATCGCGCCTGTGAATGAGCAAGGGGAGGAGTACCGGCTTCGCCTCCGTACGAGTGTGCGTGTGGAGAAGGGACAAGAGCTCTTCACGTCCTACACTAACGCTCTGGAGCCCACGCTCATCAGGCGCGAATATCTGAAACAGGGCAAGTACTTTGACTGCAAGTGCGCCCGCTGTGCCGACCCTACCGAGCTGGGGACACACCTGGGAACGCTCAAGTGCAACAAGTGTGACAATGGTGTAGTCCTCTCGACAAGCCCCCTTGGTAAGTAGTGGATTTCAACTTTCAATCTCTGGACTAACCTTTGTAGTGAGGGCTGTTAGCTCAATATAGTGGTCGAATAGTGCAAAATGTGATACTGAAAATTGTATGAATGAGAATGAACTAAAAAAAATCTTACGGTAACTTTGAGCAGTAGGGCTGCACCAAGTTTTGGAAATTACGACTTTAAAAGTTTCATAAATGGAGTGTTTCCCTCAAGTTCAGTTATTTCGATCATATATAATAGCCTTAGTCCATTTTTGTGGACGTATCTTTCACGCAATATGAACATCCCAAACATAACAAAAACTTGTAAAAATACAGCCAAATCTTACACACTCAAAAGAAATGAGATCTAAAAAAAAGGGCCAAGCTCATCTACCCTTCCACATTTGCGCATTCTTAATTCATAAACGTACAGTGTCCCGTAACAACATCATTGAAAAGCTTGGCAAAATAGAATTTTCAACTATAAATTTAAACGTAATAGTTCATCCAAATTCTTTTTTTCTAATTAATTTTAATGTAATGGTCATGCAAATTCTATTTTGCCAAGCTTTTCAAGGATGTTGTTACGGGACACTGTACGTTTATGAATTAAGAATGCGCAAATGTGGAAGTGTAGATGGGCTTGGCCCGTTTTTTAGATCTCATTTCTTTTGAGTGTGTAAGGTTTGGCTGTATTTTTACAAGTTTTTGTTATGTTTGGGATCTCATTACTTTTTCAAGTTTCATTGCAAAATTATTTGTTAAAATATAATAATTTTATCAGTCGATTCAATTGCTTACCAATTAACAATAGAATGAAAAAATATAGTGGTCCAAAGACTTGCTTTTTGTAAACAATGTAGGCGATTATTGTCACGTAACTATAGTTACTTGTTGATTGTATGCCTGTATAAGGCTTATTTTAAAACCTTTATTTGGAAGCCTTTCAGCATTTTTTTTTAACTTTTTCTTTCAAAGGGAATTACATCACTATTACCTTAATGTCCATGTAAAATATGAACGTTGTAGCCCGACCCGTTTGGTCAGAATCGCTGGGCAATTGAAACTGACGAATTAGATAATAGTAATAGCCAGTAGTAACTAACATCCTTAAAGTGATTTTGAGCATGTTTCAAGTCATTTTTTCACCAAGAAGGAATGCTCGTACCCCAACCAAATTTGGCATGTGTTGTCGGACACCTAAATCCCCTCGATTTTGATAGTTTTCAAGTTCACATCACGTTTCATGACGGCTGGGTGACACCTCGAAATCACCCCAACTCTGCTTGCTGTATAAGGTGCCTGAGTGTGTAGCGCACCGCGGCTTGGCTGCGGCGCCCTAACGGGCACCTAGAAATAGCATGCAGGTGTGATTTTTGGCATTGTTTTCTATGTAGCAGTTGCTTTTTTGGAGTCGTATCTTATTAATTTGACTGTACCTACTCAAATCTTGTCAAAAAGTGTTGAAAACATGTAGTTAATATGAGTTGCTACATGAAGTACTGAAATATTCAGCCAATACGGCAAAACATTGTAAGAAAGGGTGCTATTGTCATAGGCCTGCTGTATAAAATAGCAAAAAAAAAACGCGTTTCACCAAATCGTAAAACATAAATTTTCCCAAAACATATTTTTTTCTAGAAATTTCATAGCCATTTGATCATAAATTGATCAATTTACAGTCACCAATCTTTTAAAAGATTAATTAAATAAATATTATGACCCCAGGGTGAAACGAAACCACTGTAACCCCCAAAAGTTCATGTGTGCCAGGTTTATTTGTTTGGAAATAAGAGTGTACCTCAAAATAAAATGTGTCAATAATATTTATTTATACTGGGAATTTAACAGTTAAAACATTGCAATAAAATTCAGATCAATCGGTTTAAATAGTGTTTGAGATATAGCCATTACAACATACCGTTGCGGAAGATGAAAAATAGACATCGGCTGTGTTCGAAACGTCGTGACGCAAAAACGACTCCTGGTCTTAAAAAGTATCACACACTATACAAATTTTCAGAGTATTGGGAAAAAATGATATATGCTACTATTTGCGCGCTTTTGTGAGAGTTCTTCGGCCTTTTTTTGCTCCTTAAATGAACGTCTATATATCTGGCTCAGAGAGTTCGTCCAGTATGTGATCTATTGACAGGTTATAGAGAGTAGGAGAAAAAGGAGAACTCTGTAGGACACCTTTTTGGATCCCCATTGCTCGAGTTTTTTCACCATTCACTCCCACGTGAGTTGTGTTACCCTTTTGTAAATTTATAACCAGTTCGCGAAGCGATCGTCGTAAGCTCAATGTGCTTGTGTCCAACAGTGTCGAATGCTTTTGTAAGATCTAGGAAAACAAGTGTAACATCGGACCTGTTAGCTGCAGCAATTTTAAGGATGCCTTATTCGACTATACTTATAGCTGTACCAGGACTGTAGGTAAAACCTCTTTGATTCTCATTGAAGGTTATGTATCCCCGAACTAGTCTGTCAATTGACTTCTCAATAATTATCCGTCGTAATATGGAGCATATTGAAATTGGTCTGTAGTAAGCAGGGAGTTTGCTATCACCAGCTTTAAAAATGAGGACCTTGCGAACTTGTTTAAACGCTGAAGGTACAAAACTACTCCGAAGCATCCTTGTTGCTACCATAGCTATGATTTTGGCAACACTCTCTGACTTTACATCCCTCATAATAATACGATCTGGACCAGATGCCGTGTCAATAGTAATTTTCCGCATAGACAGCTCAATGTCTTGAACAGATATTTGTGGAATGAACGTTCTATCAAGTTCAAATAACTTCGATGGTGAAATCTTCTGCGGGTATTCGTCGCGAATCTTGTCATTACTATTAGCGAACAGCTTTCTTCAAAGTAAGATTACACGTCTTCTGTTGGTATCCTGCAAACTCCCGTGCTAGCATTTCTTGGATTTAACACTCTCTTGGCGACGTTTATTGTAGTACTATATGCGTCCTTCCTTTTTTTTTCTTTTGATTGGTTATTCTAAATAATCTTCCTAAAATCACTGCCAGATTGTCATTTTGATGGACAACTTTCCTATTTCGTAGTCTTCCACCCCTGACATGTTCCTCTTGAACCAGCGCTATCTCTTGTACTGGGTCTACGATATCTTCCCCAATTGGGTTGACTTCTTTAAACTGTATTGTTTCTACTTTAAGTGACAGACTTAAGAACATGGATCCCATGCATGGCTGAGGACAAACAGGGATTCCCGTTGAAGTTGTTGGGATGTTTTATAGTTTCTATTGCCTCCCTTACTACTCGTGGCACTGCTGAATCTATCTTAAACCAGACAGACGTTTGATCAAATTGATTTTTATGATCCAATTCTAAAGCATGATCAGCTAAGCAAATAGGCGTTAGTGTCTTTGCAAATCGTTTACTCCTCTATCATCTCGAATTGCCTTAGCTGCTAAACCCAGCAGTATGTGTCGTTCATGCTCCTTTAATCTGGTTGATACTTTTCTTCCGGTCTCTCCAATGTAGACATCTCAACATTCACATGGTATCTTGTAATTTCCGCGAATGTCAAATTTATAAGAACGGATCGAATGAAAGAGCTCTTTTTCCTTTCTGTACAGAAACTAGCCTTGATGTTCTTCTTACTCAGCAATCTACTTATTCTTTTCGTGGTCTTGTGAACAAACGGCAGCACTGCTATAGTCACTGGTGCCACTCAGTCTTCTTTTTCGTCCCTCAACTTGGATTTTCTTGAAAATGCTTGTTAGCAACAAATAAAATACATAGGCCTACATGCCTAAAAAAAATTGAATTTCTGCTATGCCGCTTCTAAATGGGATAGACGATAAATAAATACATTTTAAATATCTACCACAAATGCGCCGATGTTTTTGTATTGTATAAAGCGCTTGATCGGGAAGTTTTTTTTTTATAAAAGAAAGAAGAATATGTATTTCGTAGGCTCAATACAGATGTATAGTTTAATTATAACGAAATGGTAATTTTCTGGGCAATAGCAATGGAAAACTAGCAGTCACAAACTGCTGTCCACTAAACTAGGAAAACGCCAAAGTCATTGTTAAACGAGTGAGTGAGTGAGTGAGTATTGATTGAGTACCCGTCAACATTCCCATTCTTCCCCCTACCTAAGGCCTCAATGGTACTATGCTATATTATGTGGTAAAAAAGTAACAACAACTACAACAACAACAACAACAACAACAACAACAACAACAACAACAACAACAACATCAACTACAACAACATATTTGGGGGGAATAGCCCCTTTAATATTACAAATTATATAAAAAAAAATTGTAGGAAGCCTGCCCAGGGTGCAATTCATGTCCCTCTTCAGGTGTCTAACTAGGTATGTTGCGGATAGGATATTGTGAAGGGATGTCCGAGGCCTGTTTAAGAGGACTCAATCCCTTGCATTCGCATTAACAACTGAGGAAAACCTCGAAAAAAACCTTCAGTCAGGATTACCGGTCTCGACGGGATTTGAATCCGGAACCTCCCGAATCAGAGTTGCGCGCTTAACGCTCGAGCCATTAGAATTTATAAGACTTTCATAAACACTAATAAGCATATCATTGCTATACGTACAAGTTTTTAAAGTTGTCCTAACGTCACTTATTACTGTTGAGGCTGATTGAATGAGTGAATGAATGAAATTACAATGAACAAATACGAAATAAATTTGTGGCAAGCAAACTGTAGCAAATAAAGCGGTTTTTTGGTCTTACAATCGACAAATAGCACTATTCTAAAGAATTGGAGAGACTTATTGGTCGGATTCTTATTAGGGGGTTCAACTGGCAGATAGCGCGCGCTATTAAACGAATAAGGGTGTAAAAAGTCGTAAAAACTGATTTACAAATACAACTAAGATTACATAAATACACAGAATAATTTTAACAAGTTTATTAATTGATGATCTATCACAATTTATTATTATTTTTTATACATTTTAATGGGTTTATCTTTGGCACTAGTGCTTGCACGGAGGTATTATTGAGCATTATTATTGTGTGATCATAATTTGGAATAATATTTATCAGGACACTTTCAATATCCAACAAATCCCGAACCTTTGTTGGTTTGTAAATTGCACATAAAAACACATTTAGTGTAGCCTACATCAATCTGAAGGAAAAATATTCTGGTCGTGAAGCATAATTAGATGTTGGCTTAGCAATAACCTTAGGCTTGAACAAGTTTCGGCCATAAATTCCTACCTCACTAGCTCATTTGCCTATACGATCGTTACGGAAGAGGGTATAATCATCAAAGGTAACTGGATCAGAATGCAAAGAGACGGCTTTAGTTAGGTTTCAGACACAAGAATGGAATCAATACTCGTGTCAGTAAAAATGATATGGAACTCATCAATGTGCGAAAGTAGGCTTAAGAATTTATGTGAGTCACATTAAGAGCATGCTTGTGAGCTAAGAATGCCGTTCGTAACAATTGACAGGTGGTGATGACAGGTGATGTGATGTCAAGTTCTATGATCAAACATAAAATCTGCTAGCTGTGGTAAAGAACACTGCCAGTACATGTGGCTGCATTGGTTACTTTTTTACTCTATGAAGTCGATAATCGTAGACATGACTTATGAAATTTACGACTACATAATACGCATGACAAAATTTGATTTATCCTGCCAGGAAGTGACATACGACGCACATACGGCGCCATCGAGTGGCAACGGAGGACGTCTCAATCTCAGAAGTTTTCCTCCTCACATCGAGCATGTTTTTAGACAAGCTCTCGTTAAGATCCATGATTCCGCCGTCCAAGCCTGGCTAGTTCCTCTCTCAGTCATATACGTCATTAGCACATGATTCATAATACTGGTATCATCTGAGTTGTTGCCCACTCACCATGGCTGATGACAAGTTGTTGAGGTCCTGAAATAGGCTGAACGTCTCCCTCAAGTACTATACTATATTTGTTATATTCCAATCCGCAAAAAAGTATAGTAAACAGCAAGCCGAACACACAACAAGCCTCAGACACAAGGCCCTAGCACTCCATAGGCGGCATTTCACGGAAACGTATTGCAAATTTGACGCCGGTAATTATTTATAGGCATTTTACGCTTGTTTTCCTATGTCTGTCCTCTGTCAAATCAGCTGTGCGCCCGAGCCTACACAATAACCGTGTAGGCCTAACTCGATTTGGGTATTTAATAGTGCTATTCAAGTGTCCAGACCTCTTTTTAAACCATTGCAAATGTTGTGTAAGTTTAATTTTTAGTCTAACTTACCTTTATTATATTGACCAATATGTATTTTGTAATAAACTCATATTTTAGAGACTTACTGGGAAATACTACTTTTAAAATGGTATGTGTAAAGATAAACTCATAACGCGACCTAATCTAGGGCGACGGTCGTTCGCCCGCAGCCAAGCGCACCCCGACTGCTAGAAGCGATGACTAACTCGACCCTGTTTACAGCTATCCGATTTTGGGGGTTTTCAGCTATCTGCACACGCCGTCCCGAAAGATTTAAAATCTTGAAACTCGGTATATGACCTGATATTTTGGTCCATGACATACAAAAAAAAAACAGCCCGATCCGATACCCCGTTCTGTGTTAAAAAGTGCGTAATATCGCGATAATCGTCCGCTGATTGGTTGGTTGGTTGGTTGGTTTGGGTTTGGGGGGTAGTGATTCTGACAGAGAGGAAAAAGAGCCTACAGAGAAAACGGTACATCTTAGAACTATGAAACTTGAACCACACTAGATGTACCTCAGACTCACAAAATTCCGCCGAGAGACAAGCAATATTCCACCCCCAACCCCCCCTAAATTATCCCCTAAAATTAAAATAATTCATAGCTCTAACCCAAAATTTAATTTTTAGTCAAATTAGTTATTAAAAATTTTGTTCTTATGTATTTTTAACCAATCGGGGCTATTCTCATTATATAAAACCCCATTTTGTCAACCCCCATCCCTAATAGTTTTATATTTTTTTACCTTTATTCCAGCATTCACCACGAAGGCACCTAATGAAATTATCATTATGAAATTGACATGATGGTACTAATAAAATGAAAAAAAAATCCGCCAAGAGGCAATTTAAGCGATATTCCACCCCCAACCCCCTAAAACTGGAATAATTCATAGCTCTAATCTAAAATTGATGTTTTATTCAAATTAGTTATTAAAATTATGTTTTAATGTGTTTTAATCCAATCGGCCTATTTCTCATTTCCTAAACCACATTTTTCAACCCCCATCCTTATAGTTTAATATTATTTTACCTTGATTTCCAGAATTCACCATGAAAAGGGACCTAATGAGTTATCAGCATGAAAAATTTGGCATGATGGTACATACTAAAATAAAAAATCATTCGCCGAGAAGCAAGCGATATTCCACCCCCAACACCCCCTAAAAAATCCCCTAAAAATGGAATAAATTGACAACCCCTAAACCAAAATCGAATTTCTTATTCATGTTATTAAAATATGTTTTAATGTGCTTTAACCCAATCGGCCCATTCTCATTTCCTTTGTCACATTTTTTCAACCCCCTTCCCTAATAGTTTATATTATTTTTTACCTTGATTTCCAACATTCACCATGGAGGCACCCCCAAAAGAGTTATCAGCATGAAATTTGACATGATGCTACATACTAATATGAAAAATCATTCGCCGAGAGGCAAGCGATATTCCACCTCCAACACCCTAAATAATCCCCTAAAATTGGAATAATTCATAGCTCTAAACTAAAATTGAATTTTTATTCAAATTAGTTATTAAAATTATTTTTAATGTGTTTTAACACAATCGGCATATTTTCATTATATAAACCACATTTTGTCAACCCCTATCCCTAATAGTTTATATTATTTTTATCTTGATTTCCAGCATTCACCACGAAGGCCCTAATGAGTTATAATCATGAAATTTGTCATTATGGTACTAATAATATGAAAAAAATACGCCGAAGGGAGCGATATTCACCCTCAACACCCCCTTAATTGGAATAATTCATAGCACTAATCTAAAAAATTGATGTTATATATTTAAATTATGTGGTTATTAAAATTATGTTTTAATGTGGTTTAACCCAATCGACCTATTTTCATTTCCTAAACCACATTTTCAACCCCCATTTCCCCTTTTAGTTTATATTATTTTTACCTTGATTTCCAGCATTCACCATGAAGGCACCTAATGAGTTATCAGCATGGAATTTTGCATGAGTTACATACTAAAATGAAAAATAATTCGTCGCGATGCAAGCGATATTCCACCCCCAACTCCCCTAAATCATCCTCTAAAATTGGAATAATTCATAGCTCTAACCCAAAATTGTATTTTTTATTCAATTAGTAAATTATGTTTTAATGTGTTTTAAACCCCAAAAAGCCTATTCCCATTTCCTAAAAAACACTTTTTCACCCCCATCCCCAATAGTTTATATTATTTTTACCTTGGTTTCCAGCATTCACCATAAAGGTACCGAATGAGTTTATCAGCATGAAATTTGGCATGGTGGTACATAATAATATGAAACATAATAATCCACGAGGAGACAAGCGATATTTAACCCCCACTGTTCCCTACCACCTCTTTACTTTGGAAAACGTTATGTTGTTTTTATTACAATTTTTAATATTTTAATTGCTGATTAAAATTAGCGTCAATGTGGTTATAGTCCGGCCCAAAAAATCATTCCACAAAAACCCAAGACGACATAATAACCCTATTAAATTTAATAAAAAAATTGAATATTGCCAACTAGGCCTAAAAGATTGTAAACAAAAAAAAGATGGTAGCTTTTGTTTCTAGACAATCTGTTTTTTAAACGCACTGTATCCACCTTTACACGTATTTCACATGTTTAAGCCTTGATATGAAACAAACAAAAAAAAAAGATGTGGATATCCCCCCAAAACAAAAATTTGTAAACAACGGCAGCCAAACTCTCCTTCCAAAGTCTTCGGCTGTGAATGCTGTGAGATATAGAATTTGAGCCAAGCATTTCATTCATTCTCCTTAGTTTTCGCATTGAAAAGAAGTAATCATTTCGCCCGTTGACGAGCGCCAAGCCAACCATTTTCGTGGTAAAAAAGTTAAAATTTTTTAAAATCAAAATCATAAAAATTACTTGGCTATTGATTTTGGGACGAAGACCCCTAAAAAGTCAATGGTCAAGTAATTTTTTATGATTATGAGTTTAAAATTTTTACTTTTTTTACCACGAAAATGGTTGGCCTGGCGCTCGTCAACAGGCGAAAAGATCTTACTTCTTTCAAAGCGAAACTTGGGAGAAAGAATGAAATGCTTGGCTCAACTTCTATATCTCACAGCATTCACAGCCGAAGACTTTGGAAGGAGAGCCTTGCTGCCGTTTTTTTTACAAATTTTTGTATTTTGGGGGGTAATGTTTAGGCCAAACAAAAGGCGACTTTTAACAGGTAAAGATAATTTTTTGCTTTACCCACACAATGGCAGCCGGCCTGCCGCAAATTAGCAATAGGTATACATCAGTAAAAATTCTAAATAAGTATGAGTTACCCATTTGGCACACAGGGTGCCGTTGTCGCGAGTGTTGTTTATTGGCATTATTATAATGTTATATGTAGCCAAGGAATTGCACGTAGTTTAATTTGGTTATACTTCAGTTTAATGTAAAGGGCCGGCTAATACGGTCAATGCTTTATGGCCAAACGCCAGATGCAAGTGCAATGGTCTAACCTATTTAAAGATGCATGCCTGCATTTCTGCAAGACTTGTTACAAGTGTCGTGCTAAGACATTAATTAATTGTTTCTTGGGGACTATAAGAGTCCAGCTCCCAGATAGGAAAACCTTCCCCCAATGCGTAGAAATAGAGACCCATAATATATTCTGAAGAGGCAATTATTTTGGAGTAGAAATCCACTTCTGGGTGCGGTGTACAAGGTTCCCCAAAGAGTCAATTTGGCTGATTTGATTTGAATTCACTGATTCTGTACACCAGCGCTTATATCTACGACTGAGAAGACTTCCCTATTACAACAATGGTAATTTGTTCTCACACGAGATGCTGAGCGCTCAAGCAGCTAAGCTATCAGTGTAATCCAGAAGACAGTGGGGTTATTTTTGACGTTGACGAAACATACCGTTGGCGCGGGAAAGAGTAATAGTAAAACATATGTCAGTAGAATTTAAAATATTTGCGTTGGATTGGTTTCAATTACGGCCACGGTTTTTTAACGGATTTTCTATTTACTTCGTACACTTACGCCCATTTTTGCATTTAATTAAGGAACCTTCCCTTTTCACATTTTATCTTTAGTGATTTAAAAATTAATGATTTTTTATCATTCATTTTGCTGATCAAATTACATTTGTATTCATTGTTTCTGTTGTGCCAAAATAAAATGTTGTGCAAAAATGAACTTTAAGTGTGCAGAAACATGGTATAAAAGTAGACATTCAATTTGATGTTGCAATTTCAATACATTTCTCTTATACATCAACTTTCCACGTTTAAAATGCTTATTGTGCAAAAATATAGTAGAATATTACACACAATATATTATTTTTGTAGTTTTTCATTAAAATTGACATTAGCAATCAACTGTTCGCCAAAATGTAAATGTCTAGTCTTAACACACTTTTACTTGTGCAAATATCAAAATTGGTTGAACACAATTATGCATAAAGTTGTCAAAAAAGTGGCATCAATTTTAACATACAATTCAGTTTTTGTTGTCCGAAAATTATATTAAGTTATTGCTTCAATATTGCTGCCCATAATGCAATAGTTTATTTCTTCTGTTCCTTGTATTATAATTAAAATTGGGCTATCAAAAATGGGTAAATAATATGACATTAGTTTTGACTTGAAATTTCAAATGAACCTTGGTATTTCACTAATTAAAATTAATTTCATTTGTCGGGAAACACTCCCGTAGGTGTAAAGTACATTTTTATTACAAACCAGAAATTACAAAATCTATTCTGTCCTGGGTTTGAACTTGGGTCACCCACTTTTGTGTGCCAACAAGATCAATTACTTTTGAATTGTTGGTCGGGATAGGTTTTGTAATTTCTGGATTGTAAGAATGAACAATTCAATTTCACTTTAAAATCAATTTGTTGCGTTGCTTGTGCAAAACAATTGATTGTGTTAAGTTGGTTTAAAAGTGGGCAAAATAATGGCATAAGTTGTAACATAAATACAATTTTTGGAGTTCAACAATTAAATTTAGCTTTAGCGTCAACTTTGCTTGACAAAATTGCAATGACATTGTCATTTTTCTTGCTTGTGTGAAATTAGTTGTACACACTAATGCATGAATTGGGAACAATCGCATTAGTTAAGTACCGATGCCATATTGATCCCACTTTTCCCCCAAAATCATGTACCACTATTATCCAAAAAGAGACAATTCCTGCAACAACCAATAGATTTCAGTGTAGGAGAAATTACTATTTTTGTATCCATCTCCGACAATGAGTTGAAAAAGTAGCTTTGCTTGTTTCTATGTGTTGTGATCTCTACCTCGTTGGTGTGTTGCAGACGCCAGCGCCCAATGGAAATGCACCCATTGTGCGTTCACGACGAGCGGAGAGGCTGTGCGTCGAGTGCTCGCCGTCGTCCAGACCGAGATCGACCAGCTCGACTACATGGAGTTCGAGAACGACGGCGAGCGTCTGGTGCGCCGTGAACAGTTGTTCAAGAAGTACCGCAGCATCTTCCACCCTCGCCACGCGTGCATGACCGCGCTACGTCACACTCTCTCGCACCTGTACGGCCACGTGGAAGGCTACGAACTCGAGCTATTGCCCGACATCCTCCTGGAGCGCAAGATCGAGCTCTGCACTGAGCTGCTCAATGTGGCCGATGTCGTCTACCCGGGGTACACCAGTTTGCGCGGTCTCGCACTCTACGAGATTCACGCGCCGCTTCTGCAATACGCTAGGAGCCGCTTCCACGCCGGCGACCTCACAGACAGGGCGCTCAAGGAAAAGCTGGTGGAGGCGGCCAATTATCTGGAGGAAGCCGTCACCATCCTCAAACTGGAGGATCCTAACTCTCCGGAGGGCGTAGTCGGGATAATGGGGCAATACTCACTTGATCAACTCAAGGCTTCAATCGACTCTTTATCTGACTAATGTAAATAGGCCTAATGAGTAGGTTTAACGATCGCTGCTGATGGTATTTGGCAGTTTACAAACGTATTTTCTATAAAATGTGCCAACCCAAAATGTGTTTGTAGTGGCCTTCAACCTTTTGTGACCCACGACCCACTAAAAGTGAGTTTTTTTCGCTGTCCCAGATAACACTTTTCTTAGCTCATTTCTGTGTGCCCTTCCAGGCCGACCGGCCGCAGAGAGCGGACCTCGTCCTTCAGTCAAGTAACACTAGGACACATGTGACATGTCACCGGAGACGGTGTTAAGTGTGAAGCGAGCCAATATTTACGGCGCTGTTCTCTCATTCAATTGTTTGCGGTGCCTGGAGCTGGGGAACGAGTCATGAACAACAATCAATATACTTTCATATGCTATTTATATTGAAATAGATTTGTCCCAAAGCATGGCTCTGCTAATCGTACAAGGCGATTCAAGAGAAAAAGTCCACCTCGTAAACATCAGCTAGTAAGAGGGGAGTATATTACTCCCCGAAAGTAGAGGCAAGCTCTGGCAATCGTCGTCGGGGACTTTTCCCCCCTCCTCCCTCCCGCTTTGCCTTGACGACCTTCTCGACGACGTTGACAATGACACAACGAACGATGACAACGACGATGACGGCTGTGACGTGAGAAACCCCCCCTTCCTCCCCTTATCCGTGGCTGGTTCTGACCAGCATGGCCCCCTCCTCCCCATATCCCCTAGACTAGAGTGGTGCATTATGAGTTTATGACCTAACGGTTGACGCGTCCTTAATCCAAATAAACAAACAAACAAATTGAAATAGATTATGAATGCGTTGCATCTTCCATTGACATGAACATGATGACTTCATTCATTCTTTTATTCCCACCGTTTCAGAAAACTTGGTTTCAAGGGAAGGGTAAAACAAATTTCAAAAAAACAACAACAGCATTAAAACAAAAAACACACTACCTTGCAAACAGAAAATTATAAAGATCCAATTGCAGTGACCCTAAAACCAAATCACTTGGTTGCATTGTGAGTGTGACTTCTTGTGACCATTCTAGCAGGCCTATCGCTGTCTTCGTGTCTTGGTCCCACAGGCGCCTCAGTCTCATACTTCTCAAAAGCTGCAGTTTGACTTCCTCATATCTAGACAAGATGGTTGGGTCCGTCCGGACCGTCCCACGTTCCTCTAGAACTGCAGACACTCTTATCAGTTGTTGTACCGCTCTCTTTGACCAACCTCTCAACCAAAGCAGGCTACCACGATTGAGCCAAACGCTTTTCATCGTCTCGTTTGTTTAGATTGAGTGGTAGCTTCTCAATTTCCATTGCTTTTCTGACGATTTGACTGGATATTTGGCTTACCATGGCAAGAGGCCTATTTCCGTGAAAATCAATTGACTGACCCTCCTTCTTGACATGTTGTGCCAAAGCAGATGTTGTTTCCATCTTGTTGACGGCGAGCTTGTGTTCCTGTAGGCGAATCGACATATTTCGATCAGTTTGTCCTACATATGTCTTCGAACAGTCTCCACACGGAATCTCGCAGACGCCCCAACCTCTTTATGGCTACCAATTATTCGCCTAATGTTCTGTCTGTGCCTCGTGCCTCGTGGAACCACCGGTTAGGAATCCTATTACTGAGCAGTGCCTTACGTAGAATCTCACCTTCTTCTTCTAAATGTTCTTCGTCAGTTATTCTTCAAAATCGTGTAGCCAAAGTAAATACTATTGATCGAAGTTGGGAAGGATGATGATGTAAAGAGGCCTGCAAATACCTATCGGTATGAGTCGGCTTTCTGTAGGCACAGTGTGGCCCAAACGTCCCACATGAGGTTTCCTAATTATCAAGGCATCAATGAAAGGCAATTTTCCGTGTACTTTAACTTCCATTGTGAATTGAATGTTAGAATGGTTAGAGTTTACATGGTTTAAAAAACTCGGTAGCTCTTCTTGTCCATGTTGCCAAATTACAAAATAGTCGTCAATTATCTCAACAAAACTCGAGGCTTGTAATGAGACGCTCGAGTGCTCTGGTCTCGAAATCTTCCATATACAAATTTTCATCCACTGTATGGTGATAATGGTGAGCCTATCAGTGCGCCTATGACTTGTTTATAAAATTGTCCTTCATAAACGAAGTATGTAGAAGACATACAATGCTGCGACAAAGTGACAACATGCTTTGCGACAGGGTATTTTTCTGAGATTATTTTCATAGCCTTATCTACTGGTACCCTTGTAAAGAGCAACACGACGTCAAAACTCACCAGTATATCGCCTGGCTCTAACCTGATGTTATCCAGAAGGCTTATGAAATGTGCAGAATTTTTAACGTAAGATTTCACATCTTCAGAAAAGGGCTGCAAACAATTCGCGAGATGTTTTGAAAGAGCCTGTATTGGTGTTCCTACTGCACTGACAATCCATCTCAATGGTAGGTTTGCTTTGTGGATTTTTGGAACTCCTTACATACGAGGGATTCGAGATGACTTCTCTCTAGGAATGAGATACTTCTGTGTTTGTTTGTCAATAGGGGAAGCAACAATTAGAGACTGGGTCTTCTTCTCTTAATAAACTGTTGGTGTTGGGTTTTGCTCAGTTGGTACGTATGTAGGATCTTTGAAAATACTAGACATTTTCTCCCTATAGTCAGCAGTGACCATAACTATGGTAGCATTACCTTTTTATGCAGGAAGTATATTATAAAGAGCTTGAAACTCTTCTTTCGTGATGTGTCAGGCTGGAGGCTTGGATTTTCTATAAATGGATGAGGTATCTTGCTCAACTGTTCAGCTACGTTGCATCAGATAAAGGATAAACCCATGATTGCTGTTTCTACGCCACAAATAATTATTTTTACAGGTAGCTGCTTTGGTCAACAGCGAAGTAACTGTTAAACCCATTACTTGTAACACTCTTGCTATCTTCGTTTAGCTGTACGGAAGAACAATTTGCAACAAACTTTTCTGGGTTTAGTTTAGTCAAGAAGGAAGGTCATTACATTGATTTTGACGGAATGAAACCTCTTGCCATGGTAAGCCATCTATCCAGTCAAATCGTCAGAGAGGTAGTGGAAATTGAGAAGCGCCCACTCAATCAAAACAAACGAGACGAAACGATGTTTAGTGTTTGGCTCAATCGTGGGAGCCTGCTGTGGTTGAGATGTTGGTCAAAGAGAGCGGTACAACAACTGATAGTGTCTGCAGTTCTAGACGAACGTGGGAAGGCCCGGGCAGACCCAAACCTTCTTGTCAAGAAATGAGGAATCTAGCAGTATGACTAGAAGTCATACTGCAGCTCTTGAAAATTACGGGACCGAGCCGCCTGTGGTACCAAAACACGATGACAGCGATAGACCTGCTACAGGAATTCACACTCACAATGCAACAAAGTGATTAGGTTTTAGGGTCACTGCAATTGGATCTTTGCTTTATTGAATTTTGTTTTACCTTTTTGAAATTGGAAACCTAGTTTTCTGAAACGTTGGGAATAAAACTAATTAAATAATATAGTAATAATAAAAGGAAAAGGATGGGAGTCCCATCCCCGGTGTAGTCACTTTTTAATTTCTGTCTAAAGTACTAACATGTTAACTTGTTTTAAGAAATAATTGTTTTTATGGTTTAAACCACTACTTGAGTTTATTTATCACTCAACGTTTCGGAACTAATATTGGAGTTCCTTTATCAAGAGATTTAATTACAAACTGAAAAATAGAAACAATAACAAAAACAAACACATCAACAACAATAAAATAACAAAAGCAGGCCAACAAAAATAAATAATGTTAGATTTTTCGGATTGTTGTAATTTTACATTGTTATTGTTGAAAGATTTTTCGCTGAATGGTGGGTAACAAGTGAATTTTCCTAGTAGTTTTATCTAGTTTTATGCAACCTCATAATTCGACAAAAAGGACTTAAAGCTAGTGGAATTGAACTTTATAATAAACTTTCACAAGATGTTAAAGAATTAAAAGATGTAATGAAGTTCAAATCAAAACTTAAGAGTATGCTACTTAAGGAGTGTTATTATACCATACAAGACTTCAAAACTGTAGGATGCTTATAAAAATTTGATATTGTCCAAGAAAAATTGTATATATTATATTGAATTGCATATATTGAATTGTAGTAATCTATTGATTCTTGTATATATATATATTGTATAGGCCTAGTGCATATTTTAAGTTAATATGTACATATTTCTTTAATTCTAAGTACAAACATGTAACCCATTGACAACTCAAATATTCAATGTATATCCTGTATACCACTGAATTTCAAAGAGGCTAATAAATCTACATCTACAATAACAATTGTAAAAAATTTACTATGTTAGATTTCGTTTGCCCTGTTGATAAAGCTCCACAAGTTTGAAGAGGGTAGAGACTGTCACAAGTGAGAAATTTCACTTTTCTGAACATTTTATTTACGTCTGAAAAAGAAGAAAGTTGTCTTACTAGTCATTTTTTTGACACGTTCTTTGGCGAAAGATATTTCACTTGGCCCAACATTTAGAGAAACAGTTGAATAATGCTGTTTGTCAGAGTTGTGTTATTTTCTGTTTTGGTAATTATTTCTGGAAATAATATTGTGTATCATGATTATACCAGCGTAGAAAATGGGAATATTGATGGTTTAGTCACGCTCTTTAGTCTTCGTCACTACAAGTTTTCATCTTTCTCTTCTGGTGGATTATAAATATACAATGAGAATTCTTTTTTTCTCACGAGTATGTTCATGAGCATTGAGCAGTGGTGTATGTGTTGTATTTGTTATATTGCAAGGTAAATAGTTTAAAGTATGTAAAAAAAGAATAAAATTTATTGAAATTGAAATTGAATTGTATTTTAAAAATTATTAAACATGTTTTGGAATGCATTAAACGCAGTGTAGTATATCGTCTGTGACAATACTATGGAAAACATAGCCAGTACGAAATACGTGAAAATATTGCAAGGTTTACTCAGTCTCCGAGCGGAATTTGGGGGGACCGTGGGCGTGCAAAATTCGATCCACCTTGGGCACGGCATTTCACAACCAGGCAAATAACAAACAAAAAATATTTTTTCAAAAACAAAACGATTGGTAAATAATTTCTACACATTGGCAGCCTATTTTTCAATTTCTTATTTCTTGTAGGTTTAAATCGCAATGGATCTAGCTGATTTTAATATCAGTTCTCAGTTAATTCGTACTGGATGTCTGTTTAAAATTACAGCACAATCTGTTCAGCGGTTTCGGCTGATTTTCGATGTACACACAGACAGAGCCACACGTGCACAGACTCACAGAATGAGCGCCGTGCAAGTTGAATGGAGACTGTAGTGTATTTGCACGCTATTTATTATTATTAGACGAGGGAGCGGAGCGACTGAGGATTTTCCATTCAAGAAATATGGCACTTCCGTGATTCTGTGGGTGTGTGTGTCTGTACATCGAAAATCAGCCGAATCGCTGAACAGATTGCGCTGAAATTTTAAACAGACATCCAGTACTAATTTTCTGAGAACTACTAACAAAATCAGCAAGATTCGTTGCGATTTAAACCTATAAGAAATAATAAATTGAAAAATAGGCTGCCAATGTGTAGAAATTATTTTAATCAACAATGGTTTTGATTTTGAAAAAATATTTTTTGTTTGTCATGTACCTGGCTGTGAAATGCCGTGCAAAAGGTTTATCAAATGTTGCACGTCAAGGTACCCCCAAATTTTGCTCGTAGATTGAGTAAATTCCTTGCAATATTTTCACGTATTTCGTACTGGCAATGTTTACCATAGTAGGCCCTATTGCCACAGATGATGGACTACACTGTGTTATATGGGAAACGCCCATGATCCAATGATATTCTTCCTTACCACACAGAGATATCCTTGTACCATGGGAAACGCCAAAGTCGTTGTTTGACGAGTGAGCGAGTCATGTGTTGAGTACCCGGGAACATTTGCATTTAAGTTTGATAATTATATTCGTATAAAATAAGGTTTTAAAGTTTAGTTGGTATAAGGGCGCGTCAACTGTATGCCCAAAATGCGCCACTCTGGCCTATGATAGGCTAGGGAGGCGTAAGGTAGGGGGAAGAAAAGTAATGTTACCGGGTACTTAACACATGGCTAACTCACTCGTCTAGCAACGACTTTGGCGTTTCCCTAGTACACAATAATATTACAATATGAAAAGTATGACAGTATGACCTCCATGTTTCATGCTGGATCAGTACACTTCATTCACACAGAGCGTAGCACTCACTGCAGTCTGCAGTGCAGTTGCCACTCATACATGCAGCCAACAGTCAACATGAAATACGCTACGGACATTACATCTCTTTTCCCCTAAAAAGTTCAAATGTAATGTAAGTGTAGTAATGTACCGTAAGGAAAGATGATTATTATAATAATAAAACAAACATATTATCTTCTAGTATGGTAATGGTAAAGCAATAGGTAAGTATGATATCAATAATAAGAGCAAAATTTGATATAATTAACTTAAACGTTATGGAAACTCAATGATCAAAAAGTCTTTAAGCCATGATGGTGGCTTCTTCGACCTCACTGGTCTTCCGCTTGGCTCAGTGGTCTCCTTGGACGATCTTCTTCACCAAGCTCTGCGGCTTCCCCGACCGGTGGTTCCATATGCCGAACATATGGCTTGACGTGTGAAGTGTTCCTTCGGTACTAGACTCCGGATGGGGACTTCACACGGACTGTTGACCCGTTTCTCTCAACAACATGGAAAGGCCTGCGTTGAAAGGTGCAGATAGCTTGTCTTTCTTCTCTTGTCTGATTAGAACCTGGTCACCAGTAGAAACCTCCGATTGTTTGGCTCTTCTGTTGTTGTCGCACAGTAATTTTCCCTTCATCTTCTGTTCGTCATCTCAATCCCTGGTTTGATAGTCCTCGAGCCGATCAAGGTGAATAGATAGAAAGCTTGTCGCGTATCTCTCGCCCGAACATAAGATAAGCAGGCCTTTTACCTGTTAGTTGAATGCGGTGTCGTGCGGTACGACAGAAGGTAAGTTCTTAGTGCCTGTTGTAGTTCTTCCTTGTTGTTATGAGCAATGCGAAGGCGTTTTAAGAAGGACCTATTTTGGCGTTCAACTTCGCCATTTGCCTGTGGCCAATACGGAGTTACGTGGCGAAGGTGAATTCCATTCGTAACACAGAAGTTGGAAAATTCTTCACTAATAAAATGCAAAAACTTGCAAAAAAAAGGGCCAAGCCGAAAACGAGGAAGATACAAGTGGCTCAACTGCATTACGTGGTGAGATCTAGAAGTGTGGCCAAGCCCATTATTTTGTTTAAAATAATAAATATATTTATTAATAATTTAATTAATTAACAATATAATAATATCCATATTATTATCTAACTATAATTATGAAATAAATATATTAACAAAAATAACATAACACATTTAAATGAATTTATTGAAACATTTACAAGTGGAAATATCAAAATTAACAGAAGCCATTCAAAATTAAAAGCTTGGTCGATGAATTTTTAACTTGGTTGTCGTTACTGACTAACCAAAACATAACCAATCCAAATCCATCGTCCAAGCTTTTAATTTTGAATGGCGTCTATTAATTGTGATATTTCCACATGTAAATATTTCAATAAATTTATTTGATGTTTTATGTTATTTTTTATTTCATAACTATAGTTAGATAATAATGTGGATATTTTTATATTATTCAGTTATTATATAATAAATAAATATATTTATTATTTTAAACAAAATAATGGGCTTGTCCACACTTCTAGATCTCACCACTTTATGCAGTTGAGCCACTTGTATCTTCCTCGTTTTCGGCTTGGCCCCATTTTTGCAAGTTTTTGCATTTTTGTATGGTATATCAATAATTTTTTTAGAACGTTAGTTACACGGTATGGATATTAGCAGTCAAGCAGAGGAAATAACTTTATTACATTGATTCAAAATAAAATCTCACTCATTGATAATTAAATGGTTTGAGCATCGCAGTTATATAAATACTAACACAAAGATACATATTTATTGTTTCGACCACCACTTGTATGCACCTCAAATGTCAATTAAAACTAGGGAAACGCCAAAGTCGTTGTTAAACGAGTGAGTGAGCCAAGTGTTGAGTACCCGGGAACATCTTCTTTCCTCCCCTATACCTAAGGCTGGATCTAGCCCAGTATGAGGAATGATACCGGGTACTAAACACATGGCTCACTCACTAGTTTACAACGACTTTGGCGTTTCCCTAGTTATTTAAATTGAACATTTAAAATGCGAATTGTGTTTAAAACGTCTTAGCGTGATACATTAACAAATTTCCAAGATAAAACAAAATCACCTAATTAAACGAGTGAGCGCAGCGAACGGAGTGGTCTCCATTCAACTTAAACGGAGCTTATTCTGTTAGTCTGCGTGTGTATGTGTACGTTGAATATCAACCGAATCGCTGAACAGATTGCGCTAAAATTTTAAACAGACATCCGGTACGAGTTAACTGAGAACTGCTAACAAAATCAGCAAGATCCATTGCAATTTAAACCTACAAGAAATAATTAATTGAAAAAGGCTTTCAATGTTTAGAAATTATTTTCACGACAATGGTTTAGATTTTGAAAATATATTTTTTGTTTGTTATTCGCCTGGCCGTGAAATACCGTGCCCATGCAAGGTCTGTCGAATGTTGCACGTCAGGTACCCCCAAATTCCGTTCGTAGATTGAGTAAACCTTGCAATATTTTCACGTATTTCGTACTGGCTATGTTTACCATAGTAGGCCCTATTGCCACAGATGATGGACTACACTGCGTTATATGCATTTCAAAACATGTTTAATAATTTTTGAAATACAATCCAGAAATTACAAAATCTTTCCCGACCAGGGGATTGAACCCATGTCTCCCACATTTCGGCTATAAAGGCGCTTTAGCCAACTAGACTAGGGAAACGCCAAAGTCGTTGTTAGACGAGTGAGCGAGTCATGTGTTGAGTACCCGGGAACATTTGCATTTAAGTTTGATAATTATATTCATATAAATAATAGGGTATTTAAGTTGAGGCCATAGTTTAGGCCATAATGCTCCACTGTAGCCTATGATAGGCTAGGGAGGCCTAAAGCAGACGTTACACTGGGAAGTGAAAAGAAAAAGTGAGTAGAAAAAGTAGCTTTTTAGAAGTAGAGTTAACATTTAGCTTACGGGACTTTTCCCGTTGCTGTTACACTGGGAAGTCGAAAAGTAAAAAGGAAAAACTTTCCGAACTAGTCGGACTTGGTTCGACTAGTGAAAAGTCCCATAAGCCACATGCTAACTCTACTTCCAAAAAGTTACTTTTTCTCTTTCACTTTTTCTTTTCACTTCCCAGTATAACGTCCGCTTAAGGTAAGGGGAAGAAAAGAAATGTTACCAGGTACTCAACACATGGCTCACTCACTCGTCTAACAACGACTTTGGCGTTTCCCTAGTTATTTACCACTTAACACCCCTCAAAAATAATATGTAGGTGTAAAAATATAAAAAAAAGTTCGAAGGAACAGGTATCGAACCCCAACCCTCCGTGCGGTAGGCTAAATGCTTACCACTAGGCCATGCCCGCGACGTAGATCTCAACCCGCTAGCTGCTACTAAACAAATGCTCTCTATAATTTAAAAAATCACATTCGTATTTATTGTAGGATTAAATCGCAATCGATCTAGCTCATTTTGTAAACAGTTCTCAGTAAACTCGTATCGGATGTCTGTTTAAAATTTCAGCGCAATCTGTTCAGCGGTTCGGC
The DNA here is from genome assembly GCA_024449915.1 of Sweltsa coloradensis. Classification (NCBI taxonomy): domain Eukaryota; kingdom Metazoa; phylum Arthropoda; class Insecta; order Plecoptera; family Chloroperlidae; genus Sweltsa; species Sweltsa coloradensis. Next base: position 89,714 of record JAMZAV010002121.1, read on the forward strand.
TGATTTTCGACGTACAGACAGACAGAATCACAGAATAAGAGCCGTTTGAGTTTAATGGAGACACTCAGTCGCTCCGCTCCCTTCGTTTAATAAAGATCAATTTATTTAAGCTTTGTTATTTTGGCTTCTCAAACTTTATCGATTGGGGGCCCACGCCAATCCGTTTCTCAACAAAACATGAATAAAATAATTTGTTATATTTCCATTATCTCAGCTTCCGGTCATAATCCAATTACCGTTTGTAAAGCACATGACCACTGAGATGACTGACATCGTTGCAAATTTTGGCTTCTCTTACATTATCCATTGAGGGCCCACAAACTGATACGTCTTTCGTCAGCCAGCCAGCCAGCCAGCCACCCACCCAACACCAAGAAGAAAGTATTTTTGAACGATCTTGACGTCTCAATAACTTCTAGACGCATCAGCAGATCGGGATGAAACTTGAAATGGGTCATCTCATAGTAAAAGCCAATCGATTGAAGCAAGTTGCAGGTTTCTATCGCACCTAGATATTTTTTATGACGTTCGATTGAGTTTTAGGTATAGGCCTACATAATAATTCATATGTCAAAAGTGGTATAATTTAACTAAATGTAATTAATTAGGTGATTAATTAATTTAATTTTTATTTTTTCATTACTTTTGTTCGTCTTAAAACAAGCTTTAAAATGATACCAAGGTCGACCACATTGCGTTAATTTTACACAATTAATTGAGAATATTGTCATTATTTCAAATTAATAGGAAAGTGATTGTAATTAATTTTTGGAACCAATATTTTTTTGGTTCGTTGTGGTCATATTGTTTTTGTGTGATACATTAGGTGACTTTGGTACGTGAATAAAAACCTTTTAATTGGGATTTAATTATTGCTTAATTTCATAAAATTATTTAATAAAAAAGTTACAAGAATTTCGTTTCGGGACTAAGAATTTTGGATTTATTGGCGTTATTTTCGTATAGTCCAAAAAATTTTAGGACAATCTATCGAGTTCTACGTATAAATAATTATATGTATACCAAAAAGTGCTATAATTGCAATAGGCCTGCATTGTAATAACTTATAAATGTAATTAAAACTATTGTATTTACAGTAACATTTCTTTTGACATTTTTTGTAGAGCATTAGAAACCCATTAAAACAATACCGGTAACATGGGGTGAATAGGAACTATTGGGTGAATAGGAACAAAACTTCCTCTAAATAATACTAAATTCGTAATTGCCGCTCTTTTTAAACGGCTCACATAAGGTTTTTTGTAGTTGGTACACTACATTTTGCAGTTCCCTCTAAAAATAGACTAAACTTGACAACCGCAGCCTTTATAATAAAAAAACAGCCTCAATGTTATGAAAAGCATTGGCACATTTAAGAGAGCTGATAAACTTTGTCATTTCTCTTTATCTGGGAAGAGTTACATATCTTATAAACGTAGGACTCCATTATCAAGATATATTTTTTTAAAATGTAATTTGTGTTCCTATTGACCCCTGGCTAGGGTTAATAGGAACAGCTAGCATATCTATATGTATTTTCAGGCATATTTATATCCCTGTTCCTATTGACCCCACATGGAGGTGAATAGGAACGCACAATTATAAAAATAAAAATAAAATATAAATATTCATATACTCTGTTAATGGTTGGTTATATTATTTAAAGGAACATCATAGCTATAATTAAAAAAAATATCTCATTGGTTTACTATGATTCATGTTGAAATAACAAGAAGTTAACTTACAAAACTGTTCCTATTCACCCCACCTTACGGTACATGCTTTATCCGAATCCGATGATTACTTCTTGAGTTACAGCAATTGTAAGAATTATTTTAGAGGCCATCTTGTGGACGCCATGTCAGGTGACTCATTTGCTTCCATGCGTGTCCTCCGTGAAGTTAACATTATAAAATATGTCTTTTACCAGCTCCTAAATTTTGATGCTGGTTTCCGGCATTGAAATGTTTTTATAGTTTATGCAGCTTGTTCTACGGACTATTAGGAGACAGGGCCGAAGAAGACTTTTAGTCTCTTACAGACCGGACCGGTTTGTCTTGTAAGACCCGCTACGCAACGTGTAGCACAACAGTCGGTGCCAAGGGCTTTGAAGCCACAAAAAGGTCTAGGGGTTTAGGAGTCAGAGCCCTAGAATACCGCACCGTGCTTACGATGTGTAGGCCTATTGGCCTACCATTAAATTTTTTCTGAACATTTTTCCTTGTAATTGTCATTGTAATTGTGCTTTTCTTTGTAAATTACTTGTAATAAGGTACAGAGGGCCACACGCGCCCTGCATTGGCTATACTGTCTTAAATAACAGGTAAATTTTCAATAAATTATTAGCCATGTGCTGTAGCCTTTCTACTTGAGATCCTAGGTCGCTAACCAGACATAGAGATTAAGTCTACAATCTACAGGTAAGGTTATCTATGGAAATATACTATTTTAATAACCTGTGGACTATTCATAGTTTAAGAATTTACAATAACATTTCCTCCGAACTTCGAGTTCAGTCGTACTTATTCAGGAATTCCTTGTCACCTAGGCAATGTGAAACCGTTAGGTATTTGTGAGAGCGCATTGCAAATAGTTCATAGTCGATTAGTTTGGCTTAAAGCGCTTGTGTTGTATGAAATCTTTATTGGCAACAGGGCATAATATGCGCCACAAGTCCCACAAGAACGCGAAACAATCGGGAGATGACGCGCTCGATTCCCGTCACCGGCAATCCTTACTCAAGGATTTAATAGATTGAGTCCTAAAAGGAACAGCCTTTGGAAATTCTTTCTCGAAAACATTGTGCCCAACGGACAGTAGAAAAATAATTTCCCAAAGTCAGGCCCACACTCATATTTTAATTAATATTTTGCACTCATTTTTTCATATTTACTTCGTGCTAAAAACATTTCATTAAAAAACATGTTAACTTATGCCATTATTAAAGAAGATAATATATGAACGCAAGAGTAACAGAAAGAGCATCTGCACCCTAGTACTTTCGTATATGTTACCCTTGTTACACAATATCCCCACATTACAAATTAGTTTTTTATTGTCAAAATTAATTATATATTATCAAATAAACACAATATAATAAAATAAAACATAATATTTAAAAATAGTTTTACATCAATAGCTAAAAAAATTGTCAAGTAAAAAAAACTCTTAACACCAATGTTAAACACCTTTCACTTTTTTAAAGCACTTGGTCCACCTCCCATGTCCGGTTTGATGCGGTTATGTAAGCGAGGATGCGTATTCAGACCCAGTATGATAAAGCTAAAGGAATCTCGACTTTGTTTTGGACCTCAATGCAAACAAATATTTCATTTTGTGATTATTGGATGAGCGTAACGAGCGTAGCGAGCGAAACGAAGATTCCATTCTACTACACTGAAGAAAAAAATCCAGAATGTCTTTTTTGTGTGTTTGTTAACAGATTCCGGTTAAACCGATACTCCAATTGCGATGAAATTTTCTCGAGGCCTTCGAAATCTCTAAACTAAGAACTGCCACGGTTTTTAGCGCAATCAAAAAATTATTTCTCATGAAAATCGACAATTTTACGATTTTTTCTTTTTTAATTTAAAACAATTCTTCGACTTATAATTCCTACATGCTTTATCCGATTGTACTGATTTTTCCCAGAGACTTTATTTCATGAATTAATATATTCGTGTGATATTTGAGTGCAATCGAATAATAATTTCAACATGAAAATCGCAATTTCACGATTTTTTTTTTAATTGCATTTTTTTTTAAATTTCTTCGACTTAGTAATGATTTTTTCACAGAACAACAGAAAATCTGTATAACACATGGCAGTTCAATGCATCATCATCCAACAACGCGCCTGAAAAAGCGTTTGCGAAGCTCCCTAGGAATAAAATTTAGAATGGTTTATATTTTGTGTTCTCTTATGGTATTATTGGGGATATGACTCCGTGCTTAAGATTTAGTATCAACTTTTTCGTAAAAATGTCTGCTGTATGGGGTTCACATTAGTTTGGTTTTACGTAGTCGGATTATTTCAACTTTTTTATTTTAATATTTCATTAACTTGTCTGGTCACTTGAATACATCCCAGAAGTAAGAGTCTATCGAATAACTGGACACCCCTTTCACTGTTAGAAGTGAAGAATTCCAATGCGATTCTTTTTATTTTATGTGAGGGTGGTTGCGATGCTAAATGTAAGGACTATGTACAAAATACATGAATCTGCCCTTTAACTAATAAAAACAAACACTTAGAACAAACTTTTAGCCACGCAGGGATTAGTAAAGTAATCAAACACTTAGAACACACTTTTAGCCACCCAGGGATTATTAGAGTAAACAAACACTTTGAACACACTTTTAGCCACCCAGGGATTAGAAGAGTAATCAAACACTTTGAACACACTTTTAGCCACCCAGGGATTATTAGAGTAAACAAACACTTTCAACACACTTTAAGCCACCGAGGGATTAGTAGAGTAAACAAACAATAGAACACACTTTTAGCTACCCAGGGATTAGTCGGGTAAACAAACACATAGAACACACTTGTAGCCACCCAGGGATTAGTAGAGTAAACAAACACTTCGAACACACTTTTAGCACCCAGGGATTAGTAGAGTAAACAAACACTTCGAACACACTTTAGCCACCCAGGGTTTAGTAGTGTAAACAAACATTTAGAACACACTTTTAGCCACCCAGGTATTAGTAGAGTAAACAAACACTTAGAAATCACTTTTAGCCACCCAGGGATTTGTAGGGTATCGGTTGAAGCTCTCGAGTTAAATCTTGATTCTATCAGGCTTGTTTTAACTGTACGAGAAATTGGGAAGAATTAAGTCTCATACACTTTATTGACATGTTATTTTCCGATAGAAGTAGTTGAACTATGATTAGAGTGTAGTAGAAAGCCTGTGACTTTATAATCTTGGGTTCGAATCCCGCGTTCGATATTGATTTTATAATTTGCTCTTCATATTTTCACTACCACTCAGCGTATCAGAATACAGTACAATGCCTATGTTGTATTATTGTGTAGTTAGCCTGGCTGTAGTAGGTACTTGGTAGGGGCACCATACCACTAATCGTCTCGAATAGCCAAAGTGCATTTATATGGGACGTTAAACAATATCGAATCAAATTAAATATGGCCACGCGCACCGTCCTCTGTGTGTTATGGACGTATTCAATACGTCGGGCAATTACTGAAGTCGTAACTCGTAGACGTAAACTACTACTTTTTGAAACTATTGTGAATTTTTTAAATTTGCAAATTTAGAAATTGGATATTTAATTGAAGTAACGTATCTATTTTGAGTTCCTATGAAAAAATAATTTAATTTATAAATTTTATATTTTGTTTAATTGAGTATTATTTAAAACACATTAGTACATCAAATAATCTATTTATAAAAAAAAATCGTCTGTAGGAAAAATCATCTTGACACCCTCCCGAACTATAAATCCCCCCCACCTTCCGATATTACTTTACTATAGTTTCATATTTTTTACTCCTATATTCCGCAGTTTTCACGGTACTACATAAAACATAATCTCAATACTATTACCCATTTACCCTACACCAATATGGAAACTTTATCATTCTAGATTGCAGTGTTGAAATATTTTCCTCCGAAGACGACGCGATGCATTGCTTTTCAGTACAGTACTGTATCAAATTATATAAGCTCAGTACCGACATATACAAGCACCTGAAATAGTCTGAAAATTAAACACTATATCCCGCAACATCATGATAATGCGTTATCGTGCTTTAGCAGTAAGCCATATCCAACCAAATACAAAAATTTGTAAAAAAAAAAAACGGCAGCCAAGCTCTCCTTCAAAAGTCTTCGGCTGTGAATGCTGTGTGATATAGAAGTTGAGCCAAGCTTTTTATTCTTTCTCCCTAGTTTCGCTTTGAAAATAAGTATGATCATTTCGCCTGTTGACGAGCGCCAAGCCAACGATTTTTGTGGTAAAAAAATAAAATTTTTAAACTCGAAATCATAAAAAAAAATCTTGGCCATGAACCAAATTCAATGGCCAAGCCGTTTTTTTTTTATGATTTTGAGTTTAAAAATTTTACTCTTTTACCACAAAAATCGTTGGCTTGGCGCTCGTCAACAGGCGAAATGATCTTACTTATTTTCAAAGCGAAACTAGGGAGAAAGAATAATAAGATTGGCGCTCAACCTCTCTATCTCACAGCATTCACAGCCGAAGACTTTTGAAGGAGAGCTTGGCTGCAGTTTTTTTTTTTTTTTTTATACAAATTTTTGTATTTGGTTGGATATTACATCTTTTTGATGTTCGTTTGCTATCATGATGTGAATGATGGACTTTGAATGATTAAATTTGTTAAGTTCAAAGTTGTTTTTTGACATTTTGGGCCCACGGTCCCCCCAAAGATACCCCTTGTGTTTTAAGCACTAGATATTTTTAATGGTTAAGAGCATGTTTAATTTCAAGCTTGTACAAATTACTACGCCTGAGTAATTACGCGTTTTGATTTTGATTTTGATTTTCCCTGGTCCCAATTGCCCGGTTTTGGTTATATGAGGTACATCTGAGTGTGGCCCAAGTTTCAAAGTTCTAAGATGAACCGTTTTCTCAGTATAGCGTATTATTCATAAGAGTACGGAATTACCTACTTTTGATAATTTTGATTTTCTCCGGTACCTGTTACCCAATTTTGCTTTCCATATTCAAAAGTGATAAAGAATGAGAGATATCAAAATGTATTCCACGTTTGAAACATCTCAGTTGTAACGTTTTCTTTGAATGATTCATTTCTTAAAGTTCAGATATGTTTTTTTTGTCATTTTTGAGCCCATGGTCATCCCCAAATTTAGCCCCTTGTGTTTTGGACGCAATATATTTATAATGGTTAATAGCATGTTTAATTTCAAGTTTGTACAAATTACCACGCCTTGGTAATTACGCGTTTTGATTATCATCCAAATTTTGATTTTCTCCGGTCCCTGTTACCCGATTTTGGTTTTGAAAGCAAACGTCACTGCGTCTAAAGTACATCTAAGTGTGGTCCAAGTTTCATAGTTCTAAGATTTACCGTTTTCTCTGTAGGCTAAATTAATCTCCGTAGAGAACTAACCAGCCACCCACCCAGCCACCAGCCAGCCGAAAGGAATTTGACGATGTTTGAGAGCCTTTTTTAACACAGAACGAGTTGTCGGATCGGGTTTGATTTTTTTTGGTATGTCAGGGACCAACATACCAGGTCATATACCGAGTTTCAAGATTGTAACTCTTTCGGGGCGGCGTGTGCAGATAGCTGAAAACCCCCAACTCTGGTAGCTGATAAAAGGACTGGAGTTCGGGTCCCCTAAGCAGTCGCATGCGCTTGTCTGCCGGGCGACGACCGTCGCCCTAGATCTTCTAACAAGCACGCAGCATCACGTGATTCTGTGACTGGAATTATTAACAAATATGTGTGCGTGCCATGAACCCAGACCCTCCTGCAGTAGGCCCTACCAGTCACAATTCTGAACACCGGACAAATTATATTTTTTTTTTGTAATTTTTTAGTGCTCACTATAATGCGAATAGTTTTGTTGTTTTGTTCAATCATTATTGTTTTCAATATGCGATGCCGTCCACGCTGGTCCGAAGCGTAGGGTCTATTACTCAGCTAGGACGTGGGTTCGAATCCCGCATAAGGCATGTTTTTTAGTAATCGTCCTTCGTCGTCATCCATCACCACTCATCGTCTCGAATTAGTTAGGGTGAACCTTGTATTTCATTCTAGAAGCAAGCCACTTAATTATTACACTGTCACTTATTATACCTTATTGATTGATTGAATCGATGGTGTTAAGATGAAATTACCATATGGCACCACTGGCACAGTGGCGGACTGGGGGCCGTCCAGTGACACGTTGTATGTGCGTTTTTGTATGTTCGATCAGTCAAACAAGCTGAGACGGGACTCAAATAATTCGTAATGTTCCCCTCATTGCTATGAAGGTAACGTGGTAATCGTTATTAAGCAGAATTTACCTTTTGGAGACAAAACGGCAAAAAAGGCACATTTCAAATCGAACCAAAGTTTATTGACTGCAATGTCGCTCGGAGATATGACACAAATTCTTGATAATTAATGCACAAGAGATAAGTTCTAATAAAGCAGAACAACTAAAATGGTAGCTTTTGGTTGGGAGCATTAGAAATGACAAAAAAGGAGAAATTTGTGAAAGCAAACATCTACTGCCCCTCAGTTTTGGGGAAAGGTTGCAATGACTCTGTTTATTTAAAGTACAAAATATAAGATATGTTTCGGTGTCAGTTAATTTAGGAGCCTTTGACAGTGGGAATAAAAAAAATTTAAAGGCCCAAATTTCTTTTTTTGTATCTAGCCCAGTGACACGTTGAATATGAAGTTTTGAATATTCGATTAGTCGAAAAAACCTTTGAGAGGGGATTCTAATCATTCATAATATTTTCCTTGGTTGGTACAAACAGGCTCATGAACTGTTTTTAGATGCAACAGAGGACATTGTACTCTTGAAATTCCTGTAATGACGTTTCAATTTTGGGATCTCGCTCCTCGGCTGGAATTGGCGATTCAGCAGTTTATCCGTTCATTAAGCATTTCAAATTTTGACATTTATTTTCAGTCTATGCAAGGCTTTTTTCACGGTTCTTTGCTTGGGATTCAGTCTATTACGCCAGATGGCTCTCGTCCAAATCTAATGGTACATGGCGATAGAACAAGTACATCCCCACTATAATACAAGAATTCTGCTCTGGATCGTTCGCGTCCACAAGTCTCAAGCCCTTCTCCACGATCGCATTAGGATCTGGCTCATGAACAGCTCAATGCATACATCAAAGGTGATGGGAAACTTTGGTCTCACACAGAACTTACTGCACAGAATATGGGATGCTTGCAAGCTCGCGATATGTTCCTTGGTTAAAAAATTTGAGACGATCAGGTTTATCTGGCGATCCAAAAGATAACGCCGATCAGACATCACCAAGACACCAAATCAATACGCACAACGTTTCCAAAGAGACGTTAAGTCTCTGAAAGCAGTTTTGGAAAATACGGAAATCCGTTTTTGGAAAATAGAGCGGAGCTTTACAACATTGAGTCGAAACAACAAGTTTGTTCTGCTCCCTTTAATGGACCCTATAAGGCCCCAATTTGCGGTATTTAGTCATCAGAAGAAACAAGGCCTGAAAACAAAAACAGAAAATAAAGTTGCCTCGGTAAATATGACTTTTAAACTTTTCAGCGATTTGTTTATAGCATGTTTATGTGCATGTCAGAGTCAGACCAGTGAAGGAGATTTACAGGAGTTCTCCAGACACGAAACCAGCCATTTCCTCCTTCCTTGACCAGCATGGGTCGTCCTCATGCATGCAACAAGTCGAACATATTCAGTGCTTGTGAGAGTGCAGTTGCTCAGTCTGTCCCACCTGTGCAATCAGTACTAATGGCGCGGCTGAAAGTAAACATGTTACCCCCCAGAGCAAGCAAGACGTTCGCAAAATATATACGGGACATGTATCAACCATACTCAGGTCAGCTGGAGCTCGCGCACGAGGTGTGGACATTGTATAGGACGTCTACCTTGTGATGGCCTTAAAAATGTTCATAATGCATTGCACAGAGTGGGCTCCACCCTGGATCAGATGTCCTGATTTCATTCAACTGGGAGTCAATGCTCAGTCTTTGACCCTGTGACCACTAGAGACGGACACATGACAAATAGTTCATGTAGCAGATGCCAGCTGTTCATGGTTGCAAGTCCATAATGGTTCTAACTGTCGACAAGGATGTCATTGTACTTGCTTTAGCTGCTGAAAGAATCTAGTTGGGGTGCCGTAGCTTTGGTGTCTTTTGGCTCTGGAAAAGGTAAAAAATCCATCGTGCGCAGTCACTTGGCGGGCGACGACTGCCTTCCGGGTTTCTTTCCTCGTGCATGGTGACACTGTGGAAGCAATGGAAATCCTGCAGCAGTCCCAGTAAAGTTACTGATACTACTGTCAGTGTCACTGAAGTTGTGCGGATGTTTTTTTGAACTCGTAAATGTGAATGCAAGGGATGAGTCCTCTTAAGAGATTTGGACAGGTTTGTTACCCCGCGAGACTTTGATTCACGAGGTCTCCGGGTTTCCCACATCCGCCACGTAAGATTCCACTGAATTGTGTCATAGTTTTTGAACTCGTAAATTAAGAATGCAAGGGTTTGAGTCCTCTAAAAAGATTTTGGACATTCCAAAAGGTTTCGTTACGCGCGAGACTTTGATTCACGAAGTCTTAGGTTCGACTCCCGCCACCGTCAAGACTCACTGAAATTGTGCCATGTTGTTTAAATCGTAAATGTGAATGCAAGGGATGAGTCCTCTTATAAAGATACTGGACATTCCTAAAGGTTTCATTACGCGTGATATACTGATTCACGAGGTCTCAGGTTCGACTCCCACCACCGTAAAGACTCACTGAAGCTGTGCCAATGTTTTATGAACTCGTAAATGTGAATGCAAGGGTTGAAGCCCTCTTAAAAGATTTGGACATTCCTAAGGTTTTCGTTACGCGCGGGGACTTTGATTCACGAAGTCTTAGGTTCGACCCCCCGCCACCGTCAAGACTCACTGGAATTGTGCCATGTTGTTTGAAATCGTAAATGTGAATGCAAGGGATGAGTCTAGTTAAACACAGCCTGGACATTCCTAAAGGTTTCATTACGCGCGAGACACTGATTCACGAGGTCTCAGGTTCGACTCCCGCCACCGTAAAGATCCTGAATTGGGGCCATGTTGTTTGAAATCGTAAAGGGTGATGAAAGGGATGAGTCTGTTTAAACACAACCTGGACATTCCAAAAGGTTCATTACGTGCGAGACACTGATTCACGAGGTCTCAGGTTCGACTCCCGCCACCGTAAAGACTCACTGAAACTGTTTTAATGTTTTTTGAACTCGTAAATATAATTTAAGTGATGAGTCGTCAAAAATAAAATTCTGGACATTCCTAAAGGCTTCGTTACGCGCGAGACCCAGATGTTTTAGGTCTCAGGTTCGACTTCTGCCACCGTAAAGACTCACTGAAGTTGTGCCAATGTTTCATGAACTCGTAAATGTGAATGCAAGGGATGAGTCCTCTTATAAAGATTCTGGACATTCCTAAAGGTTTCATTACGCGAGAGACCCGTTCACGAAGTCTCAGGTTCGATTCCCGTTACGTAACGGCTCCCAACTCTAACGAAATTCTCTTCTCAGAAATTTTCGCTTTAAATTTTGTTTATTTAGTTTTGTCTGTCATGAGCAGGAAGTAGCCACTAGACGAGCCACCTATATTCACCATCAAGTAAGGGGTACACAGTCCCGCATAGGTGATGTACATACAGGTCTATAAAGTACTCACGTGCATAGTTTTTAAAACAAGGTAACAAGGCTAATAAAATATGTGATGTTTCGTTAGTAAAAACATTTCATAATTGTTGTTGTGACCTCTGGAACAGTTCATATTCGTGGTTGCACCAACACTCCAGGCTCCCAGTCAGTCTTATCACTGACACTTTGACCTCTGATCTGATCTCCTCACGCCACCCAGTGCTTTTATCTTGTGACGAACTTTGCATCTGAGTCGACTTCGGCGAGTGTGGATTGGACTAATTAAAACACGCCATAGCTGGACCGTGTGTTGGGTGTTTTCTATTGGACGACGGCCATCTTGTTTGTCTCTTGCTTCCAAGTCCACTGACGTGGTGTTGCTCCAGGTTGGGTTGTATAAAGCGACGACTGTTATCCCCTCCCATCATTCTTAGCCAGAGCTTTGTGTCTCATCTTATAATATTATTATCTCTCTGTCACAATGTCCAAGGTGTTGTTTGCACTGCTTGTGATGGCAGGCCTCCAGGACGTTCGTGAGGTAACTCATTCTGTTTCAGTTTTAAATTTCTGAATAATTAATATTAACAATTCCAATTACAGGAGTGATTCCCGAACAACCATATCAAGAACTCTAAAAATAATTTATCAATAATTATAAATTTTTCAAATTTCTAACATTAGCTCAAATTTTTAAGGGAAAACCCTAATATGCTTTCTATCATGTCGTCAATATATGTGTTGTGTTGTTTTATTATTTCTAGGAACTCGCCGATTTCATGTCAATATATTAACATATTGTTTTTGAATTTATACTATAGAAGAATATAAAATTGTTTCAGAATGACAGATTTATCTGCACAGGTTCATTGCAAGAACATGTTGCTGTTCTCTAGTGTTGTTGCACAAAGCTGTCTTAGGTTTAGACGTCCGTCTGGGAAACCCGACACCCGGGTTCAAACCCCGCTCGAGTTGTATATTATTGTAGCACTAGAATTGTGTAAATTGTGTGTCTAGAAATAAGCCACTCGTTGTAACTGAACAAGGTAAATTATGTTATAATCAATGTATCGTTGGTCTGTGCAAAGGCATCAGATTCCTTGCAGTGCTGTACCATGTTTTCAGAACTCATAATAATTGCAGCATTTCACTAGTTTGTTAGACGCAGGATCGGTTGGGCAGTGTTTATATATCTGCCCGGCCAGTGGGGTACCTGGTTGGTTACCAAAACCATGTCTATCACAAAAATTATAACAGATCTAATATAACATCTTCTTTCTGACACATTTTGATTTATAAATATGTTAACTATTTGTTATTTTGAATTTAACTTTTAGGGTTTCACAAAAATAACTTTATGTGTCAGGCAACAATGAAATTTATATTATACTTGTTTTTTGTGTTTATTTTGGGTATGTGTTCCGTTCTCTGTGTTGTCACCGTCTTATTATAACTGTTGAATTTGTCCGTTAAAACCCCACAGTTTTAAGTCATGTTCGGGTTTTGTTTTTGATCATATATGCTTAATTTCATTTTGGTTAAAAAGAATGTAATATAAAATTTAAAAAAGTAAAATAAATGTGGACAAACATCTGTCTCACAACCTCTGATGTCTTGTCCTCCAGGTGTCGCGTCCTTCAACCTACCATCAGCCCAGACCATGTTCGTGTGAAACGCGGACGCCCGACTGTCTCATTCACCTGCTCAGCTGACATGGCCCTCCCGGGTGTCAGGTCAGGTGGTGGGACAATAATAACAAGGCAGCAGGTCCGCTGCTGGAGCTGAGCCGGGGACCTTCCAGTCCCAGGCAGACCCTGCCCACCTGTATGACACAGAGTACGAGAAGCTAACCGGCTATGGCTACAGCGGCCGGGGTCTAGGGGCCGGGGACTGCGGGGTCACGCTGCAGGGGGCGAGCCCCACAAGGTGTGGATGGTTGGCTGTCGCGTCCGAACCGAGAGCGGAGGAGTGAAGTATCCCTCGGCCGACTTGACTCCTGGGGGTGAGTTGAACACAAGTCTTCATACAGTATAGTATCTCTATCAACACGGGATGTTTGACACGTCACCCACCCTCACAACCTAGGACGGTATAATACAATAAACCTCGTCCACATCACAGTAGAGACAGAGTATCGGGCAGTCAAGTGGAACACGTAGTAATTGAGGTTTCTCAAACTGGTTCAGTTTATGTTGTTGGTTGAGGGTCTTGTGTGGCAGAGCCAGGGCACCATGTACAGCACAGAGTTAGTGTGAGAGTTGAGATATTATAAGGAAAACATATATTGCCTAGACTGGGTCTGGCCTGCCTGGACTGGGTACAAGTTGAAACGTGAAAATTTATTTTTTCGTCACTGGTAAAAACCGTTTTAAACCAGCACTAGTTTAACTAATTTTCAACCGTACGTGTCACATACCCCATGCGAGGTGTTTTTAGATACGGGATAAACCGTCTGAACACGGTGGTGTTAGCCATTTTGCTCTAGGACAAGAACCTGGGATTTGACATGGTATAAACCGGTTTTTGACCATTTGAACCATTAATGGTCCAAATGAAAAACTTTTTTATCCAGATCATCGGTCGTGATGAGAGAAGATGATTTTGAAAAAATATTGAACAAAATTGCTTTGGCTCTCTTCTAGGCTCAAATTAGTCAAAAACCGGTTTTTACAATGTCAAATCTAGGGATGTTGTCCTAGAGCAAAACGGTTGACACCATCGTGTTCAGACGGTCGATTCCGTATCCAGAAACACCTCGGATGGGGTACACGAACAGGTTAGAATTTGGTGAAAATGGTTCCGGTTTGAACCAGTTTTAATCAGTTTTAGAGAAAGTTTTTTCCACGTCTCACCTACATTTTCTGATTGTCTTTCTGTGTAGTGGATGTTTTTATTGAATCGCCTCGCCCGCACTAACTCTGTACTTGGCGAGAACCCCCCCCCCCCCACCCCACATGGTACCGGTGGCCCCCCCCTCCTTTTTGCTGTTGTTTTTGTTGTTGAGCCAGAAAGTGAGCCCTAGCAACAAGTGTTGAAACTCTCACTCTGATATCAAAGAGAAGGTTTCCTGGTCCCACATGGTTGGCTGGAGTTTTAACACTAGACAGTCTTGACCCGGTCTAGTCTGAGAGACAACAACACGGAATGTGTTTCTCCCTCGTTTAAAGGCTATGACCCCTCCCCCACACCTGGACACAGAGTGAGCAGGTCGTCCTCCCGGGCGGGGAGGCGAGGGTACTGATGAAGGCGGGGGAGCCACTGAGAACCTGCCAGTTCCTCCTGCCGGACGAGTCTGGTGAGCTCTACTTTAACCAGGGAGCCGAGTCTGCTGACAGCACCGGCCGGCATCTCTACCTCGGGGCCGGACTGCAGAGCGGAGAGTGTGGCCTCGCTCTTACCAACGTCAGCGAGGCGGACAGTAGACCGGTCAGGGGTTTTATTTACTCTAACACAAACAAGATTGACTCCAGATACACTGCGTTCGTCGTGGCACGTGAGTCAAGGTGTATTACTCATTAGGCTCAACCAGATTTATTTCATACAACATTATCATTGTTTTTACTTCATTCCTAGTTTAATATTTGCAAGAAAAGTAATCAAATTGTAAAGTTTATTTTGTTTCCTTGTCTCGAAGCAACATCACCGGGAGCAGAAACCTATTAGAGGTTTATTAAAATAAAAACATGTTTATTATTTATTATATTTTTGGTCAAGACTATAATAAAGCTCGATTCAACAGGTGTTGCAAGGCCGAGCCAAGTTAGTGCGGGTGAGGCGATATTTGTCAAACGTCTATTGAACTGAAGGAGTATTTAACGAATAAGTTGAATTGTGAAAAATTACTTTTTCAAAAATGGTTAAAACTTGTTCAAACTGGCCCCATTTTTACTTTATTTTTAACCGTTCGTGTCACACACCCCGTCCGAGGTGTTTTTGGATACATAATTGACCGTCTAAACACGATGGTGTCAACCGATTTATGCAAGGACAAAAACTTTACATTTGGCACGATAAAATCCGTTTTTTGACGGATTTAACAATAATGGTATGATTGAAAATCTTTTTTCTCAACATCATCAGGCGCGATGAGTGTAGATTGGTTAGCAAACAAACATTAGGAAAAAAATTATTTGGCTCACTTTTAGGTTCAAAAATGTTTTTTTTCCTCCAAGGTTTGTACAGTTGACGTCATTTACTGGGATCATCCGTTTAGTATACGATTCTATTAGGACGGAATCGTTCGTCCAAACTCGATGGTGTATCCGAATTGCGCTGCTACAAAATCTCTGCGTAGCTCATGTACTGTTGTTATTTCTATATGATAAACAAAGAACTCCTTGGTTTTCTCTCAGTCATGCAATGTGTTGCTTCAGGTCGCCCCACTGCACCTAGCTCTACGCCTGGTCTACACGGGGGACAACGTCACGGCCACCTGTGAAGTTCAGGAGAGTCGCCCTGTCGCCAACATGTCCTGGCTCCTGGACGGACGTTGTCCCTCCTCAAGGACGTTATCACTCAAGCCACGGCTCAGGACAGTGGATTGGCCCCCGGATGACGGGGGCTATCAAGCAGACCCTCACACTACAGCTGCAGCCCCAACAACGGCAAGGAATTAAAGTGCGTGGCCTCCCACGTCACCTTGGCCCAGCCACTGGAGGAACATAGTTCTATTGCATTTACTGGTGAGTTCTAAAAATCTTGTTTAACTCATGATATTAATATTTACTTTCATCAAACATACATCGATTAATAAATATATTAGAATCCAATGCAATATTTTCAAGTTTTAATTTGTGATTTACAAGATGAGTGTTTGTATCTGGTTGTAGTTTATAAGAAATCGTGCTTGAGCCGGGGCACCACAAGTCCCAATAACAGTTAGTACGTAGAATCTGCTCGATCTCAAGTTGTGCATGGACGCATTGTGTAAACGTCACCTGGTGTATTGCACGTGTGGGATATATGTTGTGATGCTAATAGAATCACATACTGAAATCATACCTAGGGTTATAAAAATGAAAAATATTAACAGGTAGTAACGTTTCACATATAAATCATTAGACTTTTCACTATTAATACTGATTTTTATTTAAATTTTAAAAATCAGTATAAACAGTGAAAAGTCTAATGATTTATTTTTATTTAAATACTTAAAAATCAGTATTAACAGTGAAAAGTCTAAAGATTTATATGTGTAAGATATGTAGGAAGTGACTGATATTGATCTAATAAACATTAGGAAGGGTGACTTACCTATGTCGGAGGAACAAAGGTTGCACTGGGAAATCAAATATTTTCTGTACAGTCAATAAAATATCATAAGTTATAAGACAATTATATCAAGCTTTATTGAACCAAGAAATTCCAAACACAATACAAATAATAGTGTTGAACCAATTTGGAAATAATTACTTATTCACTTTTATTTTTCAGTTCCAACCACCACGGGCCACAACAAGTACCCCTGCCAGAACCGTCCCTATGACCACTGCCAGGACAACAACCAGTACCCCCGCCCCACCCTAGTACCTTTCCAGCAGCGTCCCCGGCCCGAACTTCTCGCTACAAACTACCAGGACCTTCTCTGCCAGGAGTAGAGGGTGAGACCTTCGCAAGAGGGAGCGACGCACTAAGAGTCTCCAACACTCGCAGAGTCCTCAGAATCAGCAAGGCTAAGGCAGCGATCAACAGTCTAGTGGTTTACTGTTTACTTGTGTATTCTTCACTGCACAATCTGAATAAAAACAATATATTTTAATATCTGGATGTTTATTTGTAACCACTTTTCCCACACTTGCATTTATTTATACTTATATTTAATATGATAATTTATAAATTCCCACATCACTCTACAAGTTCAGAAATTAATTCAGAACTCTTTTTGCATATTACTCTACACCAATATTAATGCATTTTCTGGTCGCATTAACATCGAAATTAGCAACAGTTATCATTAGCTTAGGGCATTAACATCCATTTTACAAATTTGTATGGAAATAAAGTACTAATAGATTTGATAATAAATAATTCAAATTCCATTTTAAACTCAATTTCAATGTTATTGACCTGTTTCTAGGCCTGTTATCACTGTAGCCCGTGAACTCTGACACGATAGTGATAACACTGTGAGGTCACCGCGTGTTGTTCAAAGCCAGGCGGTGTTGTTGCCAACCAAGATTAGACCGGTTTAAAAGTAAACTAAATTGAGATTCACTTTTTATGTATCATATGATGTTCACTGTAATTAAGGTGGTTTTAAAGAATAATATAATGGTGGCTCGTTGGTCCTGTGGTTTGAGTCTCCGCTTCCATACAGAAGGTCCTCAGTTCGATTCCGCCTATAGACTGACGATTTTAAAATTTTTATGAGCATTCAATGCTTCCATCATTATTCTTGGCTTAATGTGTTAACGGTGACTTGGAGCCGTAACGAGGCACAATAATAAACTCTACAGTTGTTGATTCTAGCGTGTGATATCGTGTCTAACATGTTGGTCGGTGGTTCCTATTTGAACCAGGGAAGTGTCAAAGTCGTTCTTAGACGAGTGAGTGAGCCATGTGTTGAGTAGCCGGGAACATTCCCTTTCATCCGCTTACCTAACGCTGCATCTAGACTGCATGACTCTTCCTCCCTAGCCTTCCATAGGCTAGAGTGGCGCATTATGGCTTTACAGTTGAAGCGCCCTAGACGCAAATGTTCCCGGGTACTCAACACATGACTCGCTCACACGTCTAACAACGAATTTGGTGTTTTCCTTGTCTAGTCGGCTAAGGCGCCTTTATACCCGGAATGTGGGAGACCCGGGCTCAAACAACGATCGGGATAGATTTTTTTACTATTGGATGAGCGAAGCAAAGACTTCAATTTCACTGACTCCTCAAAATATTTAGCTCCAATGTTTTTTTTTTGTCTGTTTGTTCGCTCTCTACCAGGCAAACGGCATATCCGATCTTGATGAAAATTGCAGGGGACCTTCGGAATCTCTAAACTTAGAGCTGTATTGTTTTTGGATACAATCGAATAAATTTTTCTTATGAATATCGTACTTTTACGATTTTTTTTCGATTTTTAGTGCGATATTTTCGTGCCGTTTGGGCCGATTCTGACCAAACGGGTGGGGCTACAACGTTCATATTTTACATGTACATTAAGGTAATGGTTATATGTATTGCTTTTTGAAAGAATAAGTTAAATAAGTTAGCCAGGATCTATAGAATAAAGGTTTTAATATGAGTTTTTTAGGTTTATAATAACAATTAACAATAGAAACTTGACAACAATCACCTACAATGCATTCAAAAAGCACTTGCAAAGGAAAAGTGGTCCCACGCAAACTAAAAACTAACTAAAAAGCTCATCTATCAACGCGGCGGGACTTAAGCGTTTTCCTAATTAAAAAATTAAAGAACATGTTTTGAAATGCATACAATACTATGGAAATCATAGCCAGTACGAAATACGAGTAAGACAGCAAGGTTTACTTAATCTTCAAGCGGAATTTTGGGTAACCTTAAGCGTGCAAAATTCTTTACACCTTGGTAACCGCCTAACATTCTTAAACTGATTGGATGAGCGAAGCGAAGACTTCAATTTCACTGAACCCTCAAAAAATTTAGCTCCAATGTTTTTTTTTTGTTTTTTTTTGTCTGTTTGTTTGCTCTCTAACAGGCAAACGGCATATCCGATCTTGATGAAAATTGGAGGGGACCTTCTAAATCTCTGAACTTAGACCTATTACGTTTTTTGGTACCATCGAAGAAATATTTTTATGAATATCGTACTTTTACGACTTTTTTCGATTTTTAGTGCTATATGTTCGTGACATTTGGGCCGACTCTGACCAAACGGGTGGGGCTACAACGTTCATATTTTACATGTACATTAAGGTAACGGTTATGTATTGCTTTTTGAAAGAAAAAATTGAAAAAGTTTGCCAGAATCCATAGAATAAAGGTTTTAATATGAGTTTTTGAGGTACATAATAACAATTAACAAGTTACAATAGAAACTTGACAACAATCACCTACAATTCGTTTAAAAAGCTCTTGCAAAAGTAAAGAGATCCCACGCAAACTAAAAACTTACAAAAAAGCTCGTCCATCAACGCGACTAAAAAAAGCGTTTGCGAAGCTTCCTAGTTAGACAGACATGTTTTTTCATAAACAAAGCTTTGTCGTTAAATCCGACACATTATAGTTAACGTTTTTAATTTACTAGGAAGCTTTGCAAACGCTTTTTTAGTCGCGTTGATGGATGAGCTTTATTGTAAGTTTTTAGTTTGCGTAGAACCACTTTTCCATTGCAAGTGCTTTGTTTAAAAAAAAAACTCATATTAAAACCTTTATTCAATGGATTCTGGCTAAATTTTTTAACTTTTTCTTTCGAAAAGCAATACATTACCATAACCTTAATGTCCATGTAAAATATGAACGTTGTAGCCCCACCCGTTTGGTCAGAATCGGACCAAATGTCACGAAAATATCGCACTAAAAATCGAAAAAATCGTAAAAGTACGATATTCATGAGAAATATTTCTTCGATTGTACCCAAAAACGTGGCAAGTCTAAGTTCAGAGATTTCGAAGGTCCCCTGCAATTTTTATCAAGATCGCATAAGCCGTTTGCCCGGTAGAGAGCGAACAAATAGACAAAAATACAAACAAACAAAAACAAAACAAAACAACCAAAGAAAAAACACCCAAGCTAATTTTTTTGCTGGGTCAGTGAAATTGAAGTCTTCGCTTCGCTCATCCAATTATTTCTTGTACGATTAAATCGCAACAGATTTTTTTTCACAGTCAGAGGCAACAAGGTCAGAAGCGAGGATAAGAAACATGTAGAAATGTTGAAAGTGTACGAAAACAAGGTCGAGAGTGACCCCGGAGATATGCAGGTCACGACTAGTGATCTTCGGATAGATAGCTGAGCTTACTATGAAAAATTGTAGGCTACATAGGGTGTTTGTTAGGACGAGCAGTTATTACACAAAAGAGAAAAAATATTCTTCTTAGGAGTCAAAGAATATCATACCCCACAATTACAAAAATTTGTAAAAAAAAAAAAAAAACGGCAGTCAAGCTCTCCTTCAAAAGTCTTCGACTGTGAATACTGTGAGATATAGAGGCTGAACCAAGCTTTTCATTCTTTCTCCCTAGTTTCGCATTAAAAAGAAGTAAGATCATTTCGCCTGTTGACGAGCGCCAAGCCAACCATTTTCGTGGTAAAAAAGTAAAAATTATAAACTCAAAATCATGAAAAAAAATGCTTGGCCCTATTGAATTTTGGTTCATTGCGAGAACTCTAAAAAGTCATTGCCAATCAATTTTGGTTTATGATTTTGAGTTTAAATTTTTTAACTTTTTTACACGAAAAGGGTTACTTTGCGCTCGTCAACAGGCAAAATGATCTTACTTCTTTTTAATGCGAAAGGGAGAGAGAATGAAAAGCTTGGCTCAGGTTCTATATGTTGTCAACGAGCTCACAAGCAGATTATGGGAGGAATTGTTGAAGGTGTTGTGTAGGAGGAAAAGTGCAAATGAATGTATACATAATTTGAATCTAGTGTCAAAGATGAACACCGTGTTTTCTCTGTTCATAGTTTTTTCTTTGTATTGTGACTTTTATATACTAGATATATTGTAACCTTTCTCATGGCAAAAGGATATTCTATTTTGATTGGAATTATTGGTGCCATGTTTGGATGAGCGTAGCGAGCGAAGTGAAGACTTCAATTTCACTGACCCCCCAAAAAAATTAGCTCGGGTGTTTTTATTTGTTTGTTTTTCTGTCTGTTTGTTCGCACGATTCCGGGCGAACGGCATAAGCGATCTGATGAAAATTGGAGGGGACCTTCGTTTTCTTTGAACTAAGACTTGCCACGTTTTTGGGTACAATCGAAGAAATTATTTCTCATGATGATTGTACTTTAAACGATTTTTTTCAGAAAGTTTAGGGTGCGATATTTTCGTGACATTTGGTCCGATTCTGACCAAACGGGGTAGGGCTACAACCTTCTATTTCACATGGACATTTAATGTTATGGTGATGTGAGTACCTTTAAAGAAAAAGTTGGAAAAGTTTAGCCATAATTCTATGAAATAAAAGGTTTTAATATGAGTTTTTTTAGGTTATTATAAACATTAACAATTACAATATAAACTTGACACCAATCAGCTTCAATGCAATTCAAAAAGCACTTGCAAAGGAAAAGTGGTCCTACGCAAAACAATAACTTACAAAAAGCTCATCCATCACGCGGCGGGACTTTAGCGTTTTCCTAGTTTAGCGAATTTTCACTCTTCAAAACCAGAAAACTTCAAATTCTTGCGCCTCCAAAATATATTTGGTTTTTGTGCACTACATTTTTCAATTATTGCCACCTTTCCACACATGTAGACCAAAGTGGTTGTTAAAATTGAATTAATTATTGGGGGGGGTGGGTGCCCGTTTTTTTTAACCTTTTTTTTTATCTTAAAACTAAAGCTTTCAATTCTAGCCGTGTTCACAATATTTATATTTTGTGTTTTGTTCATTAAATATCAGACTTATCGCCATCTCTCCCAGGGCTAAGTCTTCTGGTTTTGATTTAATAAATGTAGCCTTTTTTGCCGTTTATATAATCTCACAGCGAAAAGCAATTAATTTTAGTGTGTTTTTAGTATTTATTATAGTTTATCCTTTGTGCCTAATAGGCCTATCACGATATCTAACGATATTAGTCAATAAGTCATCGATTTGAAATGTGCCTTTATTACCGTTTTTTTGTCTCCAAAAGATAATTTTTGCCAATTACGATTTCCACGTTACCCTCATAGAATTAAGGAGAACATTACGAATGATTTGAGTCCTCTCTCAGCTTGTTCGACTGATCGAACATACAAAAACGCACATATACAACGTGTCTCTGGGCGGCCCAGTCCACCACTATGAAAGTGGTGCAATATGGCAATTTTATCTTGGCACCATCTATTCAATCAATCAATAAGGTATTATACTAGTAGTTTGAGACCCCTCTCAGCTTGTTTTTGACTGACGAACATACAAACGCACATACGTGTCACTGGGCGGCCCCCCAGTCACCGCACTGTGCCAGTGGTGCCATATGGTAATTCATCTTGGCACATCGATTCAATCAATAATAAGGTCTAATACGTTACTGTGCCAAGTGCTTGGCTTCTAGAATGAAATTCAAGGTTGAATTTTCTCCCAACCCCGGACTAAATAGCCTTAGTGCAATTATTGAGACGCTAAGCAACAAAAACCATAAAATCATCGAATATGATAGGAGCGAGTTTACTTTAGAGTTGGGGTTTTTGTACAGGGAACTTGCAAAGAGACCTTGAAAATACTTTTCTGTGTCGGGTATCGAGCCTGACCCCCCTAATCAGTTTTACGCTTTACGCTTGACTAACATATTTCGTTAAGTATGTACAGAAAAATGTAATTGCAAACGATACACTATTATAAAGACTTACAAAAACATATTTCCGTACGGTAAAACATATTTTTAACCGTAGGCCTATTCAGTGGCATGGTCAATAAGTTTGTTAGGGCCTAAAGCGTTTGTTTTCTTTCAAGAGTTTGGCCCATATTTTTAAAGCAAATCATAATTAGACTAACAGGAACCTGTCGCTTTGCAGTTCTCAAGTTCAAAATTCACCGGTACGTAAAAGCTGTGTGGTTTCGGGTTCGATCCCTAGACGGACACAACTATAACACTTGCCTTGGAAGACAGCTGTCTATACCTATTGCTATTTTGCACTATTTCATAAAGTTAGCTTATTTAAATTGGTTTTTGATTTTATTTGCAGCTGTTGAATTACATTCAAGATGGCATAACAAATAAGACCATCGTAAATTGTAATAATCAATATCGTCCAGTTTTACTATCGTTCTTCATTATACTTTTAATCACAAATTTAATAAATAAATAGTACATAAACAAATAAAAAAATAAATAATACGTATAATTATTGTCTGAATCAATTGAAGGTATCACCATCATTTTTTAAATATTACTTTTAAAGTCGCTTATCTAGTGAATTGGTCAATAAGACCCATTATTTCTGCGTCCCATGAAAAGTTTTCGGAGCCTCATTGTTGCCATGTTTGAGCGGTGGGATCCTGTCCACAGGCATTGAAACCCACGTGTTTGTTGCCAAGAATGTCCAGAGCGTGGACGTTCACTAGGCTCACGGATGCTGTTAGTCGTGTTGACGCGCCGGTTTCTCCAGGCGACAACTGTTTGATGAGGGACGCGTCGTTAGTTGCGACCGATGATTATCTCTAGACACAGGATGTTTATGATTTTGCATGTTTTGATGTATGTTGTGCAATTGTGTGGAATTGAATTACTTATTATTAGAGATACTAGAAAATATAGTTTTATGTATAGATGCTACAAAACGTCTAAGGTTTTCCAGTTCTATTTTATTTATGTATTTCTTTATAAACATTTTAATTTTGTTGATTTCAAACTTGACGCCTCAATTAAAAATAAAAATATAGAATAACTTCATACTTAATTATTTGAAGGTGGCCAAAAATAGATGCCTTAACCGCTATAAAATGACACCTTGAAACTGCTTTGTACAGTACTTCTTATAATTATGTAACGTTTCATGACCTTGTAAAACACCGGAAATGGAAACTTGCGAGGGAATATTTGGCTTAAACGTTTTTGGTATATTCGGATATTGTGGAGACTTTGAGATATTTAGTAAAGGCGCGAGCCGAAGTTTTCCAAATGGGTTGAGTGGGGGGTGGGGGGCAACACCGGAGTCGGATTTAGACTTAATCTAGAAGTGTGTGGGGGGCCGGGGGGGGGATTGTTCGCAATAAATTCTTCTTTCCAAGTCTTATCTTACTCACCCTATCCCAAAAAACCAAGGTAGGCTTACACCTCGCGTCTCATTGTGAGTTATTATTTGTAAACGTTTGTTTTTTGAACCACTGGCACTTGATTTTACTCAACAAATTTTAAAATCTAAAGGGAAAAACTTCAAGCTAAAAATTCGTGTGTATCTTTCACCCACATTTATACATAACGTTGCCTTAATTTTTTGTAAATCAACGATTGTTTGTCATTGGATATGGAATTTGTCAAGTTTTGTTTTGACTGACATTACATGTTACATAAAATGTAATTTGGGATTTCTCGTGGGAAACCTGCTCAGTTCAGGGTGCAATGAATGCATGCCCCTCTTTAAGTGTCTAACTAGGTATTTAAAAAATTGGACAATAGGGGGCACTTTACACTTTAGCCTCTACTGACGGTTATATTCGCAATGCATAATTTTTGTAAATAATGTTTTCGTGGAGCTTGCCCGGGTGCAATGCATGCCCCTCTTTAAGTGTCTAACTAGTATTTGCGGATATGTGAAGGGATGTCCGAGGGCTTATAGTGAAGACTCCTGTTTCTTGAATACGATTGAGGCAAACCTGCGGAAAAACCTTCAGTCAGGGTTTGCCGATCTCGACGTTTCGAACCTGGTGACCTCCGAATCAGAGTCTCGTGTCCGTCAGTGTAGTGTGTCAAAGCATCATCTCGATTTCCTTTAATGTTTGTGTATATTACGGTGTTTGCGCAGAAATCTCTGTGATCTATATCGGTTCAAAGAAAATTATGAAACGAAACATTTCAATCGATGGTAAGATGAAAAAATGGAATATTATATAAAAGATTCGTCGAGTAGATATTTTACCGCCGCAATCAATTTTAAAAAATGGTCACTCAATCTTATTTTCACGAAACACCGAATTTTGTGTAATAAATCGAATCGAAGGTGGATTTCCTTTGAAAAAAAAAACTTTTTTAAAATATAATTATGCTATAAAATCATAACGACTTGGAAGCAGTAGCGTATCTATGATTGTTGGGGATTTTGATTTGAAATAAACATGGAATGAAAAATAAATAAATAAATTGTTAATTTAGAATCACCAACTCAGTCCATATTATAACTGTTTTAAGTGTGGGATATAGGTGATGGACGGTACTAACTGACTACGCATTTAAAAAACGTAATCCCATTTGCGGGTGGGGGGGTGGGGGGCGTTTGCCAATCACCGCCACCCTGTGCCCGCTACTGACTTCCCTGGTGAAGCTCATCATCATGTATATGATTATATCGTATTGGTGAGGCATAAGTTTTCATAAATATTAAAGCGTTTGGCCCAAATTAATTAATAAATAAGTGCAAATGCATAGAGCACTGCTAGTGAATATTAGTGAACATTCTTTTCAGCTTTCACTACCGATTCGATGCTAATTTGCTCTATCTATTTTTTTGCATATTCAGAAAGTCCAGCTACATAGTTTAGAGTGTGTATTAATGGCACAATCTTCTGTCGGCCCACCTTACCAGGCTAATTGTTACTTGAATTTGATATTGACACGAACAACAGTTACAAGGTAAGTATATCCTCAGTACACAACCGCTAATGATTGCGATCCGAAGTATAAACTCCACTCATGAATATACTCAGACAAACAGAAAGTCAAATAATAAGCTGCTAGTGAAAAAAGAAGAACGTCTAATTTAACGAGACCGGCAATCCTGATTGAAGTTTTTTCCGAAGGTTTTCCTCAGTCGTTAATGCGACTTCAAGGGGTTGAGTCGGACGTCCCTTAACAATTTGTCCACTATCCGCACATACCCTAGTTAGACACCTGGGAGAAGGCATGAATAAAATTTTCACCCTGGGCAGGCTTCCCACAGAAAACATTATTTAAACTAGGAAGCTTCGCAAACGCCTTTTCCGGGACGCGTTGGTTGGATGAGAAGTAATTTTTTTTTAAAGATTAAAGTGAAAAATTGCGTTTAAAATGAGAATAAGTTTCGAATTGCGCTCAAATTTCACACGAATATAAATATTAATTCTAAAATAAAGTTCTTGAAAAATCATTACAATCGATAAAGCATGTAGGTGGAATAAGTTGAAGACAGTTTTTTACAAAATAGTAAAAAAAAAGTAAAATTGCGATTTTCATGAGAATCTTTTTGATTGCGCATTAAAAACGTGGGCAGTTCCTGAGTCAAAGATTCGAAGGCCTTCCAGAAAATTTCATCGCATGTCGGATATCTGTTTAGCCGAGCATCGTGGTTAACAACACAACAAAAACACAAACAGAAAAAAAAGAAAGAAAGATAATGCATTCCGATTTTTTTCTCCAGTGTAGTAGAATGGAATCTTTCGCCTCGCTTCGCTATGCTCGCTACGCTCATCCGAAATAGAGAGACCTTAGAAACGATTTGTATTAATTTTTTTCAAAATGTTTAGGAACCTTGTTTAGCCCGTATAAATGTGTTTAGTATTGTACCAGTGTCAAATGACGAAAACATTTAAATTTTTGCCTGGAGAATTACACCTCTTCGAGGGTGCAATGTATCCCACTCTGCAGGGGAACTATATGTTTGCGAATAGGAAAATTCTTGTTTTAAAAGTGGATAGAGGCAGAAGAGACTTATCCCTTATATCTGCAGTTAGGATTGCCTTTCGACGTGATTCGAACCCAAGACCACCCGAATCAGAGTCGCGCGCTTAGCGCCTCAATGCCAACATTGTGAGCTTATTGCAATGCGCGATTTCGAGTCGATTAAGTGATGAGATTGATGATGAGAAGAAGTAATAAAAAATTGGTCCTTACAAGGAGAATTTAACCCCCGCCCAAGAGAATCCATACTCTTTGGTCAGCTCCAACAATGTGCGCATAACACTAAAGACGGCCTAAAAATATGTAGCAGCAAAATGCATGAGTATTCTCACTATACCTCTAAAAAAACTTCCCCCTTTTTTGTCTATGCTTGTCAACTCTACCAGACTAACATCTAATTAGTATGATAAAATTGTCAGGAAACCTTCGAAATTTCTGAATCTAGTCCTGCCATATAAATGAAGTGTCTAGCGGCGAAGCGTTGATGCTATTTTGATTGATATCATGAATATCGTGAATACCACTGCAACTTAACAGCCCGATCAATAAAAATGTAATCTCCTATTAATGTTTCACTTATAGGCTGTTCCCCTTTTGTAATTGTGACGAACTCTTGTCACTAAGGATAAGGGATCAATACGCCAATATAAACGAATTCGTATAAACGTATAAACGAATTCGCCTTTTTTATATTTGATTCATTAATTAAATACATTTTATATCATTTTCATTTGTTACAAAATTGTTGTGTTTAAATGCATTGTTGTTGTAATGCCAATATTGAAGGGTAGCATGGGGGGGCTTTCAAAAGGTAATTAAATGTAGTTTATTGTGTCTCTGCATCTATGTATTAGATTGTTATTGTAGTTGCCCTCTTTGTAAATCAGTTTTTTTAACTGAATAGGATAGACGTTAAATAAATAATAAATAAATAAATAAATAAATAAATAAACGTAACTTAAAAAATAAATCACATCGGAGAAGCTGTAGGTTTTACTAATATTTCAAATTCTCGTAAGTACTTGGACGAAACAGTCAAAAATAAAAATTGAATTGATTTTTGCCAGTCAGCCCCAACACAAGGAATCAGGGTACATTTATTACACAGACTTCTGTTATTTTTTTTTAAATTCATAAGTGTATTATTTTTTGTAAAGCATTGTATGTGCTAATACAGAATCAAATTATTGATTGATTCAGGTCTTTATTTCAAGGCGGGATTAAGGCTAGTAAAACCTTATCTTCCATCCAACCTCTAAGGAGTTAGAGGTTACATACATACATAATTATATTATAATTATACATAATTATTAGAACATATAGTAATTGGCTTGATAAAATTACAGATAATAAATTAAAAACATTAAAATTTAAAATTATGATAAACATTTTTTAAAGCTAGACTTTCATTCACGTCTCTTTCATACAATTTCCTGAGAGTAACAAAGAAGGCGTCCTCGTAAATTATAAATAGTGTAACACAGGTTACCGTTACCGAGCATTTTAATTGAGCGAGCGAAGCGAGCGTCTCCACTTGACTCTTATGGCTCGAATGTATTTTTTCTGTTACTGCTTCGATACGGTCGCACCGGTCTCTGATCGACCTGAAATTTTTTACACATGTACATACCACCTAAGCGGTTGCTGTATAGTTTTTTGGAACAAAAATCCGATCGTTGGTTATAAAATAAAAATAAATATTTTAAATAAAAAAAAAAAAATAAAAAAAATAAATGTTTCGACGTTATTTGAAAGTTTTTGCAGGGTCAATTAGTAACAATCACCATTCTCTCCTATTTTTTTAAATTTTCATCCAAATCGGATAAGACGTTAAAGACTTATTGGTAATCACATAATTCGAAAAATGATCTAAAAAATTTAAGGAGGCAGTGAAGATACAAAGATACTCTTTAGAAAGGCCTGACGTGAATTTAATAGCAATGCAAAGTATGTTTGGATAGTATACAGTGTACAATGTCATATCATTTTAGGCTACACTGTGTGGTTGCCTTATGGGAATTGTCGTACTCGGGTCATGTTGCCACTTACCGTGCTGCTCAACACGCGTTCCAACTGAGCGTTTTCCCTGGTAATTATGCACAGATGATATAGGTAACTTTAGGTATTTACCAGGTATTTTGAAGTAAGGTAATTGTGACGGAACTGCGGCGTGAATAAAACATTGCAGAACATGTCTTAGGATTGCCTACGGCTGGGTTCGAACTCGACACACTAAAGGCACGTCAAACCCAGAGTCTCGTGCGTTACGGCTTCGACCTCCTATGCCCGTGTGGATTTGAAATAATGAGTCTTACCTTCAGAACTATCTATCGCAGAACTAAATACATTTAGGTTAATATATTATTTTAAACTTATTATCATAAAAGTAGTATTATTCACCACTCACAATGCACTCACACACTCTCTCTCACTCTCACAAATATTGTGACAGGAATATTTCCGGGTTATACGTAATTGAATTCCCTATAATCGTATTAGCGCTACTCAAGCCAGAAGTAATAAACCTGTTTAATAATATAATCATATCATAATTGTCTAACTATGTCCGTTGTTTTAAGACTATTCCATAGCACTCTTACCGATATTTTTTAAGTCAAAGGAAAATGGTTAGAAGCTGGTTGAATGAAAGGAGGAACTCGAATAAAAAATAACAAATCATGTTTATTTTTACGGGGCCATTACAGTATATGCAAACTTTGGGCCAATAGGAAAATTATAGTTCTAGGTGCAATATTTAATTTTGAGCTATGCTTTTATTATATTGTTTAAACACACCTTTGTCTCCGGACTGAGTATAAGGGAAAATTATTTTTTTGAAATAACGTTGGAAGTGCGATTTTTGTTGTCACATGGTTTAAATATGAGTTTTGAACCGGTGGACGAAAAGAATCGTACGCCAAACATCATTTCAGAAAGTTATTTTTCCTTATACTCAGTCCGGAGACAAAGGTGTGTTTAAAAAATAAAAAATAATCAAAGCTCAAAATAAAGTAAGTATTGCACTCAAAACTTTCATTTTCTTATTGGCCAAAATTTGCATATATGGACAAACGGGAGATTATCCCGTTTTTTGTTTATTTTTTGCTTCAAGTTCCTCTTCCATTCAATAAACTTTTAGCCATTTTCTTTTGACTTTCAAAATATCGGTAAGAGTTAAATTAAATTACTTAGAATTTCTGAGAAAACTTCCAGTCATGGATTCAATCCCGTGACCTCCCGAATCAGAGCCTCACACGTTTACACATGAGATACCTTTGCCGGTGCGTGATTACTTAGTGTTGGTTGAGCGTTTAGAAATATTTCTTTATCACAGCAGTAACTTTTAAAGATTGAAATTACTATTTATTAGGAACTATGCAGATAGTTGTAAAAGTTGCTAGGTATAAAACGGGCAATATACATTTTTTTAAATGTCACCTAAAACCTTTTGATTGCGGCTATTTTCGGTCTGAACTGAAATACATCCATGCCGGACAGATCCAGCCACATACGATTCGAATTT
Source organism: Sweltsa coloradensis (assembly GCA_024449915.1). Taxonomy (NCBI): domain Eukaryota; kingdom Metazoa; phylum Arthropoda; class Insecta; order Plecoptera; family Chloroperlidae; genus Sweltsa; species Sweltsa coloradensis. The sequence continues at coordinate 120,032 of JAMZAV010002121.1, forward strand.
ACTTGCCAACGAATTTCAAAGTGGGTGGGGGTGGGGATCGTCCTTGCTGGCGTTCGTCCGATGCGTCTGGCACAATTGGGTGACGCGGATTCGAAACCAGTTTTGTGATTGTCCCAATTATCCTCAATCATGTCGGATCATTTCCAATCAAAGAGGCGACCTATCATTATTTTTTTACCCCATAACAGCGTACACTAAAACGTCTATTTAAAAACTATATCGTGCAAGTGTGATTTTAAAAGCATTTTTTCAAGCTTATTGAATCTGTAATTTGCCAATATTATTGGCTTTTTCGGAAATTCCTTAAACGGCTTAATACTATAGCATCGTACTAATCTCACATGGCCCGAAACTGTGAAAAACATATCAAACATGCAAAAATATGCATTCCAAAGCTACAACCCTTCTTGGTAATATGCATTATTTGACCAACCACTTTCCCAAATTAAGAAGACTAAGCATTTTTTCCACTTTTTTTGACCAAAAATCCCTCCTATATGTTACTGGGCATAAAGATTTCAGTCCACGTTATTTCTTGTGGAGAAGTTTTTACCGCTGCGACTAGCTCGAAAATTACTGACAATTTTTTTCGGATCATATTCGACTGATTTTTTTTTCTGTAACTTTATAAATTCATAGTTTTGTCTGAACGCAATATATTTTTGAGTTTAGTGCAGTTGAATATACCATTCTTAAGCAACAATAATCAATCAATCAATTTATTGGGGGGTGGGGTTGCTTAGAGACCGCCTATGAGCATTTCGCATCCTGGTTTGGGCCTTGATGTCGAACGGTGTTTCATCATCCTAGTAAATTGAAAGATTATCACTCTCGTCTTGACATTCCTCGTTTGTATTTCTCAGTAAACCTTGAAGATGTTTACCTGAATGTGTATCAGTGAGCTAGTCGCTGAAGAATTCGGAAATACCACAATAATAGGATTGAACAACTAGGTTACCAGTAGCAGATCATAAGTAAGTGTTATGGAATATGGATAGATACATTTTAGCTACAGGTTGATTGATAGAAGGCATTTTTGTTTCCAACTACCACAATCCGTGTCGTAATCATGCGGGGGGGGGGGGGGGGGGCTCTAGAAGTTGTCCCCCCCTCCGATATCCCATGCTCTATTTTATATTCCTGCAAATTATCAAGGTTGACGCAAAATATTAAAACATTTATTAGTTTCTCTTTTCTGTTTCCAATTTAAAAATAGTGTGTTTAAAATTCCTGGGGGGCAGGGGGCCCGCTATTGGGGGGGGGGGGGGGGCTACCCCTCCCTCTTATCGGTCTCGTTTGTGGACACCCTTTGCCGCTGTATCTACTTACCCATCCACCTCCCGATTTATATTCCGTGAACGCCATTGAAACCACAAGTGCCAAAATTGACTTCGATCGGGGAGCATTGTTTTACAGGCAGCTGTGTGCTCAGGATACTCTTTCGGCCAAGTGTTTGACTGGGGAAGGGGTGGTGGTGTTTGGTGGTGGTGTTGCGTTTTCCAATTGGGGGGGGGATGGTGCACAGCGGTTGTCGATTTGACTTTAAAATCTAAATGGGGGGGGGGCGGAGGGGGCGTTTCTCGAAATACTTCTTACCCCGTTCTCCCCTTTTTTAACCCACCTCTTTTCCAAAAAACAAGGTACGTTTTAAACTTACAACCTCGCGTCTCATGCGAAATTATTATATTTTTTTAAACGTTTTTTTAAGTGAAAGATGGCCTATAGTCTCATTTACATAATATAATAGTGACTTTTAGTTTTTTAATCAACGCTTGTTTGTCATTGAAAATATGGAATTTGTCCAAGTTTTGTTTTGACTTGAAATACATGTTTACAATAATTTTAATTTATAATTTTCTCGTTGAAACCTGATCAGGGTGCAATACATGCCCCTCATTAAGTGTCTAACTAGGTATTTAAAAAAAATGACAAAATGGGCACTTTACTATTAGCCTCTATTGATGTTTTTTTGATAATTTTTCGTGGGAAGCCTGCCCAGGGTGCAATGCATGCCCCTCTTCAGATGTTAAACTAATCTTCATTCAGGATTGCCGATCTCGACGGGATTCGAACCCGGGACTTCTCGAATCAGAGTCTCGCACTTTACACTGTAGCCACACTGACGGTTGTATTCGCAATGCTGTGTATTGTGTCAAGGGTACTCAAGGAGTCAACTCGATTTCCTTTAAAAAAAAAATATATATTTAGGAGTTAACGCGGAAAATATCTGGTGAAATGTATATCAATGGGTTGTAAAAATTATAGAACGAAAAATTTCAATCCAATGGTAAGATGAAAAATTAAAATATTATAGATTCGTCTAGTAACCTAGTAAATTGAATGTGAACAACGAATCAATTAAAAAAAAAATCATTATTTTGTTATTATCGCCAAGCATCGAATTTGTATTCATCAAATCAAATCGAAATCGAAAACGGATTTCTTTGAATATCTAGATTTAAAAAAAGATTTTCAGATAATTGGATGAGCGAAGCGATGATTCCATTCTACTACACTGGAGAAAAAAATCGGGAATGTTTTTTTTCCTGTTTGTATTTTGGTGTGTCTGTTAACACGATTCCGGCTCAACCGATACTCCAATTGCGATGAAATTTTCTGGAGGCCTTTGAAATCTTTGAACTTAGAACTGCCACGTTTTTGAGCGGAATCGAAAATTTTTTTCTCGTTAAAATCGCAATTTTACGATTTTTTCGATTTAAAAAAAATTTCTTCGACTTATAACACCAACATGCTTTATCCGATTGTAATGATATTTACACAGAACCTTAATTTTATGAATTTATATATTCGTGTGAAATTTGAGCGCAATTGAAATATTATTTTTGATGATAATCGCAATTTTTCGCTTTGTTTCGTTTTTTTAAATTACGCTCATCCAACAACGCGCATGAAAAAGCGTTTGCGAAGCTTCCTAGTTATAAATCAAAGCGAACTTGGAGGCCGTAGCGTATCTATGAGGTCGGGGGAGTTTGGTTTTGAAAAACCAGTACCAGTGTACCAGTGTCTGAAAGTCGGGAAAAAAATGCCAATATTGCAACTTTTAAAGGCCTAAAAAATAAGTCAAAAATCGAAAATGGCATAAAAATAAATAATTGAACGTGTGAGCGTAGCGAACGGAGTGATCTCCATTCGACTTAAACGGCCCTTATTGTTTTTCTGGTGCGTGCGTGTGTGCGTGTGTGTACGTTGAAAATCAGCCGAATCTCTGAACAGATTGCGCTGAAATTTTAAACAGACATCCGTTACGAGTTTGTTGAGAACTGCTAACAAAATCAGCAAGATTCATTGCGATTTAAACCTACAAGAAATAATAAACTGAAAAATAGACTTCCAATGTTTAGAAATTATTTTAACGACAATGTTTTAGATTTTGAAAAGATATTTTTTGTTTGTTATTCGACTGGCCGTGAAATGCCGTGCCCATGCAAGGCCTGTCGAATGTTGGACGTCAAGGTACCCCCAAATTTCTTTCGTAGATTGAGTAAACCTTACAATATTTTCACGTATTTCGTACTGGCTATGTTTACCATAGTAGGCCCTATTGCCACAGATGATGGACTACACTGCGTTATATGCATTTCAAAACATGTTTAATTATTTTTGAAATACAATCTAGAAATTACAAAATCTTTCCCGACCAGGGGATTGAACCCACTTCTTTCACATTTCGGCTACAAGGGTGCCTTAGCCAACTAGACTAGGGAAACGCCAAAGTCGTAGTTAGACGAGTGAGCGAGTCATGTGGTGAGTACCCGGGAACATTTGCATTAAAGTTTGATAATTATATTCGCATAAATAATAGTTTTTTAAAGTTTAGTTGGTATACGGCGACGGGCGCGTCAACTGTAAGGTCATAATGCGCCTCTCTAGCCTATGATAGGCTAGGTAGGCCTAAGGTAGGGGGAAGAAAAGTAATGTAACCGGGTACTCAACACATGGCTCACTCACTCGTTTAACAACGACTTTGGCGTTTCCCTAGTTAAATGAATTCATATTTAGAGTAATTCCCACTCAGTCATAAAACTGATTTTCAGTGAGGGACATAGGTGATTGTAATAACTGGCTACGCAATCAAAATCGTAAACTCATTTGAGTGAAGTGGGCGGTTGGGGGGGGGAGGGGGCGTTCGCCCCACCGCCATCCTGTATCCGCCACTGACTTCCCCTTGGTTAAGTTCATCATCAATAATATGATCATATCGTATTGGTTAGCATAAGTTTACATAAATACTAGGCAGCTTCGCAAACGCTTTTTCAGGCGTGTTGTTGGATGAGCGTAATTAAAAAAAAAGAAAAATGAGTAAAATTGCGATTTTCATGAGAACAAATTTTTTGATTGCGCTCAAATTTCACACAAATATGTTAATTCATAAAATTAATGTTCTGTAAAAACATCATTACAATCAGATAAAGCATGTAGGTGTTATAAATCGAAGAAATTTTAAAAACATCGAAATGAATCGTAAAATTGCGATTTTCATGAAAAATAATTTTATGATTGCGCTTAAATTTCTAACGAATATATTAATTCATAAAATTATGGTTCTGTGAAAACATCATTACAATCGGATAAAGCATGTAGGTGTTATAAGTCAAAAAAATGTTTAAAAATCGAAAAAATCGAAAAAACCCGTAAAATTGCGATTTTCATAAGAAATAATTTTTCGATTGCGCTCATAAACGTGGCAGTTCTAAGTTCAGAGATTTTGGAGGCCTTGAAAAGTACATCGCAATTGAAGTATCGGTTTAGCCGCAATCGTGTTAACAGACACTCAAAAATACAAGTTAATTACAAGTTAGTTAGTTAAGTGAAATGGAATCTTCGCTTCGCTCGCTTCGTTCATCCAATGAAACGTTTAGTCCAAATTAATTAACTAATACAAATTGCAGATGCAAAGCAAGCATCTGCTAGCTAGCACCGAATTTGTATTAATAATCAAATCAAATCAAAATCGAAAACGGATTTCTTTGAAAATCTAGACTATTTTAAACAGATTTTCAGATAATTATAAATAAAAACGAACTTGGAAGCAGTAGCGTATCTATGAGGGCGGGGGTGAATATTATTAAACATTCTTTCAGCTTTCACTTCCGATTTGAATGCTATTTGCTAGAGTATATCCATATTAAGAAAGTCCAGGTAGATAGCTAGAGTGTGTATTGATGGCCCAACCTGCTGTCGGCCTACTTACCAGGTTATTTATACTGGATGACAGTGTCACGTACAACAGTTACACGGTAATTATATCCTGAGTACACAACTCTAGTGATTGACTCAGAATATACCCAGCCAAATAGAAGTCAAATAACTAGGAAGCTTCGCAAACGCTTTTTCAGGCGCGTTGTTGGATGAGCGTAACTGTTTAAAAACGAAAAAAAAGCGTATAATTGTGATTTTCATAAGAAATCATTATTTGATTATACGCTCAAATTTCACACGAATATATCAATTCATAAAATTAAGGTTATGTAAAAAAATCTTTACAATAGGATAAAGCATGTAGGTGTTATAAGTCGAAGAAATTTTAAAAATAAAAAATAAACGTAAAATTGCGATTTTCATATAAGAAATAATTTCTCGATTGCGCTCAAATTTCACACAAATATATTAATTTATAAAATTAAGGTTCTGTGAAAAAATCATTACAATCGGATAAAGCATGTAGGTGTTATAAGTCGAAGAAATATTTTTAAAATCGAAAAAAAAATCGTAAAAGTGCAATTTTCATGAGAAATAATTTTTCGATTGCCCTAAAAACGTGGCAGTTCTAAGTTCAGATATTTCGAAGGCCTCTACAAAATTTTATCGCAATTGGAGTATCGGTTAAGCAGGAATCGTGTTAACAAACAGCCAAAAATACAAAAAAAGAAAAAAAAACATTCCGTATTTATTTCTCCAGTGTAGTGAAATGGAATCTTCGCTTCGCTCGCTTCGGTCGCTTCGCTCATCCAATAATCTGCTAGAGTAGGAAAGATAAACGTCTAATTCAACGAGACCAGCAATCCTGACTGAAGTTTTTCGGAGGTTTTCCTCAGTCGTTAATGCGACTTCAAGGGGTTGAGTCCTCTAATTAGACACCTGAAGAAGAGCAGGAATTGCACCCTGGGCAGACTTTCTACGAAACATTTTTGGATGAGCGAAGCGAAGACTTCAATTTCACTGACCCCCCAAAAAATTTAGCTCGGGTGTTTTTTTTTTCTTTCTTTTTTTTTTCCGTCTGTTTGTTTGCTCTCTACCGGGCAAACGGCATATGCGATCTTGATGAAAATTTGACACGACCTTCGTTTTCTCTGAACTTAGACTTACTACATTTTGGGTACAATCGAAGAAATATTTCTCATGAATATCGTACTTTTACGATTTTTTTCGATTTTTAGTGCGACATTTCGTGACATTTGGGCCGATTTTGACCAAACGGGTGGGGCTACAACGTTTATATTTCACATGGACATTAAGGTAATTGTGATGTATTGCTTTCTGAAAGAAAAAGTTGAAAAATTTACTAGAATCTATAGAAATAAAGCTTTTAATATAAGTTTTGATTTTTTTGTGCGATATTTTCGTGCCATTTGGGCCAATTCTGACCAAACGGGTGGGGCTACAACGTTCATATTATACATGTACATTAAGGTTATGGTGATGTAGTACCTTTTGAAAGAAAAAGTTGAAAAAGATAGCCAGAATCCATAGAAATAAAGCTTTTAATATAAGTTTTATACGATAAATAATACCAATTGACAAGAAACAAAAGAAACTTGACAACATTCACCTCCAATGCGTAGGCAGCGAAACAAAGCACTTGCAAAAGTAAAGATATTCCACGCAAACTAAAAACTTTAAAAAGCTCATCCATCAACGCGGCGGGACTTTAGCGTTTTCCTAGTTAAATAAATGATATATGAGACCTTAAAACCGATTTTCATTAATTTAGTTTTAGCATGTTCAGGAACCACGTTTAGTCCGTAGAATCGTGTTAACGTTTTTAACAAGTATCAAGTGAGCTTCCATTTAAATATTTGCCTTGAGAATTAAACCTGTTATAGGGTGCAATGTATACCCCTCTTCAAGTGAACTAGGTAACTCAAAACTTCCCCTTTTTTTGTGCTTGTCATTCCTAGCAGACTAACATTTTATTAGTATGATTAAATTTTCAGTGAACCTTCGAAATTTCTGATTCTAGTCCTGATATGCTTTTAAGGTGGGACAGGACCTCGGTATAGTGGCCTACGTTGGTGGAAGGAGAAGCTAAAGAGAGGCCCTGGAGGTGGGACTTAACAAGTGTCACTCAAAATATTCGAAAATGAGCCGTCCAATTATACACGGTCGCAGTTGCCTCGTGTGGCTGTGACTAAACTATGTACTGCAGAAGCTCTGAAAGCGCGCGTCTCAGTCAGCCAGCGTACCGCCAGATCGTTCACACTGCTACTCGACTCATCGGGCTCACTCGTCGAACGAGTTAGAACAAGATGATGTTAGTTCTAGGAGAGTAGGGTGGCTGAGTTAATTACATCAAATTGTATTTTGTTCAAACTCATATATTAAATATTATATTAAAGGTAAAAGCTGATCATGTACATTATCAGGAAATATCAAAAAATGGAATTATTGTTTGCTGTGAATGAAGAAAGATTTATAAAATTCCTGACTAAAAAACGTAGTGGATTCAAACCACGTCGTAATAGGTACCCGGCACCAGTACCGCCGTACGGCATATATGTAAAATACGTTGATGAAAGACCTCAAGAGATAGCTGGTAACTGCATTTGAACAAAGTGGTGTATGTATAAATTGCTTTGTAAGTATTCATCTTACATTCAATTGTGGATGTTTATTGCGTTTAGTTACGGGAAGTACCATTTTATATATTATTTATTCATTTAACTTTGGCAATCATTCATTGGATAAATAAGCAAATCCACCTCCTGATTAAATTAAGCTCAGTGGCATATCCAGGGGGGCTTCAAAATCATCTAGGTTAAAGCAAAAAAATTAATTCATCTATTCATTTTTGTGGACACATAATAACCACTTCAAAAATACCCATTTTCGAAGAAATTGCGCGTGGACTATGTCCCGTAATTAATTTTAAGGCTAATATTCTTTGCAATTAGGTGTGGTTATATCGTTGGATAAGTTTTTTATTTAATTCTTGCACATTGGTAATGATAAACATAGGTGAAATACTATCTATAATATATAATAATCTATATTCTATGAACTCGTACATATGCCCGAACCCTAATAACTTCCACATAATATAGATACATTTACAATCGTAAAATATGTCCCGCTCGGTATTCACCACGATTCATCACGATCGGAGTAAGACTGGTAAAAAGCAAACAATCAAACAAACAAACAAACACAGAAAAAAATAACAGCCAAACTTTCTTCTCCGCTTTGCTTGTCACGTTACGCACTTCCATTGAGCAGGTCATGGAGTGGGTACCCCCCTGCCCCACATCGCGCAATTGGTGATCCATTCACAATGTCTTTGATGTAGTCTCTCGCGTCTGCACTGCGCATGCAACGCGACGTTGACCGCTGAGTCACAGCAATGGTCATAAATAAAACACATGTCCCGACAGTCGACACAAACAGTAGATATGGACACAGGGAAATAAAAAGACGTCATTTGCGAGAATGTTTAGGCTACTATAATAGCAACACTCGATCGACGACCACAACAATGAATCAAATGAATCGAAACTAAGAACAAGCCACCCCATAGGTTGTTCGGGACGTAAACAAACTAAACAATGCAAAGTTATACATATGAAAATTGGTGGGGGTCAGTATGCAGAAATGTAATGACCGATTGACCGTTGTTTATTCACATACAATAATGATAGGTGCCCGTTGGGGCGCCGCAGCCAAGCAGTGGTGTGATAACATTCGGACTGATATTACTAGTAACTAGGAAAAAGCTAAGTCCCGCCGCGTTGATGGATGAGCGTTTTTTGTAAGTATTTTGTTTGCATTTTGTGCGTTTGTTTGCACTTTTCCTTTGCAAGTGCTATTTGAATGCATTTTAGGTGATTGTTGTCAAGTTTCTTTTGTTAATTGTTAATTGGTATTATAAACTTCAATAAACTAATATTAAAACCTTTATTTCTGTGGATTCTGACTAACTTTTTCAACTTTTTCTTTCAAAAGGTACTACATCACCATAACCTTAATGTCAATGTGAAATCTGAACGTTGTAGCCCCACCCGTTTGGTCAGAATCGGCCCAAATGTGACGAAAATATCGCACTAAAAATCGAAAAAATCGTAAAAGTACGATATTCATGAGAAATATTTCTTCGATTGTACCCAAAAACAATACACCTCTAAGTTCAGAGAAAACGAAGGTCCCCTAGAATTTTCATCAAGATCGCATATGCCGTTTGCCCGGTAAGAAGCGAAACAAACAGACAAAAAAAAAAAAAAAAAAAACACCCGAGCTAATTTTTTTGGGGGGTCAGTGAAATTGAAGTCTTCGCTTCCGCTCGCTACGCTCATCCAACTATAATAGACCCTATTCGTCACTGACTGGACGGGTAGGTCTACAACGTTCAAATTTAACGTGCACGTAATAGTGATAGATGCAATTTGAAACAAAAAGTTGATCAAGTTTTTTTTAAATGTAACTATAGAAACTAAAAAACAATCTTATAACAATGTGTGTAAACATATAATGCTATAAAATATAGTTTGTTTATATAATAACATATTATAGATTATTATATGAAGCTCCATTTTATGCGTTATGAAAAACTAAATGTTAGGAGGGTGTTGCTTTATTTTAATCGTTTCTTCGTATTCATTATAATCTGTAAATCTCACTTCCACACTATAAATACATAAATTCACTTTGCCCCGTGACCGCATCGTGCATATAGCTCGGCATTATGAATTTGCACGCAATTAAACAATTGTTGCAATGAACATTTTGACTAGCTTGTGCAACGATGAAGTAACGGGACAAAGTGAAGTTATTTTTTATATGAGCACAAGTAGAATAATCAGAAGCTTGGCCTTCTTGAGATCACAATGCCTGGTAGATTGTATTGTTTTTGTAGATAGGCGTACAAGTGTGTACGCTTTGTGATAGCCTATACACGTTCATTCCCTTGAAATTAATTTCAAGATTCAAAATCTGTTTAGTGAATGCATACAATAAATAACATTTTACCAAAAATTATACATGTTCTCATGTTAACTATTAACTGATATGTAAAAATAAACACTGCATTATTGGTACCCCAAGCATGATGGACCGTCGCAACCAACCACTACTAAACTTGTCTACAATGCTGCACCGTCCTCCCGGATGCGGAATACCTTATTCTAGATATCCGTGCGTAATAGTACCAATTCCAAGTAAATACGTTATTTACTCAAATTGGCGAGAAATATTTCTGTTCGGAATTGTTTTTTTTTATTGTGTATTTTTGTTTGGAGATTTGCATCTAATATTATCTGAATGGACTACTTTTGAAGAATGACAATGATGTGTAACTTGATTTCAAAAAGTTAAAAACACCCATATGCGGCCACTCACACGGTCAATGTGGTAAAAGCCTAAAGTTTGCTCTCATATACATAACGTGATGAGGGCTCGAACAATGAAATTCTGTATAGTAGTTCATAATCAACGCCCTGCAATGCACAACCCGCCACTGCATGACGTAGTGCAGTGGAACACCATTTCAATGAGTTCAAGTTCAACGAGAGCAGTAAACAAAGTGTATTTTAAAGTTTTCATATGCTCCAAAAAAATTTAGGTGTCTTTGTCTGTTTCTTGTATAATCTAGGCTAAATATAATATGTATTCAAATGATGTGTGCAAAACTACAGAACGGACAGAGTTTGTTGTTCTTTATATGGTTGTTGTTACAGAATTTGTTATGTATAATTGCATGACACAATTAAGCAGAGTAAACACTTAATAATTAGTGAGTGATTGGAAAATACGTAAAAATATAAGCAATGATTTGTCATTTACACACGTCGGGAGTGATTAAAAACGCGCGATGCACGGCCTTGAGACTGTCTCATCGGCGAGATTTGGGCTCGAGTCGTGGGGAGGAGGGACTATTAGATTCAATGCGTTTATCTGTGATTTATCTGTGATCTGTGATGCAGCGATCATTACTTTTCTAAATCTAGAACGACTCAAATAATGCGGACAGTGAATAAGCCAATGCGAATACTGCTTGTACAGCGTACGGATTTTAATTTATAGCCTGGATGTAGTCCTTACTTATAGATTTTATTATTTCTGGGTATGCACACAGTCCCGTTTTGTTTTCACTGTTTGTCTATGATTATTGATTATATCAACGCTATCACACACCAATAATAAAATAGAAGTACCTATAGTAGACCGAATTAATAACGCCATATCCAAATCTCAGATGGTTGGAGCATCAGCTCAGACAGCGGAAGACTGGGGTTCTATCCTCAGTTGATACAATTTCTATATTATGTTACCGTTATCAAATGCTAAAACTCAGGAACTTTAAATCGATTAAAAATGACTTGTTACAAATAAACATTACATATTATACCACCACGGAACAATATTTACATTTTTAGATTGCCTTGCGCTCTGCGCATAATAAAACGAGTTTTTGTGACGTGGCTCATCCAACAGACTAATAAAGAAACGCTCCTATAGAACCAAATGATCCGGGTTCGAGCCAAAACGAGGCATTTTCAATTCGAATCTTTGAATAGTTATAATTTGTTTAGTACCATATTCACAAGATTGCGATACATTCTTTACAGTAAACTATATTTTCACATCATGTGTGCGGCGTGATCTAATTATGAACAGATGGTCATTGTAAATCATACTAACATATTTTAGCATTGCTTTTCATCGAAGATATATATGACCTATTATGATTTTGCAATGTACGTGTTCTCATTGGGTCATCTTAAGAAATTAATATTAACTGTTGATTGAAGCAAAACCTTGCACACATAACTCAATATGTCTTAAACTGTTACCGGTGTTCTATAACAAATACGTATTATAGGCCTATGCATTGTGTGGTTGTTCTGCATTAGTTAAACAATTTTCATTCATGGCCAAGAAATCGTTTTTTTTGAACATGAATAACCCCCTGTCACTCAAAAAGTCGTATCGCCAGAGTGCGCGGGCAGAAAAGGCCTAAAATAGCTGCAAAAACATGCATCGTAGTTCAGTAGTTTAGCGGTAACTACATATACGATTTTAATATTTTTTTTAATTTGAAGATAATTGTTGAAATTCGAACTTTGTTTTGTACTTTTTCCACTAACAATTTTGTAATTTTTTTATTAAGCTCTAAAGTGAAGGTAAATTTTCAAAATATTAACCAAGTTCGCAATTTTTTATAAGACCATATTTTGTACAATTTCGAAAATCGACAAAACATAAGTCCTAGCAAATTTTATCGTGAATAGAATAAAAAAAAAAATATGCCGATATGACAGTTGTGGGCCGAGTTTCTAACTGAAATGCTGAGACACTGCATCGCACCGATATTATAGCTACTCCTGTGCAACCTTAAAAGTATACAAATGAAAATTTCACATTTATACAACTTTCAAGTTTCTTGCGACGATGCGTTGATGCTGTTTTGATTGAAATCATGAATATCATATTAACCACCGCAAAAAATAGACCGATCAATAAAAATAGAAATTTCCCATTAGTGTTTCACTTATAGGCTGTACCCCTTTTTTAATTGTTACGATCTCTTGTCACTAAGGATAAGGGATCAATACGCCAATAAACGGATTCGTCAACGAAAACTTATTTTTTTCTTAACTAGGCCGCTTAGAGAACGCTTTTTTTTAGACGCGTTGATGGATGAGCGTTTTTGTAAGTTTAAAGTTTGCGTGGGATCTCTTTTCGTTTGCAAGTGGTTTTTGAACGCATTGTAGGAGAGTGTTGTCAAGTTTCCATTGTTACTTGTTAATTGTTAAGCGAGCGAAGCGAGCGTTTCCATTTAACTCAGCCGGAAAAAATAGTCACTGGTTTTGTTTTTGTTTTGTTTGTTTGTATGTCTCGCCATAACGTTCGAACGGAGGCTCGGATCGAGTTGAAATTTGGACCATCCGCAAGCTTCGTTCTCGATTGAATGCCATTAGTTTTTGTGCAAAATCGTTCAAAAGTTAAAAAGTTACATTATCTAATCAAAAGTTTTTTTTAAACTAAACGGCGACAAAATCTGAGGTGGCCAAATCATTTAGAATGTCCGTCCGGTCACGAATATGTTAATTTTATTTTGATCCGATGAGTAGTATAGATGGAAATGACATTTTAACAAAAGTAACGTTACCATGGCAACGAAAAGTCGCACGTGATTTCTGGCCACTATGCACTGCCACCTAGAAGTAATCAAAATACTATCGAGGAAGAAGTGTATTATCTGTTACCAAAGAGTTAAAATAGTTTTCCCAAGGAAATGATGTCAAGGTTCTCTAGATAGCGGTGGATTTTATCCACAAAGTAAAGGTTTACCCGCGGGTTTACCCAAATACCTTGGCAAAAATAAATAATATTGGAAACATGGCCCCGTGGACAGCGAACGTCGCAAATTTTAAAATTTAAAAAAATGTGCATTGTGGGTCTAAATATAGCACGTGCTCGCTTATCAACGCGTCCAACTGCGCGTTTCCTAGTATTTCAAAATCTCGTAAGTGCTCCGACGAAACAGTCAAGAATAAAAAATGGGCATAATTGTCAGTCAGACCCAACACAAGAAAATTGGGTATATTTATTACACAGGCTTCTGTTTCGATTAAAAAACAAACATACGTGGATAATTTTTTGGAAAAACGCTATATATTGTGCAGAATACAGAATCAAATTATTTACAATTTTACTGATAATATAGGTTATATAGGTAAACAAGGTATTTTGAAGTAAGAGTAATTGTGACGGAATTGCCCTTTATAAAACATTGTAAAACATGTGTTAGGATTGTCGATGACTGGGTTCAAAGTCGGAGCCCACACAGAGTCTCGTGCGTTACGCTCGACCTCCTTTCGTCGTTTGGATTGAATAAATTAGGCCAATCTCACAACATCTAGCGCAGAACTAAATGTATTTTTGGTAATATTTAATTTCAACTTATAATCATACAATATGTTATTGATTACTCACAATTCAAAATTTGTACTGTAAAAAGCATGAATATTTCCGGGGTATACGTCATTAAAGTCACCATAATCATCAGGCGTAGGTTCTACTCAAGCCATGAATAAATAAAACTTATGTTTGGTAATATATAATCATAATTGGCAAACTATGTCCGTTGTTTTTAAGACTATTCCACAGCACTCTTGCCGATATTTTTAATGTCGATAATGGCTGAAAGTTTGTAAAATGAAAGAGGAACTTTAATAAAAAGGACAAAACAAGATTTGTTTACGGGACAATTTTGGCCATTATAATAATATGCAAATTTTAGGTCAATAAGAAAATCAAAGTTCTCGGTGCAATATTTTATTGTGGGCTATGCTTGTATTTAATTGTTTATTAAACACACCTTTGTCTCCGGACTGGGTATAATGGAAAATACGTTTCTGAAATAACGTTTGGTGAACGATTTATATTCAAAACTCTTATTTGTACCATGTGACAAAAAATCGCACATCGAATATTATTTCAGTAAATTATTTTTCCTTCTACTCTACTCAGTCCGGAGACTAAGGTGTGTTTATCTAGGGCGACGGTCGTTCGCCCGCAGCCAAGCGCACGCGACTGCTAGAAGGCGATGACTAACTCGACCCTGTTTACTCCTACCCGAGTTGGGGGGTTTTCAGCTATCTGCACACGCCGTCCCGAAAGATTTACAATCTTGAAACTCGGTATATGACCTGATATGTGGACCATGACATACCAAAAAAAAAAAAATCAGCCCGATCCGATAACCCGTTCTGTGTTAAAAAAGTGCGTAAATATCGACGATAATCGTCCGGCTGGCTGGTTGGTTGGTTGGTTGGGGGGGGGGGGGGGTAGTGGATTCTGACAGAGAGGAATAAGAGCCTAAAGAGAATACGGTACATCTCAGAACTATGAAACTTGGACCACACTTAGATGTACCTCAGACTCACAAACTTCCGCCGAGAGACAAGCAATATTCCACCCCTAACACCCCCTAAATCATCCCCTAAATTTAAAATAATTCATAGATCTAACCCAAAACTGAATTTTTAGTCAAATTAGTTATTAAAATTATGTTCTTATGTGTTTTAACCCAATCGGTCTATTCTCATCATATAAACCACATTTTGTCAACCCCCATCCCTAATAGTTTATATTATTTTTACCTTGATTTTCCAGCATTCACCACGAAGGCACCTAATGAGTTATCATCATGAAATTTGACATGATGGTACATAATAATATTAAATATTATCCGCCGAGAGGCAATTAAGCGATATTTCCCCCCCCAACACCCCTAAAACTGGAATAATTCATAGCTCTAATCTAAAATTAATGTTTTATTCAAATTAGTTATTAAAATTATGTTTCAATGTGTTTTGACCCAATCGGCCTATTCTCATTTCCTAAATCACATTTTTTCAATCCTCATCCCTTATAGTTTATATATTTTAACCTTGATTTCCAGCATTCACCATGAAGGCACCTAATGAGTTATCAGCATGAAACTTGGCATGATGGTACATACTAATATGAAAAATCATTCGCCGAGAGGCAAGCGATATTCCACCCCCAACACCCCCTAAATCATCCCCTAAAATTGGAACAATTGATAACTCTAAACCAAAATTGAATTTTTATTCAAGTTATTAAATTATGTTTTTATGTGCTTTAACCCAATCGGCCTATTCTCATTTCCTTTACCACATTTTTTCAACCCCCATCCCTATTAGTTTATATTATTTTTACCTTGATTTCCAGCATTCACCATGAAGGCACCTAATGAGTTATCAGCATGAAATTTGCATGATGCTACATACTAATATGAAAAATCATTCGCCGAGAGGCAAGCGATATTCCACCCCCAACACCCCTTAAATAATCCCCTGAAATTGGAATATTTCATAGCTCTAACCTAAAATTGAATTTTTATTTAAATTAGTTATTAAAATTATGTTTTAATGTGTTTTAACCCAATCGGCATATTTTCATTATTTTTATCACATTTTGTCAACCCCCATTCCTAATAGTTTATATTATTTTTATCTTGATTTCCAGCATTCACCACGAAGGCACCTAATGAGTTATAATCATGAAATTTGTCATTATGGTACATAATAATTTGAAAAATAATCCGCCGAGAGGCAAGCGATATTCCACCCTCAACACCCCCTTAAATTGGAATAATTCATAGCTCTAATCTAAAATTGATGTTTTATTCTAATTAGGTGGTTATTAAAATTATGTTTTAATGTGTTTTAACCCAATCGGCCTATTCTCATTTCCGAAACCACATCTTTTCAACCACCATCCCTTATAGTTTATACTATTTTTACCTTGATATCCAGCATTCACCATGAAGGCACCTAATGAGTTATCAGCATGGAATTTGGCATGATGTTACATACTAATATGAAAAATAATTCGTCGCGATGCGAGCGGTATTCCACCCTCAACATCCCCTAAATCATCCCCTAAAATTGAAATAATTCATAGCTCTAACCCAAAATTGTATTTTTATTCAAATTAGTAAATTATGTTTTAATGTGTTTTAACCCAATAAGCCTATTCTCATTTCCTATAAACAACACTTTTTCAACCCCCATCCCTAAAAGTTTATATTATTTTTACCTTGATTTCCAGCATTCACCATAAAGGTGCCGAATGAGTTATCAGAATGAAATTTGGCATGGTGGTACACTAGGGAAACGCCAAAGTCGTTGTTAAACGAGTGAGTGAGCCATGTGTTGAGTACCCGATTACATTACTTTTCTTCCCCCTACCTTAGGCCTACCTAGCCTATCATAGGCTAGAGAGGCGCATTATGACCTTACAGTTGACGCGCCCTTCCCCGTATGCCAAATAAACTTTAAAAACTATTATTTATACGAATATAATTATCAAACTTAAATGCAAATGTTCCCGGGTACTTACCACATGACTCGCTCACTCGTCTAGCTACGACTTTGGCGTTTCCCTAGTCTAGTTGGCTAAGGCGCCCTTGTAGCCGAAATGTGAAAGAAGTGGGGTCGGGAAAGATTTTGTAATTTCTAGATTGTATTTAAAAAATAATTAAACATGTTTTGAAATGCATATAACGCAGTGTAGTCCATCATCTGTGGCAATAGGGCCTACTATGGTAAACATAGCCAGTACGAAATACGTGAAAATATTGCAAAGTTTACTCAATCTACGAGCGGAATTTGGGGGTTCCTTGACGTGCAACATTCGACAGACCTTGCATGGGCACGGCATTTCACGGCCAGGCGAATAACAAACAAAAAATATCTTTTCAAAATCTAAAACATTGTACCCGATTATATTACTTTTCTTCCCCCTACCTTAGGCCTACCTAGCCTATCATAGGCTAGAGAGGAGCATTATGACCTTACAGTTGACGCGCCCGTCCCCGTATGCCAACTTAACTTTAAAAAACTATTATTTATACGATTATAATGTTCCGGGTACTCACCACATGACTCGCTCACTCGTCTAACTACGACTTTGGCGTTTCCCTAGTCTAGTTGGCAAAAAACCGATTCTCAAAATTTAATTTTGAACTAGTCTTGTGTATTACGCTTTTGTCCAAAAATCTAAATATAATTTCCGAAAGTGAGGTTATGTCCCGCCCAAAAAAATTCACAAATTTTTTTCTGTTATTTTATAAAGGCCTTCTTTCATTCAGCAAACTTTTCAGACATGTTTTTTCGACTTTCAAATTATCGGCCAGAGGTGGTATTGGAGGTCAATTTATGTGAGAGCCTGGCGGGGCGGGGCGGGGGGGGGGGGAAGGGGGGATGGTTGCCTATATAAGTTCTCATCCAGTTTTGGGCCTTGATGTCGTATGGTGTTTTATCATCCTAATAAATGAAATTATGATCCTCTACTTGATTGTTCTGGTTGTATAAATCTGGCACATGGTGAGCAAACAAGTCCATTAGTTCGTGGTCACACATCACGTGCGTCATATCTACCTTGAAAATGTTTGCTTGGTGTGCAGTCAGTGAGCTATCGCTGAAGAATTCGGAAATACCTGACAATAATAGATCGAAACACATTTAGGTACAGTAGCGATCAAAAGTAATGGAATATGAATCAGAATTACATTTAGCTATAGGTTGATAGAAGGCATTCCAACTACTACAATTCGTGGGGTAACCATGGGCGGGGGGAGGGGGGCTCTGGAAGCTTGCCCCCCCCCCCGATATCCCATGATCTATTTATATTCTGCAAATCATCAATGTTTAAGCAAAAAATTACATTTATTAATTTATTTTTTCTGTTTCCACTTTAAAAATAAGTATTGTTTACCCCGCGTCTCCCCGCGCCTCCCCTAACGTTCCTCCTCTCGGAAAGAAGTATACATGGTGGTAGCTCACACTTATAGAAATTATTTTATCTTGGAGTTGCGAATAATCTTAGCTGTTAAAGCGCCCTAAACCTACTAATACTAATACTTATATTTAAAATTTCCTGCGCCGCTTTCGTGGGGGGCAATCCCTCCCTCTTATCGCCTCGTTTGTGGACCACCATTTGCCGTTATATCTTACTTGCCAGCCACCCCCCGAAATGTATTCCTGTGTACGCCGTTGACCACAAGTGCCTAAATGACTTCGAAGGTAGCATTTGTGTTACAGGCAGCTGTGGCTCACGGCTAGCACACGATACTCTTAGGCCAAGAGTTGTCCGGGGTAGGGGGTGGTGGTGGTGGTGGTGGTGGTGGTATAATTACTAACAGGAAAGCTTGTCCGAAGAACATTTCGTGGGTTGCCTCAGTACAAAAATGTGAATGCTTTAAAATTGACCGACAGTGTTGGCTCGAGTGTTAAGCGCGCGACTTTGGTTCGGGAGGTCCCGGGTTCGATTCCCAACGAGACCGGCAATCCTGACTGAAGGTTTTTTTTCGAGATTTTCCTCAGTCGTTAATGCGAATGCAAGGGATTGAGTCCTCTTAAACAGCCCTCAGACATCCCTTCACAATATCCTATCCGCAACATACCTATATAGTGAGAGCTGTTAGCGGAAAAACATTGCAAATCCGGATACCAGCGCGAAATTTTGCAATGGGGGTTGATAAAAATATCAGAATTAAAAAATCCGCCGGAGGCAAGCGATATCTCACCCCCAACACCCTCTAAATCATCCCCTAAAATTAGAATAATTCATAGCTCTAACCCAAAAAAGAATTTTTATTCAAATTAGTTATTAAAATTATGCTTTAATGTGTTTTAACCCAATCGGCCTATTCTTATTTCCTAAACCACATTTTTCAACCCCCATCCCTAATTGTTTATAATATTTTACCTTGATTTCCAGCATTTACCAGTGAGGCACCTAGGGAGTTATCAGCATGAAATTTGGCATGATGGTTCATAATAACCTGAAAAATAATAATCCGCCGGGAGGCAAGCGATATTCCACCCCTTTTGTTCTCTACCACCCTTAACTTTGGGAAAAACGTAAGGTAGTATTTAATTCATTTTGAATATTTCAATTGATGATTAAAATTATGAGTCGATGTGTTATAGTCCAGTCAACAAATCATTTATACAAAACAAACAATTTTTTCACCCCCAACCCTAATAATCATACTTTTAGTGACAAACACTGTTTAGTAAGTTACCAACATGAAATTTGGCATGGTGGTAGATAAAAATATAAGAATTACTACTCCGTTGGGAGGCAAACAATATTTCACCCCTAGTGCCCTCTATCATCCCTTAAAATTGGAATTGGTACGAGGTCGTATTCAATACATTGAAATTATTAAAATTATCCAATAATATTATGCTCAAGCATGTTTCCATCCAATCAACCTAATTTCTCGTGTTTTTTCTACCCCCACCCCTAATAGTGATTTTTTTCATCAACACTTATTTGCATGAAATTTGGCATGGTGGTAGATAAAAATATAAGAATTACTATTCCGTTGGGAGGCAAACGATATTTCACCCCTAGTGCCCTCTATCATCCCTTAAAATTGGATTTGGTACTAGGTCGTATTCTATACATTGTAATTATTAAAATTATCCAATAATATTATGCTCAAGCATGTTTCCATCCAATCAACCTTCACTTCTCGTGTTTTTTTTACCCCCACCCCTAATAGTGATTTTTTTCATCAACACTTATTAGCATGAAATTTGGCATGGTGGTAGATAAAAATATAAGAATTACTATTCCGTTGGGAAGTAAACGATATTTCACCCCAAGTACATCCCTTAAAATTGGAAAGAGTGTTCAATGATTCGTTTTTTTCATGGGTGGTTATCTGGAAGAAAGTATTCAATTAAAAATCTATTTTTTTTTTGGAAGCTAGAGATTATGTTCAGACTATGAGGTAGGAATGCACAAACTGTAAGTTGCGAAACTTTGACAAAGGTTTTCTCAGAATATAATTTTTTAATACAAAGGTACATTTTTCTCAGGAACGATACGTGCAAATGTCTTAAAATTTCAGAGCATGTAGATATATTGAGTCTTAAAACTTTACCCCTTTCAATAATTCAGTTTTGTATTACTTTTAATAACAATAATTCAAACAAGTGTTAAAATATTAAAAAATGTACACTTACTACACAGACTAATTAATTACAATTAGATATAGTTTCCAGCTACATACTCGGTGTAATGAAAGATGGTAAGCGTAAACAATTAAATTCTAAAACTAGGGGGAAAAAATAAAACTTTAGTTTGTATGGTTATTTTTAAAAATGTTCCTAAGTAATGGCTAATTAAACATACGTAAGATACAAACTGCCGGCCCCCATTAATAAACTAAAACTATTGAATTTTAATTTGATTTTTAATTGAATACATTCTTCCAGATAACCACCCATGAAAAAAACGAATCATTGAACACTCTTTCCAATTTTAAGGGATGTACTTGGGGTGAAATATCGTTTACTTCCCAACGGAATAGTAATTCTTATATTTTTATCTACCACCATGCCAAATTTCATGCTAATAAGTGTTGATGAAAAAAATCACTATTAGGGGTGGGGGTAAAAAAAAAACAAGAGAAATTAGGTTGATTGGATGGAAACATGCTTGAGCATAATATTATTGGATAATTTTAATAATTACAATGTATAGAATACGACCTAGTATTAAATCCAATTTTAAGGGATGATAGAGGGCACTAGGGGTGAAATATCGTTTGCCTCCCAACGGAATAGTAATTCTTATATTTTTATCTACCACCATGCCAAATTTCATGCTAATAAGTGTTGATGAAAAAATCACTATTAGGGGTGGGGGTAAAAAAAAACACGAGAAATTAGGTTGATTGGATGGAAACATGCTTGAGCATAATATTATTGGATAATTTTAATAATTACAATGTATAGAATACGACCTAGTACCAAATCCAATTTTAAGGGATGATAGAGGGCACTAGGGGTGAAATATCGTTTGCCTCCCAACGGAATAGTAATTCTTATATTTTTATCTACCACCATGCCAAATTTCATGCTAATAAGTGTTGATGAAAAAAATCACTGTTAGGGGTGGGGGTAGAAAAAACACGAGAAATTAGGTTGATTGGATGGAAACATGCTTGAGCATAATATTATTGGATAATTTTAATAATTACAATGTATAGAATACGACCTAGTACCAATTCCAATTTTAAGGGATGATAGAGGGCACGAGGGGTGAAATATCGTTTGCCTCCCAACGGAATAGTAATTATTATATTTTTATTTACCACCATTCCAAATTTCATGCTGGTAAGTGTTGATCAAAAAAATCACTATTAGGGGTGAGGGTAGAAAAAACACGAGAAATTAGGTTGATTGGATCGAAACATGCTTCAGCATAATATTATTGGATAATTTTAATAATTTCAATGTATTGAATACGACCTAGTACCAATTCCAATTTCAAGGGATGATAGAGGGCACTAGGGGTGAAATATTGTTTGCCTCCCAACGGAATAGTAATTCTTATATTTTTATCTACCACCATGCCAAATTTCATGTTGGTAACTTATTAAACAGTGTTTGTCACTAAAAGTATGATTATTAGGGTTGGGGGTGAAAAAATTGTTTGTTTTGTATGAATGATTTGTTGACTGGACTATAACACATCGACTCATAATTTTAATCAGCAATTGAAATATTCAAAATGAATTCAATACTACCTTACGTTTTTCCCAAAGTTAAGGGTGGTAGAGAACAAAAGGGGTGGAATATCGCTTGCCTCCAGGCGGATTATTATTTTTCAGGTTATTATGAACCATCATGCCAAATTTCATGCTGATAACTCCCTAGGTGCCTCACTGGTGAATGCTGGAAATCAAGGTAAAAATATTATAAACAATTAGGGATGGGGGTTGAAAAAATGTGGTTTAGGAAATGAGAAAAGGCCGATTAGGTTAAAACACATTTAAAGATAATTTTAATAACTAATTTGAATAAAAATTCTTTTTTGTGTTAGAGCTATGAATTATTCTAATTTTAGGGGATGATTTAGGGGGTGTTGGGGGTGAGATATCGCTTGCCTCCCGGCGGATTTTTAAATCTGATATTTTTATCTACCCCCATGCAAAATTTCACGCTGGTATCCGGATTTGCAATATCCAAGTGTTTCTTCCCCTTTACAGCTCTCACTAATACAGTTAGACACCTGAAGAGGATCATGAATTGCACCCTGGGCAGGCTTCCAACAAAAAGTTAAATGCTTTAAACTAGTCCTAAACATATAATCGATCCGCATTGTCAACGATTATGAATGGTAACAATTTATCGTACTGAAATCTAGACTGAACAGAATGATGCTTTTTATATTTTCTGCCATATAGTTGAATGTCAGATCGAGTCTATAGTTTATGTAAGCTGGCTATGCTGCAAGCTCTCATTTGCACTGTGTGTTTGTATCTGTGTGTGTGTGTGGGGGGGGGGATATTTTAATAAATAAATCTATTCGTATCACCCACTCAGTCACATAACTAATTTTCTGTGGAGGACATTAAATTTAAAGCCACCAGGTCAACTTTCTATAGGCGCCGACACCATCGACGAGCTAAGAATGACTAACTAGAGATCGACATATTTAAGTAGGAAACACCGATCAATAAAGTTGGGCACGATTCCACCTGCGGACAGCGCCAGAATCAACAAGTTTAGTTCGGAACAACCTTTGAATTTATTGTGCCTCGTTGCTATGACGGCTCCAAAGTCACCGTTTACACATTCCTAAGCCCAGAGCTACGATTGACTTAAGTCCACATTTGAAGTATAAAAAATATCATACAACGATATGTTTGTGATATATGTATATAAGTACTTTAGACAGAAATTAAAAAAAGTGACTACACCGGGGTTTGAACCCGGGACCTTAGCTTACCGGGCTATGCTCTTACCAACTGAGCTATGTCGCCACCAATTTAAAACTGTCTAATTTTTTTGGTCTGTTTTGTACATTGTTAATAACGTGTGTAGATTTGAATTCACTGCCTATTAGACTACACACGAAAGTTAATTTCTAATTCATCTTTTTAATTAATTTATTAATAACTTAAAATTAAAAAAATTGGAAATCTAGATGGTTAGGTTAGGTTAGGATGGTTTGTATTCTCAAAGTTAATTTCTATTTTCTAATAGGCAGTGCAATATCTGCTCTACACACGTTAATAACAATTTACAAAACAGACCAAAAAAATTAGACAGTTTTAAATTGGTGGCTGCATAGCTCAGTTGGTAAGAGCATAGCCCGGACAACTAAGGAACCGAGTTCGATCCCCGGTGTAGTCACTTTTTTAATTTCTGTCTAAAGTATTACATAACAGCGTCATAGTCGTCTAATATAAAGCCAAGGTAAAACATCATATATCCCAACTCTAGGGTTACAAGAGATGGTTTGTATTCTCCAAGTTAATTTCGTATGTAGTCTAAAAGGCAGTGCAATCTGCTCTTCACACGTTATTAACAATGTACAAATCAGACCAAAAATTAGACAGTTTTAAATTGGTGGCTGCATAGCTCAGTTGGTTTTGGTTTCGGTTTCGGGTTCGATCTCCGGTGCAGTCACTTTTTTAATTTCTCTCTAAAGTACTAACATATCACTATCAGCGTCATAGTATCGACTATAAAGCCAAGGTAAAACACATTATATTTATGAGTGTATTTGTGACGTTTAGATCAAATATAGGTCATACACCGACCGGTGAATCGTGGCCAACCAATGTTTTATTACAATCTCTGAGCACGGGTTGGCCTCATTTCTCTCATCGACGGCGTCGGCGTCGACGAGTTTGTTCTTATAGCACTGAAAATCACTTTTGGGACTGCGAGGGTTAAACACAAAATATTTATTCTACTTTAAATATTATTTTCATTCTTGTTGTTGACTGAGCTAAGCTTTGGGAATAATATTTTTGTAATAATCGCATGCGCCGGTGATCGAACTGTCGACCTCTAGAATAAGAGTGCATTTTAATTAAACTACTGTTATATTAGATTAATATTATGTTCAGGAGGCTTGGGCGCGGCTCAAACCAGACGCTGGGTGATTCGACTGCAGTACTTTCGTACTTTTCGGATTAGTCTATTTGCAAGAAAACCTATTTTTTTAGTTGATTGTTTTGTCTGTTAGGAAACTTAATTTCCACTTCTCGAACATGAATTTTTTTTATTTAAGGCCCTAATGTTTTCTTGCGGGTCCTCAAAGTCCTAGCAAAATGTTAATTTCCGATGTTTTCTTGCGAGTCCTCAAAGTCCTAGCAAAATGTTCACTTCCGATGTTTTCTTGCGAGTCCTCAAAGTCCTAGCAAAATGTTCATTTCCGATGTTTTCTTGCGAGTCCTCAAAGTCCTAGCAGTGTTTACTCCGATGTTTTCTTGCGAGTCCTCAAAGTCATAGCAAAATGTTCACTTCCAAAGATTTCTTGCGAGTCCTCAAAGTCCAAGTAAAATGTTAATTTTTGATGTTTTCTTGCGAGTCCTCAAAATCCTAGTAAAATGTCCACTTCCGATGTATTCTTGCGAGTCCTCAAAGTCCTAGTAAAATGTCCACTTCCGATGTTTTCTTGCGAGTCCTCAAAGTCCTAGCAAAGTGTTCACTTCCGATGTTTTCTTGCGAGTCCTCAAAGTCCTAGCAAAATGTTAATTTCTGGTCAATGTTTGGTAATTTTTTAGATCATACGGGGACCTTATTTTGGAAAACAAGTAACGCATGAGGATTAGGATAACCTTCCTTAGCACGCATTTTATTTAGATTGATTGGTGTAATCTAAACCAAAGGTGTAACGATGTGGACGTAGTTCGAAAAGTACGAATGCACATTTTTGCCTAGAATCGTACCGTTTCCGTTCTAATAATTTATGATTTAGAATTTCGTCCAGTCGTACACAATGATGTTCGGATAAGAATTCATTGAATGATAAAACAGTTGTATCACAAAATCGCCCTTGGAATTTGGATTTAATATATTTTTCGTGGAAATAACTTCTGCAATATTGGTTTACACATTAGTTTTTCTGGACGGTACTCTCTTTAGTTGGTTATTCGAGTTAGGTTAGTTAAAAAGTTTTACCAAATTGAAATTGAAATTTTACCAAGAGAAACCTGTTATTATAGAATACAAAATATTCATCTTCAGGTAAACTTTAGGTATGTTGTGGATGAGAATAATTATGAAAGGATGTCCGAAGGTTTTCTAAGAGGACTGAATCTTTTGCATTCGCATGAACGACTGAGGTAAATCTAGGAAAAAACTTCAGTCAGGATTGCCGGTCACGACGCTTCGAACACGTGACCTCCCGATCAGGGCGAGCCAACACTGTCGGTGTTATGCCAAACCCTTGACTGAGGGAAACCTCGCAAAGAAACTTTCAGTCAGGACTGCCGGTGGCTGGACTGGATTGGACCATCAACCTACTGAATGACATAAGGTCATGGGTTCGCGTCTCAGCAGGGATACTGCATGTTCTTATCCTGGCTTGTATGAAATATCACATGCCACTTTTCTGCCCATATAAAATAGCACATATAAATTACTTGTCGTTTAGAGAGGAGACGTAAATACCAAGTATACTTACAAAATGTATTTTCTTATCATATTTTCTACAACTTTATGATAGGCACTAATCTTTAATTTATACCTACCGACAGTGTTGGCTAGGGCTTTAAGCGCGCAACTCGATTCGGGAGGTCCCGAAGACCCGAGCCGAAGAAATTTTAAAAATCGAAAAAAGTCTTAAAATTGCGATTTTCGTAAAAATAGTTTTTTGATAACGCTCAAATTTCACATGAATATATCAATTCATGAAATTAAGATTCTGTTAAAAAATCATTACAATCGGACAAAGCATGTAGGTGTTGACGGTGTTGTAAGTCGAATAAATTTTTAAAAAATCGAAAAAAATCGTAAAATTGCGATTTTAATGAGAATTAATTTTTCGATTGTGCTCAAAAACGTGGCAGTTCTAAGTTCAGAGATTTTGAAGACCTCCATAAAATTTCATCGCAATCGAAGTATTGGTTTAGCCGGAATCGTGTGGACAAACAAACAAAAATACAAGAAAAAAAAAGAAAAAAAAAGAAAAAAAGAAAAAAGAACATTCCTGATTTTTTTCTCCATTGTAGTGAAATGGAATCTTCGCTTCGCTCATCCAATAAATGAATACATGTTTTGAAACTGTCCTCAGCTCAATTAAAAGAAGTGAAGTCGTATAGTACTTTCTTTTCTTCCACGGTAACCATAAATCCGTGTATGTTTACTAGGAAATCGCTTAAGTCCCGCCGCGTTGTTGGATGAGCGTAATTGGTGTATTGAGCTGCCATGTGTTATGCGGATTTTCTGTTGTTCTGTGAAAAAATCATTACTGTTGAAGATTTTTTTAAAAATTAATTTAAATTAAATAAAAAATAAACTTTAGTTTAATTTTTTTTAGTTAATCGAAATTTAAAAAAAGAAAAAAATCGTAAAATTGCGATTTTCATAAGAAATAATTATTCGATTGCGCTCAAATTTCACACGAATATATTAATACATAAAATTAAGGTTCTGTGAAAAAATCATTACAATCGGATAAAGCATGTAGGTGTTATAAGTAGAAGAAATTTTTCAAAAATCCCAAAAAATCGTAAAATTGTGATTTTAATGAGAAATAATTTTTCGATTGCGCTCAAAAACGTGGCAGTTCTAAGTTCAGAGATTTCGAAGGCCTCCATAAAATTTCATCGCAATTGGAGTATCGGTTTAGCCGGAATCGTGCGGACAAACACACAAAAATACAAAAAAAGAAAGAAAAAAAAAACATTCCGGATTTTTTTCTCCAGTGTAGTGAAATGGAATCTTCGCTTCGCTCGCTACGCTCATCCAAATAATCACATTCGTTACCAGTATTATTGTAGCACCTCTGGCCGATAATTTGAAAGTCGAAGAAACATGTCTGAAAAGTTTGCTGAATGAAAGAAGGCCTTTAAAATAACAGAAAAAAAATTGTGAATATTTTTGGGCGGAACATAACCTCACTTTTGGAAATTATATTGAGATTTTTGGACAAAAGTGTAATATACAAGACTAGTTCAAAATTAAATTTTGAGAATCGGTTTTCTGGACATAGTTTCTTAACACCTTTGGCTATAGTCAAGTTATAGCTAACTTGACTATAGCTAACTTGACTATAGCTAAAGGTGTTAAGAAACTATGTCCAGAAAACCGATTCTCAAAATTTAATTTTGAACTAGTCTTGTGTATTACACTTTTGTCCAAAAATCTAAATATAATTTCCAAAAGTGAGGTTATGTCCCGCCCCAAAAAATTCACAATTTTTTTTTCTGTTATTTTAAAGGCCTATTTTCATTCAGCAAACTTTTCAGACATGTTACTTCGACTTTCAAATTATCGGCCAGAATCTTTATTTTGTGCATGGTGGGTAAACACTGCTACGGGTTGTGCAGTTGTAGACAACAAATTAATAAAACATCTTTCTGTATTTCTATGGTTCAATTTCATCTTAGTTCTTATGACAGACATACGCCACTGTATCTTATCCTAAGCATTATCGATCTATTCCCGGCTTGGACATATCAACTGAAGACGCCGACACCGTCGACGAGTGAACAATGACCGGCATATTTAAGTAGGAAACACCGATTAATCAAGCTGGACACGATTCCACCCGCGGACAGCACTATCAACAAGGTCAATTCGGAACAACCTTAGAATTTATTGTGCCTCGTTGCTAAGACGGCTCCAAAGTCACCGTTTACACATTTCTAAGCCAAGAACTATAGTGGACTTCGGTCCACATCAGAAGATAAAATCTTTTATATTGGAAGCAGAACCTCAACCCACAAGACCAACGAGCCACAGAAATATATTATATTTTATAGGAATTCTGTGATAAACATCCCACTAAATGATGCACAGGGGAATTATGAAACCAAGCACCCTCCGCATTTGAAAACCACACTCAACGTGAATATTGGTTTATATTGTGTGCATATAAAACATGTCACGAAGACGAAGACGAAGCAACGCAAGAAGCTTATTAATACCACGCTGTTTGTTGCCTAGACCAGGCAAGCGCGGAAAACCCGGTGACGTAGCGGATAACCCAAGACCGGTGCAAAATACCCACCTAGGAGCTAAGGAGGTTCGGGAAGATAACCCAATGATGAAAATATTTAGCCTTAAACAATATTTTTACAAGCGCTTTATGACCTAACGGTTGACGCACCTTTATACCAAATGTGGTAAATAAACCACACATATTTTGATAACAATGCTAATCGAGACAATGAACCAGCCGTAAAAATGATTTATCTATATATTTATCTATTATTCTGTGGTAAAATAATTGGACATGAGTATAGGACAAGCGTATTAGGCAAATTGATGTTCGCTCGGCCGACTGACACCACAGGTGTTTTTAATTTTGAACATATGTCACGAATGTGGAAATATAGGGCTCTGCGGTAACACATTTCCAAATTTTATTTAAAAAGAATTTATAAAAAATAACTTAGTTTATACGAATTTTGGTTTTGTTAAAAGCTCCCAAATGGACTATTTTCGTGCTTTTTGTTCTGGCCGATTAAAGACAAAATCTTGAAAATCTATGACCGCAGGGCTGTCCATGTATGCTTTATTGACGACTTAGCAAAGTTTCATATATGTCCAGTGTGGATTTCAGGATTTCATCCCAGGGGGCTATATAATATCCAGGGGGATATCATAGGGACTAAGTACGGGGGGTTTGGGGGGCACAGCCGCCCAACAATAGCGTCGCAGGCAAATTGTTTGAAAATCTGGTTTTTAGAGTGCATTTGGTGCGTTTTAGAAAAAAGTTGTGGTCTGAGTGCAATACTTAAATAATGTAGCTTTTGTGCAGTCGATACTAGAAACAAAAAACATTGTCTCAACTTTTATACGGTTATTTGATTAGATTATCATGTGTTTACATTGAATAAACATTGAATTACAATATTGATTTGCATTGAATTCATTATTCATACTCTGAATTTAGGCGTATATTGAAAAATACTGCACCAGTTGTACTAAAACCCTACTAATAGTGGTAGTGCTCATAGTTTTTTACCGACAGTGTTGGCTCGAGCTCTAAGCGCTCGACTCTGATTCGGGAGGTCCCGGGTTCGAATCCCGTCGAGACCGCCAATCCTGACTGAAGGTTTTTCCGAGGTTTTCCTCAGTCGTTAATGCGAATGCAAGGGATTGAGTCCTCTTAAATAGCCCTCGGACATCCCTTCACAATTGTCCTATCCGCAATAACCTATACCTCTGAAGAGGGTCACATCGGTTAAATCTAATGTGAATACCCTACAGCGGGCACCCCACAAATATTAAAAATTTATTTATTATAGTTATTTTCATCCCGGTGGGGTGGGGAGGCGGGCAAACCTGAACTATGCCTGAATTCAACACTGTATACGTCTGATGCATCTTGGTCGAGCGAATAGCTATTTGCTTACTGCCGAATGTGTCCCGTCTCCTTTTAAAGAATATTTATTATAACCGTTAAATATGATAATATTACATATATTCAAAACGTCGTCGGTTCGATACCAGCCAAATGCAAAGATTGAGCCCTACACTATACCTAGTTATTCCCTAAGAGGGTGGTAACAGTGGTACCTTACAGTACAGCCACCGACATTCACAGAGAAAAAGTTTTAGTGGGGCGTTTACAATAATTAACTATGATTTCAATTCATTTTAAGAGTCACAACTCACAATCATGGCTTGGTTAAATTTAATGTCCCCCACTGAAAATCAGTAGGTCCGTGAAGTTAGCCCCCCATTCGGAAAAGTCACATTGTCTCTACTTGTGTCGTTTGTGCATCGTTTGTGCACGTTTGTGCACGCATTTATTTCGTTTGTGCACAAGAATTGTGGCCGCAAATGGAAAAAAATCCGGGGGGGGCCAGTTTCACAGGAAGTTAGCCCCCCCCGAAACGAAATGTCATAAATTAACCACCTGTGACGTTTGTGCTTCGTTTGTGCACGTTTGTGCACGCATTTATTTCGTTTGTGCACAAGAATTGTGGCCGCAAATGGAAAAAATTCCGGGGGGGGCCAGCTTCACGTGAAGTTAGCCCCCCCCCATTCGAAAAAGTCACATTGTCTATACTTGTGTCGTTTGTGCTTCGTTTGTGCACGTTTGTGCACGCATTTATTTCGTTTGTGCACAAGAATTGTGGCCGCAAATGGAAAAAAATCCGGGGGGGGGGCAGTTTCACAGGAAGTTAGCCCCCCCCGAACCGAAATGTCGTAAATTAACCACCTGTGACGTTTGTGCTTCGTTTGTGCACGTTTGTGCACGCATTTATTTCGTTTGTGCACAAGAATTGTGGCCGCAAATGGAAAAAATTCCGGGGGGGGCAGCTTCACGTGAAGTTAGCCCCCCCATTCGGAAAAGTCACATTGTCTATACTTGTGTCGTTTGTGCTTCGTTTGTGCACGTTTGTGCACGCATTTATTTCGTTTGTGCACAAGAATTGTGGCCGCAAATGAAAAAAAATCCGGGGGGCCAGTTTCACAGGAAGTTAGCCCCTCGCCCCACCACAGCTGTGGACCCGTAAATCCCAGATTTAGTGCTGCCATATCATCGGACTTAACTCAAAGTCAAAGTTCACGCCACACTCCCCAAGACACAAAGAAAACCTTTTACAACACGATTGAGCGCATTGTAAAAATTTGGGGCTCTATCTTAACGTTTGTGAGCATGATAACACAATAGTAAGCTCATCCTTCAACGCGATTATTTTAAAAGGCTTCAATAAGAAGAAGAGCGTAAAGAAGAAGACAATTTTACGCGAGGGTAAGCTGTATGTGCCTTCAATGCTCGCACCTCCCCTCCCCCAACCCCCCGCGACAATCCTCGGATGAGTGACATGTGTTTTTTTTTCTTTCTCAAATTTTCTCTCAAATCTCAAAATTTCTCAAACTAATTAATAACAACTACTTATCTCCAACTTGCTACGAAAAAGGTATTAAAACTACCGAATCTGTATTATTCTTGGCTCACCTATTAGTGGAGTAAAGATTACTAACTATAGTGCAAAATGTGATACCAGCATAAAAATTTGCAATAATGCAGATTTTGTAATGAGAAATTTGAAAATAACTGGCTCCACGATGGGGTCTTACTAAGAGCATTTTTCACCTTTTTAAAGAAAAAAAATACATTGAAAAAATATATTGAAATATACATAAGTTATAGTTAAAAATGTTGATTTTTCTGATTTTTTAGTTTTTGAACCAAAAGATCAACGTTAAAGAAAAATTTCTCCTAACCAATGATATCACAGTGTTCACTAAAGAGCTGGTAACTAGAATTTATATATCATTTTTCAATTTTCAATAATAGTAATTACAATATATTTAACACAAATAACAATATGGCGTAAATATGTCTAACTATGGTATAAAATATGATACCAACTTAAAAATTTAGCAATCTTAAAGCTTTTGTAATAAGAAATTCGAAAATAACTGGCTCCAAGCTAAGTGTTTAGTATTTAACTATTAATTGATTAATTAACATTAATTAGTTAATTTAGTCCTAAATTTTCAAAGACAAATTTGTAGTGTTTGGTATCAATTGAAAGAATTTTTTACCAACATTAAGAAAAAAAATACATTGAAAAAATATATTGAAATATATACATGTTATAGTTAAATATGTTGATTTTGTGATTTTTTAGTTTTTGAACCAAAAATCAACTTTAAAGTAAAATTTCTTCTAACCAATGATATCACAGTGTTCACAAAAGAACTGGTTACTATAATTATTGTATCATTTTTCAATTTTCAATAATAGTAATTACAATATATTTTACACAAATTAACAAATTTTCTTAAATTGAAAAGTTACTGAAACATGTTGTGTGACGTAGCAAAATGCATCATTTGACTTGTTTATATCAACCTTAAAGATTTTGTAATAAGAATTTCGAAAATCACTGGCTCCAGGCTGAGTTTTGAGTATTTAACTATGAATGTGAAATGAAAATGTCATGTTTGACAATTTTTTGGGATGTCATGGTTGCCCCAATTATTTTTCTGTTAATTGCTAAATTCATTTCTAGTGAGCCTGAATGAAATATATTTTTTGAGTTTAGCGGTTAAATACCCCTTTAAGGAACGCCAAGAATAGATAACGATATTAACGTTTTCACACTCGAGCGGGACCAGGTACCCCCACCAAAATCATTGAATAAAAAATCGAAAAAAATCGTAAGAGTACGATATTCATGAGAAATATTTCTTCGATTGTACCCAAAAACAATACACCTCTAAGTTCAGAGATTTCGAAGGTCCCCTTCAATTTTCATCAAGATCGGATATGTCGTTTGCCTGGTAGAGAGTTAACAAACAGACAAAAAAAACAAACAAAACAAACAAACAAACAAAAAAAAAACACCCGAGCTAAATTTTTTAATGGGTCGGTGAAATTGGTCTTCGCTTCGCTCATCCAAAAATAGTTTTTGCCCATTTTTACAAGAATACTCAACATAACACCTAATACGACTTAACTAGGAAAACGCTTAAGTCCCGCCGTGTTGATGGATGAGCTTTTTAAAGTTTTTAGTTTGCGTGGGATATCTTTACTTTTGCAAGTGCTTTGTTTTGCTGCCTACGCATTGTAGGTGATTGTTGTCAAGTTTCTATTGTTTCTTGTCAATTGATATTATTTACCGTAAAAAACTTATATTAAAAGCTTTATTTCTATGGATTCTGGCTAACTTTTTCATTTTTTTCTTTCAAAAGGTACTACATCACCATCCATAACCTTAATGTCCATATGAACGTTGTAGCCCCACCCGTTTGGTCAGAATTGGCCCAAATGGCACGAAAATATAGCACGAAAATATAGCACAAAAAATCAAAAAAACTTATATTAAAAGCTTAAATCTATAGATTCTGGCTAACTTTTTCAACTTTTTCTTTCAAAAGGTACGACATCACCATAACCTTAATGTCCATGTACAATATGAAAGTTGTAGCCCCACCCGTTTGGTCAGAATTGGCCCAAATGTCACGAAAATATCGCACTAAAAATCGAAAAAAATCGTAAATGTACGATATTCATGAGAAATATTTCTTCGATTGTACCCAAAAACAATACACCTCTAAGTTCAGAGATTTCGAAGGTCCCCTCAAATTTTCATCAAGATCGGATATGCCGTTTGCCTGGTAGAGAGTTAACAAACAGACAGAAAAACAAACAAAAAAACAAACAAACAAAAAAAAAAAAAAAAAACACCCGAGCTAAATTTTTTAGGGGTCAGTGAAATTGAAGTCTTTGCTTCACTCGCTTCGCTCGCTACGCTCATCCAAATATTCCACTCGTAGGCTTGTGAGATACTTACCATGTGGCAGATATGGGTAGCATTATAATAAAGCACATCATTTCGTATTATTCGTTTTATTCTGATGAATTAATGCAACACTTTTAGCAGATGTTCATAAACATATTATTTCTAATTGGCGTCGCAAATTCTTTTTACAGTTGCGTTGGTGGATGAGCGTTTTCGGCAAAAAGAGCCATTATAGCCTATGCTATTAGAATTGCTGTTGCATGAAGAATGATGTTTATAAACTTGTACCAACTATCATTAAATATGACTCTATGCTTTGCTTAGGCATATCCTTATCAGCAATGGAAGCATGTACAAGAGTTAAAATTGCCAACTAAGCTATTGTTTATTTTTGTTTAGCAACAGAATTTTATGTTGCTTTAAAACCATTTTTGTTAAAGGTTATGTACCCGCTTAACTTAAAAATGTCAATTATGGTAACTCTATAATATGAACATACAAAGTAACAGAAAAATATTGTGTCAATCCTAGCCCCCAAAAATTGACAAACCTAACATTTTTCGATTTAGGACATTTTCGAACATCTGCCAAAAACTCCCATAAGAAATAACATGGAACAGTGACTTTGAAGAATTTTAGTCCCAAAAAATATTGGCCATCATTGACGTACTTGACAACCTTTTTTGTTAATCCTCTAGGCTTTATTTATGTAATTTGAGAAAGTGGTTTGGTCAAAATATGCTGATTACCAAGAAAAAGTGTTACTTTGGAAGTTATATTTTTGTGTCTTTTGAGTGTATATTTTTTTTGTACAGTTTCAAGACACAATATTCTAAATGCCCATTTTGGATTGGTACGATGCAGCAGTATCTACGTAAAACAAACAGTAAGCAGGGCGAAGCCGATTTCAGAAATTACAAAAACTAAATTTTCACAAATTTCCGGATCAAAAAACTAAAAATCCTTTAAAAAAATGTAAAATCACAGTCACAAGACATATAAGTTTTTAAACGGTCATTTCATTGTAGTATTAATATTATGCACTAGAATATAGATTTTGTGGTCAAAACTTATGTTTTTGGGGTAAAAGTCCCTATAAAGTGACGTTGGTCAAAATCACTTTGGTTTTAACAAGAAAGTGTGTGGGTTTACCGTTACAAATTTTGTCCTGAAAATGTCTGTAAGTTTTGAATAAGAATGCATAATAGAAAAGCGAAGACATTTCTGTACAATCGAAAAAATCGTAGTATTGCGATTTGTATGTGCCATATTTGTACAATTTCATTCAAGAACATAGAAGCTTGAAGTTTAGTTAGGATACTTTAAATATTCACTTTTTGTGGTAAAAAAAGAAGCAGTCGTTTACCTGAATCGTGCGAACCAACCTCCTACCCCCGAGCTATTTAAAATAAAATAATTACGTCCCCCCGCCAAAGAAGATCGTCGAGCGTCAGCCCACTTATTATTTAAGAAATTAACCACTGCTTAAAACCTAAATAGTCACCTAAAGATGGTTGCACTGGGTGTATTTAAAGTGTACCCTACCTACAGTAGTGAACGGGTATCCTTACAATAAAATAGCAGTTGCTGCGCCCTTAATCCAAATAAACTCAAAACGATGTGTTACACTCGATTTTAATAGCGAAATATACTTTCCATTGCTCAACTACATGAGGCAGCATGACATGGATTCTTGTAGATTGGAAGCTTGGAAAGAAAAGCGCTCCATTTCTTAAGCGTTGGGGTTATCGTGCTCGCAAATGTTGTTCGTGCAGGATGTGTCCTGTTGTTTCGATGACGATGTGCAAGGCGAGCGCATTCGGGTGACGGCAAATAATGCACAATTTTTTTTGTTGTGATTAATTAATGGTGACAATCTCTAATCATCCAAATGATTGTTTTGAAAAAAGATGTAGCCACCATAAAAGCTTTCTTGGCAAATAACTAGCCACTTCTACCTTGGTTGTTTCATTAGGAGCAAAGCAAAGGAAATTATGGCTATTTTGGCCGAAAACGCTCATCCACCAACGTAACTGTTAAGGAAATTTGTGACGCCACTTAGAAATAATATTTTTAAGAACATCTGCTAAAATTGTTTGCATTAATTCATCAGAATAAAACGAATAATACGAAATGATGTGCATTGTTATAATGCTACCCATATCTGCCACATGGTTAGTTAGCACCGGTACCTATAACTCACACACAAGTCTAGGAGTGGAATATTTAAGTCGTATTAGGTGTGTAAAAATGGGCAAAATATATTTTTAATTCAACCATGATTCAACCACGATTCAACCATAACTCTAATCTACTACAGTCCCACCGTCTTCTTGAACTATATCAACCTTCGAAAACAACATTGAAAACTCGATTCGACAGCATGAAATCTCCAAGATCTAAATAAAAGCCATTCCTAAACCTGAGTTAATTTCCAGAGAAACAAAAACGCTAGTCCACTCAATAGATACGTAATTAAATTTCAGAAACTACGATTGCAAATGAATAATCCACAAAAGCTTTCGTAAGACGGTACAGGTCGTAGTTTGTAAATAATCACATGGTATCTGAATATTTGGTACTGACTACATTTCTACGAAAAACACAAATTTAACCAATGTTATCTTATTGCAATTGAATTAACGAAGAAAAATGCAATTTGAAATTTTTCAATAAAACCAATTTCCGAGAAGTTATTGCCAAAAGTTATAAAAATCACAAAACCCAACTTTAAAAAAATATATACTCGCGATTTCTCATCTAAAAGTGACACTCTACGATAACCAACCATAAAATTTTTGTCTCAGCAAAATGCAAACGGAAATTCGATTCTAAACTGGACTAGTAGTGTCAGGTCTAATGATTTAGTTTGCTTAAATCGGATGCAACATGGATTTGATAAGTACGACGTTATTAATATTGTTTATTCGATTACCATTTGTGGCTTTTAGTGTGCACAAGCAAAATAGCGTGCTCAAACGTGCACAAACGATGCACAAACGACAAAAGTATAAAAATGTGACATTTCCGCAATAGGGGCGAAGGGGGGGGGGGCTAACTTTACGTGAAGCTGCCCCCACGGAATGAATTTTCTTCAATTGTAACAACATCGTTTGTCAACAGATGAAATGAATGTGTGCACAAACGTGCACAAACGTCACCACAGGTGGTTAATTTACGACATTTCGGTTCGGGGGGGGGGGCTTACTTCCTGTGAAATTGCCCCCCCGGAATTTTTTCTATTTGCCACCACAATTCTTGTGCACAAACGAAAAATGCGTGCACAAACGTACACAAACGATGCACAAACGACACAAGTATAGACAATGTGACTTTTCCGAATGGGGGGGGCTAACTTCACGGACCTAAAATCAGTTCTGTGACCGAGTGGGTGGATTCTATAAACTAGGAAGCTTAGCAAACGAATTTTCAGGCGCGTTGTTGGATGAGCGTTGTTAAAAAACGAAAAAAAGCTTAAAATTGCGATTTTTACAAGAAATAATTGAAAAAATTATTACATTCGGATAAAGCATGTAGGTGTTATCAGTCGAAGAATTAAAAAAAAATCAAAACCAATAGTTTAATTGCATTTATCATGAGAAATATTTTTTTGGTTGGGCTCAAATTTCACACGAATTTATTAATTCATAAAATTCAGGTTCTAAGAAAAAATCATAGCAATCGGATAAAACATGTGTAGGTGTTATAAGTCAAATAAATTTGTAAAAAATCGAAAAAATCGTAAAATTGCGATTTTCATGAGAAATGATTTTTTTATTGCACTCAAATCGTGGCAGTTCTAAGTTCAGAGATTTCGAAGGCCTCTACAAAATTTAATTGCAATTAAAGTATTGGTTTAGCCAGAATCGTGTTAACAAAGAGCAAAAAATACTATAAGACAAAAAATAAAAACATTCCGGATATTTTCTCCGGTATAGTGAAATGGAATCTTCGCTTCGCTCATCCAAATACGAATTTATTTTTTAATTAAGCGAGCGTAGCGAGCGTCTCCACTTGACTCTTATGGCTCGAATGTCTGTTTTTTTTGTTAGTTTGTTTGATTTTGTTTTTGTTTTT
Organism: Sweltsa coloradensis; assembly: GCA_024449915.1. Lineage (NCBI taxonomy): Eukaryota > Metazoa > Arthropoda > Insecta > Plecoptera > Chloroperlidae > Sweltsa > Sweltsa coloradensis. The sequence continues at coordinate 158,070 of JAMZAV010002121.1, forward strand.
TTTTCTGTTACTGCTTCGATACAGGTCGTACCGTTTCTCTGATCGACCTGAAATTTTTTATACATGTACATACCACCTAGGCGGGTTGCTGTATAGTTTTTGAACAAAATCCGATCGTTAGTTATAAAAAAAAAAAAAAAAAAAAAAAATGTTCCGATCGTTATGAAATTTTGCAGGGTCAATAAGTATAACATTCTCTCCTATTTCCAAATTTTCAGCTAAATCCGTCATGACCTCAAAGACTTATTGGTCATCATAATTCGAAAAATGATGTTAAAAAATCAAGGAGGCAGTGAAGATTCAAAGACACACTTTAGAAGGCATGACGTGAATTAGTACAATGCAAAGATGTTGGAATAGTATATTATAGTGTACAATGTCAATATCCAGTTAGGCCTACACTTGTGGTGGGCCT
>JAMZAV010002122.1:0-218712 GCA_024449915.1 Sweltsa coloradensis
TGCTATCAGCATGTCATAAGTCAATGTCATATCCATCATTACTATATTATTACCTTTAAACATCGGACAATGCTTTTTCCTGTGCTATCAGCATGTCATAAGTCAATGTCATATCCATCATTACTATATTTTACCTTTAAACATCGGACAAGCTTTCTGAATTGTAGTTGCATTATACACCTGAATGGATGGAACAGTACTGCAACGAATAACTGTTGCCTTTGAACTGACCACCAAACATTAATGTCATTACCTTTACGCAGGTATGAGTGAGGGTTTATTTCTCGATTTGGTTAGTCGGGAAACACTCCCGTAGGTGTAATTGTTATTATTTACTACAATTCAGAATGCGGGAGACCCGTGGTTCGAATCCCGGTTGGGGCGGGCTTTTTTAATTTCTGAATTGTAGTAAATAATAAAAAAAATATACTTATTTGGTCACCTTTCACTTTAATATGCATTATCGTGGAGGGTATCGCTGCATCATAATGATGATGTAATTGGTATTATTCTTGTATTTTACGGTCAATTTAAAGAGCTGCCGGTACGATTTCCAATTTTGTACCAATGTAAACAAACTGTAACACAAGTATAGCTATAGAAAACCATTTTTCCTTATAATTAGGTTGTAGATAAAGGTGTGAAGAAACAACACACAAAAAACTGCTTTTTAAAATTAAATTTTGAACGAGATGACTTGATTCGGGCAATTTGAATTTTGTTGATTCTGAAGTTATTATTTATTGCAAGTCTTATTATTATTGTCCAGATCCAGAATATGACATTATGTATAAGCCTATTACATTGTTTTAGATTTAGTCTTTTTCGTCAATGGTGATAAGAAAATAATGTTGAATTGTATTGCACACGTTTTGTTTCTGTCCAAAGAACGCGTCTCGTTTCCCTTCAAGATATTTCTTGATCTCCACTTAGCCATGATAGATAGATCTTTATTCTTCTTCGATACAGAATCCTTGTTCATTATTGTGCCTTGTTGTAAGTAGGGTTCGAGAAGGTGGATGTTGCTTGTTTAAAGATGGGATTCTCACCCTGCAACAAATGATTATTTTTAATAATATATTTTCCGTATATTCAGTAAAACTGTCACAAGGAAAAATGGGATGTCCCAAAAATAATAATCATCACAGACCATCCCCAAAAATGAGTTCAAAAAACACAACAGTAATAAAATAAAACCTAGCACATTACCTGTTGCAGTTTATTTTTTATGTTTTATGTGTTAGTTTTTCAACACACAATTTCGGAAATATAGGGCAAACCTGCCTTGATAGTACATAATTTTCGTTTGGTTTTGTGGAACAAAGGTACAGAATTAATTTTTACGAGCGTCGCAATTACTTCAATGTTTTCTTTTATGTGTTTTCTTAAATAAAATTAATATTGATATTGATCTAATGATTATTGGTTATGATTGTGTGATGATAATTGAAGTAAAGATATTTTTTTTTCGTCCGTCGGTACAAAAATTAACTTTGTACTGGCGGAACAAAAAATCGTACCGTACAAGAAAAAGATCGAAGTATGTCGGTTTTTAGACAAGACTATGTGTTACAAATAAAAACAAATAGTTACCTTTTAAATTTTAACCCAAAAATTACGAGCAGGAATGTATCGGGGTATGTCATAAATTTTGCTATAATCGTCTACATTGGGCGTACCGCTAAACCCCGAAATAAATAAAAAATGTATTGTCAATGTCAGATGACTATTATTGATAAATTATGTCCGTGTTTTGTTCAAACAAATTTTAATAAAAATTAGGCCGATAGATCAACCTTAACACGACTATCAGTCTTGTGCGAAATCGTAATGTTCACTCACCGTGTCCCACTTGGACATTTATTTCTCATCTCGAACTTGGCGAACTCTCTGTTCACTCACCGTGTCCCACTTGGACATTTGTTTCTCCTTCTCGAACTTGGCGAACTCTCTGTTCACTCACCGTGTCCCACTTGGACATTTGTTTCTCCTTCTCGAACTTGGGGAACTCTCTGTTCACTCACCGTGTCCTACTTTGACATTTATTTCTCCTTCTCGAACTTGGCGAACTCTCTGTTCACTCACCGTGTCCCACTTGGACATTTATTTCTCCTTCTCGAACTTGGCGAACTCTCTGTTCACTCACCGTGTCCCACTTGGACATTTGTTTCTCCTTCTCGAACTTGGCGAATTCTCTGCGGTCGTGGATCGTCGTGAGAAGCTTCCACAGCAGCAGCAGGACCATCCCGATCACAACAATGGCACCGATCACGCCCGCCGCGACGCCTGCACGACAAAGCAAAACATTTCATATAGAATTCCCCTTTGTTGAGGTCAAAGCGTAATATAACATAGCATAGCAGTTAGCTAAAATTTTGGCCAACTGGGATTCGAGCCCTGAACCAGTGGTTTACCATTCCATAGCTCTAACCATGGTTCTGGGATAAAATCCCAGTCGGTGCCAACTTTTACGATAATTGATGGGAATATATTGCATAATGTTATATATGTATTTTTTAAATATATATAATCATACTTCGTAAATCAGAGGAAATGAGATCATGAGAAGTGATTGGACAATATAAACCACGTGATCTTATAGTTATGACAGCAACATGCAGTCTTCTGTCAAAAGATGGCCGGATGATCCAACGCGGACGTCTCAGATTCCATGACGATCTTAAAAACACTTTATAGGGCAAAAGATAGGAAAAACAAATTTTGCATTTTTCTTTAAAAAAATTCAATATTCTCGATTTTTTAAAGAATTTTAGATTTTTGAGATTTTTGACTTGATATTTTAAGAAAATATTGTTGATTTGATTTGAAATTGACATCAAAGCTGGAAAAAAATTAAGTTTATTTTCAAAGACAGATTTTTAAAGGTTACGTATTTTTTTTTTTTTACATGTTCACAATTGAATCTACTACAGGCCAACAAAATAACCGGGACATCATGGAAATTTGTTTTTATACACAATTTGAATTTTGAACCATTAAAAAACAAAGCAGCTTTTAACCACTGTTAAAAGAATGGAAAACTGGCAGATTTAATTGAGTAGATTTTGAAAAGTTGTATTAGATATGTGTTCCGCTATCCTATAAATAAAGGCTTAAAAAATATTAGCGAGGAAATCGTTATGAATTATTATCACAGAAAAGTCGACGCCTTTGTGTACCACTATCCTATAAATAAAGGCTAAAATAATATTAGCGAGGAAATCTGACGAACTATCAACTCTACTATGAATAATTTATCAAAGAAAAGTCAACGCCTTTGTGTACCACTATAACACTTGCACGTCTTACCAACTGTCTACAGTATTTTTTCGCCTATAATTATGTGCAGAATATGCAAAAATAAGTAATTAATGTAATATCTTGTTAATTAATCTGATTGAGTTAACTTAAATGACATTAATAATGATCTAATGTGATCTACTTTCATTTTGAATCGACGGAAATGTAATGTAACGATTCAGACCCTGTGTTGCCCGGATTAGGGATCTGGCTACAAAATTACATAGAAGTTTAACTAGCTCATACGTGAACACAATAATCCAAGAAAAATTAACCAAGTATAATTTAATTTTTTAATTAATTCTAAATAATTAAATTAAAAAAAACTGATTTAATTATTTCAGTACTGAACACTAAATTACCTGTATGCAAATCTGGTTCTCCCTTCTGTCCAATGGCTGGAAACTGCTTACTCACGCAGGCTTTCCTTTACTATCCCCCGGCAATAATGCTTATGTTTAGTTTATGGTTGTTAGCTACAGGATCGTGATACGGGGAGATAATGGAATTATGATTAAGTCATAAGTTGTAACATACTTAAGTTCACTATTGACAATTAATTATTACCAATACAATAACCCTTGCCCTACCTATTGAGCTCAAATAACTAATTTTTAGGTTAGAAGAACCTAAGCATACCCCACCAAAATGAGAAGTTATACAATGAAATTAAATTGCTTCGAAAAGTAAAAGATTAATCAATAATGCCTCATGACATGTACATCACCTTCGGCCAACTATTGTCGATGCGAAGTAATCCAAGTGTCGTAGGGGAGGGCGATGATTATTGATGTGGGATCAGAGGAATCCGACGGGTATACACGTCTAGGGCTATTGTCTTGTTGTATATCCAGCGGCTTCTTTAATGGTTGGGTGAACTACACAGTTTTTTAGATATTGAATTATTCTGTCTATGGAACTATCTTGATAGATCTTGATGGATTTTTCACTGACGATATGTGATATTATTTATCACTCGATGACAACTGATTGATAAAAAAATGTTCGATGATGACGTAGTTATTCACTGAAGATTATTATGTGATATTATTTATCACTCTATGACAACTGATTGATAAAAACTGACTTTCTTTTGACTTTGCAATTTATAGAATTAATTAACTGATTTGAACCTCATTACTGACAAAACCAACCACAATTTCCAATTAAACACTGATAAACAACACTTCACTTCCCGAACTCAGATGCTCGATCGGAAGCATACCCCGAAGCTTGGTATGTCCTCTAATTATTTGTTTATAGGAACGTCATCCTGAAAACCGACAGGCGTCGTTGCCTCGATCTAACCGACTGTACTCGACCCGAAGGTCCCCGACACGACAAAACGTCCACCTCAGGACCCGATCACAACACCACTAACTTAGAAAAACACAAGCCCTTCCTCGAGTCACTGGCTAAACTAGCTCCACCCCCTCGTAGCTCTTCAGGTTCGGAGAATTACAATAAAATCTAGTGTTTGTTGCAAGTGAACTAAAACCTTCTCAGCATCCCAACCACGAGTGGACTTAGGACCTTTCTGATTGAAAACAAAGATACCTTGCAACGTACTATTAAACCCACTCCACCTGCATCCAGTGTTGGGGAAGGAACTATTAAAAAGAACGCGTTCTCGTGAACGCGTTCTTTTTTTGTGAACTTTTCAGTGAACTTACTCTTTTTTTAATGAATGAACTTGAACATTTAAAAGTTCTTTTTGAGAACGAACTTTTCAGTTTTAGAAAGTTCATTTGAAAGTTCTTTCCGTGCGTCGAGCAGCCGTCGACTCGCCGCCGTCGACGCTTAAAAACAATAACAAATCGTTGTTCCATCGTGGGCCCATGGAGTTGGATGATAAGGAGGTCTAGCTCAAATGGAACAGCACGTCCATGATCGTGTTTGTTTGTTTGAGCCTATTCGCCATTTTGATTGTTATAACCACTAGTAGCAGGTTAAACTTTGCTACCATGAACTGTGGTAGGCCCTAGGTTACCTTGGTTACCAAAGTAAACAATCAAAATGTCTGCCAATTTGAAGTGCTAACTTGTACACCGCCGACCACACACCTGCGCCTCCAGTACGCCAGTACTATTTATAACTCCATCGTGGGCCTACGTTGACGCACCTTCAGCTGTTTATGATAAGGTCACGTACGATTCACGAAGTTAAATCGATGCACACCAACTTATTCGGGGAAAAAAATCTTGGAAGCCTAAAATGTGCTAAAATGCTAAGTATCTGCCATAATTTTACAAGCTGGTCGACGAGAATGTAGTACAATTAATCATCAACACGATCAAAGACAGCTTAACACTTTAAATAAATAAATACATAAATAAAATAAATTGTATTAAGAGTCTACCCACTCAGTTATATAACTGATTTTCAGTGGGAGACAGTAAATCAAAGCGACCAAGCCAACCCAGTAGGCCCCGACGCAATCGAAGAGTGAACGATAACCAACCAAAGATCGATATTCGTAATAGGAAATATAGCAATCAGTGGTATGGACAGTGCGAACACACGCGAATCAACGCCAGAATCAACAAGGCCAATTCAGAACAGCTCTGAATTTATTATGTGCTTGAATCGAACACTGGACCTTCTTCATTGGAAGCAGATACGCTAACAACTAGACTAACGAGCCACATATAAGACTCAAACTCGCGAGTAGTTTGGTACTCGAACACCCCTTATGTTTTTCCTCGTGTTTTTCTTCATTTTACGCCAGCCTTTAAAAAAATAGAGTTTTTTTTTACTTAAGAACTTTTAAAAGAACTTAGTTCATATTTTAGACGAACTTGAACTTTTCAAAATTTTAGGTTTCAAAAGAACTTGAACTTTTTAAAAGTTCATTATTTGAGCTGTGAACTGAACTTTTAAAAAGTTCATTTTAAAAAAGAACTGACCCAACACTGCCTGCATCTACTGCGTAGCTCGTTCTCCGAACACAGATAACATCAGCAAATCTAGGCCGCTAGTTCATCCATGCAAGCACGATGAAAACGATGTGTCAGACCTAGGCCTACAGAGAACTTTTGAATCAACAAATACTGATGAACTAAAAACCCTGTACAAAAACAACAAACTTAACATTTTACACATGAATATAAGAGGAATGTACACAAATTTTGACGAGTTTATTTTATTTCTTAACAGCATCAGCGAACCTAGCGTCTTTGACAATCTTTTTGACATAATAATACTTACCGAAACACACATACAGCACAGTACGGGTGCTTATTATATAAACAACTACAGAACCTTATACTACAATAAAAATGTAACCCGTGCTGATGGGATAGTCATCTTCATAAACACCAACACTATTCCAAATGTTACTGCCACCAAGAATACACATTTTAGCACTGCAAACGTTGCAGAACTTACATTTACACATGATAATACAAACTATAACTTATACGCCATCTACAGATCTCCATCACTTAACCCAGCAGTATTCATAAATCAGCTTAAGTGCTTCCTAGAGACGGAAAGAAACACTAGCTCCACTTGCATCATTATTGGGGATGCTAATATTAACATACTAGACCACCCCTCTCCAGGCCTAGCCAGCCAGGAGTACATGAACACTATGGCGATACATGGGTTTAATCCTCTAATAAACGGCCCTACGCGTGAGACTGCTTCCACTAAAACGTGTATTGATCACATATTCATAAAGAAACAACACCACCTAACGTGTACCCCAGTAGTAATAAAAACATCTATAACTGACCACTACATAACCTCACTAAGTATAAACCACTGCCAAAACACGACCCGACAAGACCCATTAGCTAATATACAGATGTATCGTCATAACATAAACTATATTAACCTTGAACAAGATATCTCTAATGAAAATTGGGAAGAAGTTTATGAAAGAACAGATGTGGATCAAGCATGCTACTCATTCATGGGCACACTCGAAACATACATACAAAAACATACCACCGTGAACCTAGTCAAAACTAACTCTAAACATAAAAAAATAAAACCTTGGGCCACTACTGGACTAATCACCTCAATAAGACACAGAGACAAATGGAACATGAAGTTAAAAAAAGAAAATGCTCTATGTATAAAGCTAAAAAAACCACTAGACCAGCATGAGAACTCAAGGTACAAACTATACAGGAATTATCTTACACAATTAATTAGAAAAACTAAAGAAGACTTTTACCAAAACAAAATTCAAGAGGCTGGCAAAAATACGAAAAAAATCTGGCAAATAATCAATGAAGCCTCTGGATATGAGCCCAAGAAAGTCAGGTCCAATAACATGATCCCAGAAATAAAAATAGGCAATGATAATACAACTAAAAACACAGATGAAATTGCCGAAGTATTCGTTAACTATTTCTCAGAGGTTGGCCATAACTATGCTACTAACATACTAAATAAGACTAAAACCAAGACGAAAACAAATAGACTACCACAACACAACATAAAACGCCTCGAAAGTAGCCTGTTTCTTAATCCAGTAAAAAGCAACGAACTAACGACATACATAAACGAATTAAAAATGCCTAGTGCCCCAGGCACAGACAGTATTCAAGTAGGGGAGGAGGGGCCACAATGAGACATGGTCCACAATGAGACATCACCCAAATTTGTTTGAATTAGGCGCTCAAATTTGCCGCCACTTTGTAGGTTACACCTCGTGCAGTACTTACATCGGTCAGGCGGTGACTCCAGTGAATAGAGAGCATCTTGACATTCTAAGCTATGAAACATTGTTTTGAGGCATGTAAAGAAAAATATTACATTTTACTTATCAATTATGCCAACTTTATTATATATACAATAGACAATTGCCGTGTTTGTGTTATGAAAGAAACTATATGCATGCACAAATATCAAAGGTAGCTGCTTTGAAAAATCATGAGGTTAGGGTAGTTACTTAGACATCAAACATAATTGGTAGTGTGGGCCACTATGAGACAGCTCTTCTTGGGGCACAATGAGACAGGCATATTCAGTGAACATAAGGGACATCAAGATGATTTTACCTAATCCCTCTTAGTTTGGGCATACTAAACGGCAACATGCCTATTTAAAGTTTGAAGTTAATTTTAGAAACATGGATATCCGCTAAATCCATTGTAAAGTTTTCTCTTTTTTTTTTCTTTTATTTGGTTAATTTAAATTTATTTAATTTCTTATGTAATAATATTCTATTATTTAAAGTAATTATCTTTTTATTATTATTTTAAAATACTCTTGACTACATTGTACTAGCATAAAATTTTTCCAATAATAAACCATGTTTTAGGCTAAAAAAGTGGAGTGTTTCATTGTACCCCATGCTTTGTCTCATAGTGCCCCACCTGTGGGGTACAATGAGACAAATGCATTGTTGTTCCTAACAATTAGCCACAATAAAAATATTCAAGATTATGCTTTCTAATGACTAACATAGTCAAGGTGAAGGATAACATCATAGAATAAGATAGTTATAGCCACTGACAATACTGAAATGCAAGAATTTGAGCTGAAATAGTTTTTTCTGTCTCATTGTGGCCCCCTCTCCCCTACAAACAATCAAAATTGTGCATAAACATATCCTAAAACCGCTATGCTATATCTTTAATTTAAGTATACAAACTGGTATTTTCCCAACCTCTTATAAAACATCAATTATCTCTCCCATCTACAAATCCGGAGATAAGAAAAGTAAAGAGAACTACAGGCCAATCTCTCTTTTAACTCACTTCTCAAAGCTATTAGAAAAATGCATCAAAACCCGCCTCACAAATTTTATGAACAAACACAACATTTTATCAAACAGCCAATTTGGTTTTAGGGAAGGTCTTAGTACGGACAATGCTATCTATAGCCTGACAGGTGATATATATGATGCTCTAGACAAAACACAAAATCCATTAGTAGTTTTACTTGACTTAGCCAAGGCTTTTGACACTGTAGACCACAGCTTACTGCTCCACAAACTTGACATGTATGGAGTGAGGGGAAACTGCCTTAATCTAATAAAAAGCTATCTAACAAATAGAACCCAAAGTGTAAAAATCGAACAAAGCATAAGTAAAGAACGTACAATAAAGTATGGGGTGCCACAAGGCACTGTGCTTGGTCCTCTTCTTTTCATAATATATGTAAACGACATCTGTAATTTACCAATAAAAGGAAGAATTATTATATACGCAGACGACACAGCAATAGTTTTCAGAGGTAGAAACTGGAATGAAACGATAAACACGGCAACAAATGACTTGAGGACAATATATAAATGGTTACAACAAAATTTACTTACCCTAAACTTAGCTAAAACAGTATTTATCCCCTTCACTACCAGCCAAGCATCCACCCAATTCCATGGAAATATAAAAATTCATGAGCAACAATGCACAGCACCACTAAACAACTGCAACTGCTACGAAATCACAAAAGTGGACCATGCTCAATATCTAGGTATCACTCTTGACAGCCAACTTAATTGGAAAGCACACATAAACGCAACTCTAACAAAATTAAGATATTGTCTATTAAAGTTCTATAGGCTAAAAAACATACTAAATGCCAAAACACTCGAAATGGTTTATTTCGCTCTGATTTACTCGAGATTGCAGTATGGAATCGTAGGATGGGGTGGGATCAGAAACTCACATTTAGAGCCCTTAAACATAATCCAAAAACACATTATAAAAGTAATAAGCAACAAGCCCTACTGGTACCCCTCTGAACAACTTTTTCATGACTCGAAACTATTTGACATCAGACAAATATATATTTTAAAGCTTATAAACATAAACACACCGGCACTTTTATCTACCACTAAAATTCGCCCAACCCAACCCCACGCAACTAGGCCTACTACAAGAGGAATCTCAAATTTAAACTTAATCATTCCAAGGCAAGAAAAAAGCATTGGACAAAGACATGGTCAATTCATATGGCCTAAACTTTTAATTTTAATACAATCCCAATTGAAATAAGGAGCCAGATACAAAAAAACAAAATTAAATTCAAAAGGCAAATAAAAAAATGGATTATGGAAAAAGACAGAGAATTCTCGTCGAACCTTGTGAATAATGTACTTCTTACTGGTACTCACTTACGCATCTAGTTATTCTTCTCATATTCATGTGTATACCTTACCTAGCTATACTAGGCCCTAAACGCCTATTTACAATTTGTAGTTAACTTAGATTTTAATGTTGGATTCCTTTCCAATATAACGTATCACCAACACTATATCAAATACATCTATTGATTGTATGTATACAACTGAAATGAATTACAGGTGATTTTGACTTGTATGTAAATTTTCATTAGGAACTAGGCTAGTATCTAGAGTATCGTACAAAATATTCCAATTGTAAACTTATTATTGACTACTAATTGACACAATTGATACTATGTCCATTACAATTCTAATTAGCTTTGATCTTAATCTTAGTTTTTAGATTTTTAGATTTCTTTACAACTTTAGGTACTACCAATTTTCTGCAATGAGAATGTCTACTAAATACTCAATGTCATCTCCTATTGATTGTACGTACACAACTGGAATGTATTATTTATGATTATGACTTGTATGTAACTTTAAAACTTTATATCTAGAGCTAACATCTAGATTACGAAATATCTAACTTGTAACGTTATCGATTAGTTTCCTGTATTGTTAAATAGCTATAATGACTATAAGCCGCCATCTTAAATGTTTCAAAGAACTTCACAATAGAATACACCCACACACAGGGCTTCGGCTCTAGGTGGGTCTTCTTCTTGCACCTATAAAACCGGCTATATTTACTTGTGTTATGTATACTGTATACTGAAGAAGAAGAATAAAGTCTTATCTTATCTTATCTTATCTTATCTTATCTTATGCAGAAAATACCCAGACTCTCCGTCGGCACCTAGGCTTAGCTCCACAACTTTTCATTATATTTCCGTAGACTTTCGTCGCCTCTCCAATTCAACTCCTTTCATACGGTTTCGAAGAATCGACTTTTTTCTATGCCTCCTAGCCTTGTTGCTGTTTCAAAACACGAAAATAACATCTCGAAGCTTCCATTGCCTTGAACTCTCTACGGTCGGCCCAAAGTGAACAATGACCAAAGTGATGATTTGAAATTACTCAAGTTTTAATTACACATCTTAATCAACAAGAAAATTCATCATTACCTCAATCAATCTTACCATAATTAACTACGTATGCAAATACACTGTATGCAAATATCGATATGCAAATATAAAATTTCAAAGATTGAGGGCGGGAGGACGTCCTAGACTGACAGTAAAGTAATTTGGATTAATAGCCGTAATTGTCAGATTAATTAATCAAGGTAATTAAGGTATTTCTAGAAGGTTTGGAAGCTGGAAAAGTAGACCTATGTTTTGGATTATTAATAACTAATGATTTTGCTTTTTATTTCAATCGAATCGGTTAAGTATTAAGGAATTATTAACGATTTTAGTAGAAAGTTATAAGCCTAGAATAGCTTGGGAGGAAAATAACATCTGAATTAGCACGGATGAAGGGTTTCTCGAGATAATTGGGCTAGGCTTCTAAAGATTCTACAGTTTGTCTCATCTTAACTAGTGCCCGGCGTTTTGTGGGTTCAAAGAGCGCAGACAGTGGTGGTCAGGTTGTAAACCTATCACAGTTTGACAGCTGAAGTGGACTCCGCAGAGCAGTAAAGTACAGTCACATCCAGTGCGACCTTGGCCCTATATCCTGTATGGGGATGATATTGATGGAGCGAGTGTAATTGAAACGTTGATCTTGCGCGGCATTATAGTAATGTAGGCGCAGCAAGAAGAGTAAACCACTAAACCCAGGCCTACATACAAGTGGTTTTCGATACTCGGGAGGTTGCAACCAACTTGCATCGGATGTGATTGTACTTTTTTATTACGGAGAGGCCCATCCTTCCCGTCAATTTCGGACGGATTTACAACCTTTCATAATAGAGCAGGCGACATCCTAGTTTCTTTGAACCCTAAAACGCCGGGCCCTAGTTAAGATGAGACAAACTATAGATGGATGCTTACTCGGCGTGGTCAGTTTTCGCAGCGGTTCTAGAAATGTATAACGCGACCAATCTGTAGGTGACTGTGCCGACCGGTTCAACTATAGGTAAGGGGTAGGTGCGGGGGTGTGTGTAACGCCTGAATCTTTTTACTGGAGATACAATAGAGCCGAGCTAATAAAAGACCGACGAGAGGGTAGGTAGCCAGGAGAAGTGGAGAATAGTTGGTCGGTGGTGTCGGAGGACGGTGCGCGAGTGTGCGCGACTGCACGGACAGTGGAAATCGGTAATTAATACGCGTGTCAACGTTCATGTTTAACGAATAATGAAGTGAATAAGTGGGAGTAAAAGTGGTTATGTGAAAGTATTATTTTCAACAGTGAGGTAATTAAATTAATTTCAAAGTATAAGTTTGCCGAACTTCATTTGCATAATTAATTCAGTAATTAGAGTGACTCCACGTGCGCCATAAATGTCAATTTGACATCTCTGAACTTATTTCTACGTGTGTAGATACGTGACTGCTACCACGTGACATTAGAACTGTTTCACATTCATAAACTGTAAGATTGCTGTACCAAATGTGTTTCAACATAATCTGGACTTGCCGTCGACCTAAAAATCAATAACCGCCTCAGGCACAAGACGACCATCAGCTGGTAGAAGAAAAGATTTACACTACGACCATCATTGTGCAACGCTCACTCAGGATTATTGTGTAGTGCACCTCCGCTAAATGGATTACTTCGAACAGCAATAACAAACAAAGGACTTCAAACAATACTTCAGCGACAAATAGATGAGTACAAAATTAATGTTTAATCATAATAATTTTTAATTAATATTTTATAATTAATATTTCCTTCCAGGACTAGCCGCCCACTTTTTGGTTTTGTAATCTAGTTTGGTACCAAATAGGTAGGTAGGGACATGCTTGTATTTGTGTTTTGGTGAACATTATATATGGAAACTTAAATTTACGCCTTCACATATGTAGATAGCTTCCTTGACAACTCCTTGAATACATAATTTATTGGTAATCATTAGTCAACGAGAGACAACAGCAAGGCAGTTATTGGAGAGGACCCAGTCAGCAAAGGTAGGACTTGGTGGCCTGCTAATTTATTTCATTCATGTGTGACTAATTAGTATTAATTTGGCTAATTAATTCTGATAGCTAATTAATTCATTTTGAATTAATTAATTTTGATTTCAGTTAATTTAATTTCGATTTTTTTTATTATTTTTAATTTTTTTTATTATTAATTAAATTTTTGATAAAAATTAACTTTACTTAATTTTTATTGATTTTTTTATTGAATTTTTTTTTTATTATTTTAAAAAAAAATTATTTTAATTTTTGGCGCTTTTCCCGAGTTTTGTGTTCTCAACTGAGCTAGATAATTCTTTTCAATGTAATTTTTGTAATGGGTAGTCTGGGCTGATAAATAAATTTAAAATTTTTATTTTATTTTTATTTTTAAACTATCCAACATTACAACACTATCCTATAAATAAAGGCTAAAATAACATTAGCAAGGAAATCGGGCGAACTTTCAACTCTACTATGAATTATTATCGCAGAAAAGTCAATGCCTTTGTGAACCACTATGTGACTGTCCTATAAACTAGGAAAACGCTTAAGTCCCGCCGCGTTGATGGATGAGCGTTTTTGTAAGTTTTTAGTTTGCGTGGGATCTCTTTACTTATCAAGTGCTTTTTGAACGCATTGTAGGTGATTGTTGTCAAGTTTTTATTGCTACTTGTGAATTGTTATTAAATACCTCAAAAAACTTAATTTTAAAACCTTTATTTACATGGTTTCTGGATAATGTTTTCAACTTTTTCTTTCAAAAAGCAATACATCACTATAACCTTAATGTCCATGTGAAATATGAACGTTCTAGCCCCACCCGTTTGGTCAGAATCGGCCCAAATGTCACGAAAATATCACACTAAAAATCGAAAAAAATCGTAAAAGTACGATATTCATGAGAAATATTTCTTCGATTGTACCCAAAAACGTGGCACGTCTAAGTTCAGAGATTTCGAAGGTCCCCTCAAAATTTCATCAAGATCGCATATGCCGTTTGCCCGGAATCGTGCGAACAAACAGACAGAAAAACAAACAAACAAAAAAAACATTGGAGCTAAATTTTTTAAGGGGTCAGTGAAATTGAAGTTTTCGCTTCGCTCGCTACGCTCATCCAATAAAGTCTAAAAAAATATAAGCAAGGAAATTGGACGAACTTTTAACTGTTTTTTAATTATTATCACAGAAAATTCAAAGCTAAAACAAAAATTGCCTTGCAGGTTCACCACAAACACCAGCCTCTGGGAATGTGTGTTCCTCTTCCTCACCTAGCACGAAGACCGGCTCCGGACACACCCTCTCCCTCTGCGCCCGTACGGCGACCCTACCGTCCCCGTCGTAGCCGTAGACGAAGGCAAAGCGACACTCCTCGTCGTCGAAGTAGGTACAGACCACCTCCTGACTGGACTCGTCCGCGATAGCCTCGTCCACAGTGACCGGGTCGTACGTCGTACAGTTGAGGGCACACTCTTCTGTCTTCAGTCCTGTCTTGTAGACGAGACACTGGACGCACTCCTTGAACTCCGTGCATCGACCAGAAGACACCTGGAAGTATCAGAACAATAATTAGGCGAGTGTTTTACTCTTAGAAACTAGAAGCGAGCACTTGTGGTCGTCGTTCATCCCTTCCCTTTTCCTTGGAAACCTCGGTGACTACGACGAGAGAAACTCCCCCATGGTTCTGTATGTCCAGCAAGAATGTTTCCACCCCACATCCCCTTTGGCTCCGTAACCAACCACCAACATTTATTCATTGATGGAGGGATACGGACCTGTAAGGCCTTTCCATACATTGGAAACTTTAAATCTAATGCTAATTTCGATGTTTTTCTGTGTACTGACGTCACATACTGTTTGAAAATAAATGCGTGGGAAAAAGAAAATGTCGCAAAGGTGATTTTACACACGGAAATGGTGCCCGGACTATTACTATTTATATTTTGCCTACATTTTGTATAGGGCCCAATAAGTTTCCAGAAGATTGTATGCAAGTAATACTCACGGGCATGCGCTCGCAATAGGGTCCCTGGTAGGTTCCTTCGTTTGCCTCGTTGCAGTAGCACTGGCCACAGACACACTGACCCCTACCAGAGCAGACTTCCGTCTTTCCTGGGGCGATACACATGTCCTGGCCTTCAGGACAGCTGCACGATGAGCCAGACCAGCCGGAGACACACTGACACTTGCCACACGTGCACACGCCTGGGACATAGAGGAGAAACGTTATACCGTGGGAATTATACCTGTTATAGGGTGCAATGTGTGATGTATGAACATTTGAACTACCCGCCTAGAGCACTGCAGTGTAGTGGAGCTCTGTGTCGTGGGATCTGAGGGGCGGTGGGTTAGTAGTTGCTGTCTTCCCCGTCTTGACTAGCAAGGAGCGATGTCATGTAGCCTAGCATCCTAGTGATTGTAATTGTATCTATTTCTAATAAAGTACTGTTAATCTTATATCTAAATATCGAGTGATGATTCATATGGCGCCCTCATAACATATACATAACACTGGCGACGAGGATGGGATAAAGAAGAGTCCAGGAAGCTGGCAGTGCTTCTGAGTGTTGTAGGACAACGCGCCTATACACTAATCAGGTCGGTCGTGGCGCCTAGAAGGCCTAACGAATTGACATTGGCACTATTATCGACGGCAATAAAGAACCATCTTCACCCAAAATCTTCCGAAATAGTGATGAGATTTAACTTCCATCGCAGAACCCAGAAGAGAGGGGAAACAATCGCGCAGTATGTGTCAGAACTCAGAAAACTAACAGAAAACTGTAACTTTACAGCAGATTTGAACACTAGACTACGAGATCAGTTAGTTGTAGGCATTTGCAACGAAGCCTTACAACGTAGGCTATTGGAAATGAGTGATCTAACATTTGAAAAAGCCCTACAAATGGCTGTAGCAGCGGAGGCAGCAGACAACAACATGACGGCAATGAGAGCTCCAGCCAACAATGGAGTTAGCAAGGAGATCAACACCCTTTCATACAAGAAGGGCAAGGATATCCATCACAACAAGGTACCACAGAAGGGAACGTGCTATCGGTGCGGTTATGATCATCAAGGACAATCATGCAAGTTTGCTAACAAAACTTGTCATTTTTGCAAAAGGGTGGGACACCTTGAGCGAGTTTGTTTAACAAAACAGAATCAAGACAAACAGTCAAAGAAAAACAAAAACCAAGTCGGCAAGACTTCCAAACAAAACGCAGGGAAGGGGATTCAAAGTACACATGCAATTGAACTACAACAGTCAGAACAGCTGTACGAAATCAACCAGGTAGGCCAATGTTTTAAGGTAACATCATCTATAGACAAGCCAAGCCTAGCACTAAAATTAAATGGTTGCATGCATACAATGGAAGTAGACTCTGGATCTGCATGTTCAATAATCAATGACATAACTTTTAACCAGTTATTGTCACAGTCAGTTATGCCTACACCAAGCATTAAACAGACAGACATAGGACTAAAAACATGGTCACAAGAAATGCTGTCGGTGGTTGGTGAAGCCATAATAGATGTAGTGCATCAAGGGAAAAGTCATAAATTACCACTGGTGGTTGTAAAAGGGGCGGGAAGCAGTCTCATAGGCCGCAACTGGTTTAATGCCCTGGGAATCTCCATCAGTGGCATAAACAAAGTTGACTCACAGAGGCCTAGACCTAAATGGGAAGAAGAATTCAGCTCCGTGTTCAACGACGAACTAGGCTCCTACACTGGTCCCGAAATCGCTGTACCATTGAAGGAAAATACTACGCCTAAATTCTTACGAGCACGACCAGTACCTTTTCCACTGCAAAACAAGGTTAATAAGGAACTGGACAGGTTGACTGAAATCGGGGTTATAGAACCGGTGATCCATTCGGAATGGGCATCACCGATTGTGGCAGTTTTGAAAAAAGACAAAACTTTAAGGATTTGTTGTGACTACCGAAGCACAGTAAATCCAGCGCTAGTAACAGACATTTATCCATTGCCCACAACGAGCAATATCCTGGCTACGATTGCCGGTGGTGTGAAGTTCTCCAAGCTGGACCTTGCACAAGCATATCAACAAATGTCTGTAAACGAGACAGCAGGCCTTGTACTGACAATCAACACCTTAAAGGGGTTATTTAAAGTGAAGAGGTTACCGTACGGGGTATCGAGCGCACCTGCGATTTTTCAACGCGAAATGGAAAAATTGTTAGCAGGCATACCAGGTGTGGCGGTATTTCTCGACGATATCCTGGTATCGGGGAAAACGCAAGAAGAACACGACGAGCGGTTGAGGGAAGTCTTGAAGCGGATTGACTCTAAGGGGCTGCGCTTGCATAGATCAAAATGCCAATTTGACCTTGAACAAGTACAATTTCTTGGATTTCTAATTGACAGCACTGGGGTTATGCCAACACAAGACAAGGTGAATGCTATTGTACAAGCACCGAACCCAACTAACAAGTCAGAACTTCGAGCGTTCCTCGGGTTATTCAACTTCTACAACAAGTTCGTGAAGAACCGAGCATGTCTTCTGGAACCACTTCATGCAGACTGCTATAAGTATGCCAGCTCTTGGAAGTGGGAAGAACAAGAGGAAAACGCTTTCCTAGAAGCTAAAAAGAGATTACAATCAGCTGATGTATTAACTCATTATGATGAAGACAAGCCAATCGAGCTAACATGTGATGCATCTCCGGTGGGAATCGGAGCAGTCTTGTCTCATGTCAACAATAAAGATCAAGGAAAACCAATTGCATTTGCGTCAAGAACACTGACAAGTACAGAGCGTAACTATTCTCAAACAGATCGAGAGACGTTAAGCATAATCTATGGCGTAAAACACTATCATCAATACTTGTATGGTCGCAAATTCAGGATTGTAACAGATCACCAACCACTCTTGGGATTGTTCAACCCTGGGAAATCAATTCCACAGATAATTTCACCAAGAATGCTACGGTGGAGCATTCTACTGTCCGCTTATGAGTACGAACTTGTTTATCGCCCGGGTAAACAAATAGGTAACGCCGACGGACTAAGCCGGTTACCGGTACAACACCCGGATACCGAAACTCCAGCACCAATTGAAGTACTGTTTTTGGAAGCATTGGACAAACCACCGATCACAGCGGTCGAGATAGAAAAGGTATCCAAGCAAGATCCGGTGATGAGCAAAGTCATTGAATGCATACTTACAAAATGGACGCATGACCTCAACAAGGACAATTTCACAGCATACTTCAGGCGACGTCAAGAATTATCGATTCATCTTGGGTGTTTGCTGTGGGGAACGAGAGTCGTTATACCAGAAGAACTACGTGAACGGGTTTTGAAATTGTTGCATGTGGCTCATCCAGGCATTGTGGTCATGAAAAAACTTTCTCGCGCATATGTGTGGTGGCCGGGAATCGACAACGACATTGAAAACTATTATAAAAAATGAAACTATATAACAGGTAGTAACGATATAAATATCAATCATTGGACTGTTTCAATATTAATTAACAAAGTATTTATTTCAATGAGATATTTCGATTTCTTTATAGAAATCTTTATCAAACTTAATTAACAATTAAAACCAAACAGCAGGAAAAAAACATTTACAAATATTATAAATATGGCTGTGCTACCAAATTATTAACAAAAAAGTTTATTATGAATAAAAATAAAAAACCAAAAAACAGAACATTAAATTGACAAGTTGGACAGTTATTGATGTATGAAATAAAGCTATTGATCTAGTGATGAAATTGATGGACAGAAACTTTTCCAAATGGCTGGATAATTAACACTAGGCACACTGATTGTATTGGCCACACATGAAATCAAACCAGCTTCCTTAATTTTCCGTGTTGTGGCATTAGACTCATGTGCAAGGATTGAAGCGTCTTCCCAATTAATATGATGATGATTTTCATAAACATGTTCTGCGAGTTTTGAAGTATCAATCTTATGTTGTTTCACATTGTTCTTGTGTTCTTTTATTCTTACCATCAAAGGTCTCTTGGTTTCACCAATGTATCTAGCATCACATTCGCAAGGTATAGAATAAATAACACCCTTAGATGACTGAACCTCATCCCTAGGTTTAGTCTTGGTGAGAATGCTGCGCAACGTATTAGACGAACTAAAAACAACTCTTATGCCATACGGAGCTAAAATGCGTTTGATCTTTTCTGAAAGATTCGGATAGTATCCAATGCAGACCGTTTTATAAATCCTAGGTTTAACCACCTCAATATCTTTACTCATGTCAGGTTTGATGATATCTTGTGGAAAAATAGTCTTTTTTAACCAGTCATTTGAGTATCCGTTATTCTTCATAGCACCAAATATTTTTTCCAGTTCAATTTTTAGGCTTGTGGGAGTTGAACAGATCAGTTGTGCACGAGAAACCAAACATTTAACCATACCTTCTTTAACATGTGAAGGATGATTTGAATTGGCATTCAAATATTGATCGGTGTGTGTTGGTTTCCTGTACACAGATGTAGAAAACGAATCTAAATCTTTCTTGATGATTACTTCTAAAAACGGTAGACCGCCATCCTTCTCCTCTTCAAACGTGAACTTCATCTTAGGATGGTAGGAATTAAGATCTGATAATAACTTATCTACCTTGTCTTGATCTTCACAATGAATACAGATTATGTCATCAACATACCTCAACCACAAATCTGGTTTAAGCGATGACTGTGCGAGAACGTCTGTTTCAAGAGAATCCATGTATATATCCGCAAGTAAAGGTGACAAACAACTGCCCATAGCTAGACCATCTAGTTGATGATAGACGACTTTATCAAATTCAAAATAGCAAGACATGAGAATTAACTGCAAAAGCTCCATTATTGCATCTACAGATAGAGAAGTTCTAGACTGTAACGAACAATCAGTTAATAATTTGTTTTTTACAAGTGAAAGAACTTCCTTGACAGGTACACTAGGAAACAAATTTACAACATCAAAACTCAACAATCTAGACTTGTCACTAAATGGAACTTCTCTCAACTGATCTACAAGCTCCTTTGAATTTAAGACAGCTGATTTAATGTTATGAGTCAGAGGTTTCAAGATATTTAAAAGAAATTTAGATAATAGACTAAAAGGTGATCCCATTGAACTCACAATTGGCCTTAATGGTAAGCCCTCCTTATGTATTTTCGGCAACCCATAAGCATGTGGGGTTTTGGAGAAATGTGGTGTTAAATGAGATCTTACCTTAAAGTCAATGTTTTTTTCATATTTCTTGAGCATGTGATATACTTGTGTTTCATATGCAGATGTAGGATTTTTCTTCATAACTTGATACTGTAATTCATTTTTTAGTATTAGGCTGAATTTGTCCACATAATTAGTTTTATCCATGATGACGGTAGCTTTCCCTTTATCTGCTGGCAATATAATAATTGTTTCATCCTTCTTCAGGTCTTGAAGAATATTCATTTCATTGAAAGTCAAATTAGGTTTAGGCTTTTTTCCATATCTAATTAAAGAGTTTTTTTTTTTTTTCAATCTTTCAGAAAAGATCAAACGCATTTTAGCTCCGTATGGCATAAGAGTTGTTTTTAGTTCGTCTAATACGTTGCGCAGCATTCTCACCAAGACTAAACCTAGGGATGAGGTTCAGTCATCTAAGGGTGTTATTTATTCTATACCTTGCGAATGTGATGCTAGATACATTGGTGAAACCAAGAGACCTTTGATGGTAAGAATAAAAGAACACAAGAACAATGTGAAACAACATAAGATTGATACTTCAAAACTCGCAGAACATGTTTATGAAAATCATCATCATATTAATTGGGAAGACGCTTCAATCCTTGCACATGAGTCTAATGCCACAACACGGAAAATTAAGGAAGCTGGTTTGATTTCATGTGTGGCCAATACAATCAGTGTGCCTAGTGTTAATTATCCAGCCATTTGGAAAAGTTTCTGTCCATCAATTTCATCACTAGATCAATAGCTTTATTTCATACATCAATAACTGTCCAACTTGTCAATTTAATGTTCTGTTTTTTGGTTTTTTATTTTTATTCATAATAAACTTTTTTGTTAATAATTTGGTATTAATGCACAGCCATATTTATAATATTTTGTGAAATGTTTTTTGTCCTGTCTGTTGTGGTGTTTTAATTGTTAATTTTGTTTGATAAAGATTTCTGTAAAGAAATCGAAATATCACATTAAAATAAATATTTTGTTAACTAACAGTGAAAAAGTCCAATGATTTATATTTATAATTGAAAACTATGTCAAGAGATGCAACAATGTCAAATACAACGACATGAACACAGCTAAAGCACCTCCATGTCCTTGGAAATGGCCGACAAATCCTTGGTCGAGACTACACGTCGACTTCATGGGTCCATTCATGGGAAACACTTTTCTCATTTTGGTAGACGCCTACTCCAAGTGGACAGAAGTGGTTATAATGAAAAAACTTAACATCATTAGCAGTAATAAATCATCTACCAAGAATCTTCGCAACGCACGGGCTACCAGACAAATTGGTTTCGATAATGGAAACGGCGTTTGTCTCGGCTGAAATGAAGGAATTTCTAAGAAGTAATGGTATTACGCATGTTGCCGTACCACCATTCCATCCTGCATCAAATGGACAAGCTGAAAGAACTGTTCAGACGGTGAAGGAACCCTCAAGAAGATGAAACAAAAGGGAACATTCAAGTCATGGTCTCAAGATTCTTGCTACATCAACATAACACTCCGAGCACGGTGACCAACAAGAGTCCTGCTGGACTTCTACATGGGTCGGCGTATCCGGACAGCCTTGGATCTTTGAAACAGACTTGCAGCAAGAAGATGCGCCAAACGTCAGGAGGAAGAATGGGAACGCCAGAAGCTACCTGAGCGAACTTTTGAAGAAGGTGCAGCAGTGTTTGTGCGGAACTATGCCGATGGAAACAAGTGGATGCCAGCAACTGTCACCAACGTCGGCGGCCCACGAACATTCGAAACGCAACTAGATGATGGACGGACTTGGAAACGACACCTAGACCAAATGAGGGGGCGAGACTCGCGGTCGACAGAAGACTATGAAGAGGCAGTGAACCAACCTGATTCTCCTTCAGAACCATCCCTAGTAGGAAGGGCTAATGAAACCTCTGCCACTCCATGTCATTCCCCCCAGCAAAGGGTAGCCTCACGTCCTCCTGCTAGACCTGCCTATCTGAAAGACTTTGTACTGATTAAATCATGTATCTTTAAAAACGCTAATTGATAAATTTAATTCAAATCATACTCTGTAAAAAAAAATCCCAGAAGGGAGGGGTGTGATGTATGAACATTTGAACTACCCGCCTAGAGCACTGCAGTGTAGTGGAGCTCTTTGTCGTTGGATCTGAGGGGCGGTGGGTTAGTAGTTGCTGTCTTCCCCGTCTTGACTAGCAAGGAGCGATGTCATGTAGCCTAGCATCCTAGTGATTGTAATTGTATCTATTTCTAATAAAGTACTGTAATCTTATATCTAAATATCGAGTGATGATTCATATGGCGCCCTCATAACATATACATAACACAATGTATGCCAATCTTCAGGTGAACTATAGGTTTTTTGCGGACAGGAAAATTGTGAAGGAATGTCCTAGGCCTGTTTAAGAAGACTTAAATCTGTTACAGTCACATAAACGACTGAGGAAAACTTCGGGAAAAACTTCATTTACGATTTCCGGTCACGACGGGATTCGAACTCGGGACCTCCAGAATCAGATTCAAGTATGTAGCGCTCGAGCCAGCACTGTCGGTTTAGGTGGTACAGAACACAGTTCCGTACGTGCACACGTTTATAAACATGTAGTGGCTGGGATGCCAATGCCAGGGGTGTGAGGTAGAGGACGGTTATCAATTTGGGTTCATTTATGTTTGTGTTCATAATTAAAACAATATAATTATTGTCTATGTAAATATGGTTCTTAGTTGGTTTATTCAGGTTATAGTATTCTTTTAGGTAAGTCATTTGTGTTGCCCTGTTTTAATGGCTAGTTTAATAACAGTAAAACGTCACAGATAATATTATGGAAATGGAATTGATGGTTTGGGCAAAAATTATACCAAGTTTGGGCATGTTAAAAAGATTATTAGGGAAGAACCCATGGTTTTGAGTTGAGGCAGAAGTCTGTCCGACATTGGAAAAAGCATGGAGGTGCACTATAGTAGAAGCCAGCAGAGGGTGGGAAGTGACAGATATACGGAATAACATGAAGCAACTTCACGAAATGTGGAATGTGTGGCCAGTGGCCTATATGTACGACACAATTTAAATCCATGGTTAAAAATTTGATTTGTGTTATTTCATCGTATTGTTGCAATGGGGTCACATACCAAACCAAATGAAGATAAAAAATATACGCACCATGATCTGAACCCGAACACAACTGTCCATCTTCGTAGTCGCAGGAGAAGTTGTCGCACTCACAGTATTGGCCTGATATCACCTGGAATACAACCACGTTACCCACATTAAGCACTAGGTCAGTTATTTGTACAAGCTGATGACAAAAAGAGCGAATGAAGGAACTTTAAGTCGTGAAATAGATTTTTAAATTCAATTTGATGAAAGGGATGTGGAGTAAATGATCCTCGACCCGCGGCCCCAAGGTCACCAACACGATATCTTCCATCCTAGTTTGACATGGACATCGTCAACCACTAATGAATGTTAATTAACTGGCAGTCATGTTGTATGAAAACAATTGTAGAAACTGTACGGATGTAGTTAAACTTCCTACAATACTCAATTTCGATTGCCCGGCGATTCTGACCAAACATGTGGTTCTACAATGTTTCAATGATTATACCACCGTCCGGGCCCGGGGAAGAATTTGGCTCAGAGCAAGGCTCAGGCTCTGCCAATCGATATAGGTGAAGAGAGCGACAAAGTCCATCTCGCAAAGATCAGCTTGTACAGGAGATTAGAGACGAGCTCTGGCGGTAGTCGTCGGGGACCTCTCCCCCTTCTCTTGACGACCTCGACGATGACGACGTCGGCAACCATGACAACACGAACGATGACAAAGACGATGACGACCGCGGCGTGAGAACTCCCCGCCTCCCTATCCACCCCAAACCGTGGCTGGTTCTGCCTAGGATGGGATTTTCTTCCCCATATCCCCTTGGCTAGAGTAGTACATTATTATAACCTAATGGTTGACGCGCCCTTAATCCAAATAAACCAAACAAATCATCATGATTATAAGGTTATAACGACCTTTAGAATCTAGAATACATTTGAAAACGTTGTAAAATGCTATGCTACATTGGATATTGTATAAAAGTATCCTATTATAATTCTTTTATTATAGAAAATCTACCAAAAATCGTCTCGTCTGCAAATTGTGT
Organism: Sweltsa coloradensis; assembly: GCA_024449915.1. NCBI lineage: Eukaryota > Metazoa > Arthropoda > Insecta > Plecoptera > Chloroperlidae > Sweltsa > Sweltsa coloradensis. The sequence goes on from JAMZAV010002122.1 coordinate 24,742, forward strand.
ATACAAATTTATAGGATTGGATATTGCTTGACGTCTCATATTTATGCAACTTTACTAATCGAGACAAAGGGAGGGACGTAAGGGATGAGGCGGGGGGACAAGGGGTGGACAGGCCAGTGCTGGTCAGAACCAGCCACAAGCATATGGGGAGGGCAGGGGTTCCCCCACGTCGTGGTCGTCTGTGTCATCATCCGTCCGTGTTGTCTTTGTCGTCGCCGTCGGGGAGGTAGTCAAATAATAATAATAATAATAATAATAATAATAATAATAATAATAATAATAATAATAATAATAATAATAATAATAATAATAATAATAATAATAATAATAATAATAATAATTCTTTTATTGGTCCCGATTGACTCATTCATGAGCATTGGACAAGTCACATAAACTACATTTCACCATCGTTACAATGTCAATATTACACAGTTCAAGTATCAATGAACAGTCAAGATCCATTCAAATTCAATAAAATACATTCAAACACCCCATTCAAGATTTGAAATCATGTCTTATGGTCTATAAATTCATTAACTGAGTAAAATGCCATGCTAAAAGAAACTGTATTACTTTAATTTTAAATTCTCCCCCTCTCAAACTTTTCAGACTGCTAGATAGATGGTTGTAAAACTTTGATTCGGCAAACCCTGGGCTTTTAATTTCTAGTGTTATAGTTATGTACTACTTCATTTGTTACAATATCAAACATATGCACATTTTCATAAAAAACATAATACAGTTAAAAATGTATATACATGGCAATGCTAAAATATGTTGATTATAAATAACTCTCTGCAGTGCGTCAGTGGCGCTACATTGGATATATATCTGACTGCTCTTTCTGGAGCTTAAACAATCTAATAGCACTGGAAGCTTGTCCCCAAAAACAATACCGTATTGCAGTCTGGAGTACACGAACGCATAGTATCCCATTTTAGCTGTTTCCCAAACTGACGATACTTCCATCAGGCGTTTTATAAGAAAGCATCATGAGCCTACCTTAGGACAAATCCCATTTATATGGTCGCCCCAGTTGAGCGTTCTATCCAAAGTTAACCCTACGAATTTTATTTTAGAACATCCAATTAAAGTTTTCTTCTCAATTTTAATTAATGGACTAGAATCTATCTGTTTTTGACACGAATGAAATTGCATAAAATAAGACTTGTCCGTATTTAAAAACATATTGTTTACATTACACCATTTATCCATACTCGTCGCTCCTAGTTGAGCCTCTCTAAACAATAATGACCGGTCCCCGTGAGATAAAATATTGCTTATATCATCTGCAAATAATAATAAAATGCCATTTACAATGTGCAGTGGTAGATCATTTGTCAAAAGCAGGAAAAACACAGGACTAAGAATCGACCCCTGTGGGACTCCAAATTGTATGGAGGTTACTATAGAATCTGCCTTTGACCCATTAGAATTGCGTAGTGACACTATTTGTCGCCTATTTCTAAGAAAAGACTGTATCCACTTGCTGGCTGCTCCTTTAATGCCAACTTTTTCTATTTTCTCAATAAACCTGTCGTGGTCGACACAATCGAACGCCTTAGATAAGTCAAAGAATATCCCTACATAACAAAAACTTGTAGAAATACAGCCAAACCTTACACACTCAAAAGGAATGAGATCTAAAAAAGGGCCAAGCTCATCTACCCTTCCACATAAACGTACAGTGTCCCATAACAGCATCCTCGAAAAGCTTGGCAAAATAGAATTTGCGATTATTAATTTAACGTAATAGTTTATCCAAGTTCTTTTTTTCTAATTAATTTAAACGTAATAACATGCAAATTCTATTTTGCCAAGCTTTTCGAGGATGCTGTTATGGGACACTGTACGTTTATGTGGAAGGGTAGATGAGCTTGGCCCTTTTTTAGATCTCATTCCTTTTGAGTGTGTAAGGTTTGGCTGTATTTCTACAAGTTTTTGTTATGTGTGTGATCTCATTACTTTTTCAAGTTCCATTACAAAATTATTTGCTAAAATATAATATTTTTATCAAAGTTGATTTAAATTCTATGGTATTAGCAGTAACAATATAGGATGTAAAATATCTAGACCCGGATTCATGTACATCCTGGGTATAGGTGGTTAAACATGGTATAAACGACGGTATAAGGACTGGACCCCAATTCTTGAGTTCGTGGGAGATGAGTTGAAAACGCAATTTGAAAACGAAGTCGTTTTCGTTTTCGAAGGAATTGGTATTCTTGAACGGTATCGTGGAAAACGTCATGGGTTGTGAGTTGAAAGCATTGATATTAATTAAACCCCTATAGTAGGCTAGATTAGCAGTCTCCTATACCTCCGCACAGGCGCGAGCGTACAAATTGAAGACTCAACCGGCCCATTTCAAGATGGCGATTTGGTGTTTTAATTTATGCTTTTTTAATGCAATAAAGTATTTTACTGGATTGTTTGATATGGTTTTAGCTTGTGCAGCATGGTATTAAACAAAGAACAATACGAAGTGATTGCATAAGGGAATTTAGTAATCATTTGGTGTTAAAGGCTAGTATGCTTACCTGTCAACCTGGCGGCAATCTTGAGAACTATTTGGCCACAAATCGCTCCCATTTGATTAACATGTAAACTGTCATTTTAAGATGGCTTCTAATTGTACCGGAAGTGGACCACCGACTGCTGGTCTAGCCAATTATATAGGATGTCTATGGTTGAAAGAGTAACACGAAATCCAAACACTTTAAAAAGATTTGCGTATAGCAAAGAGCTCGAAAAAGTTCTATATTTATTCTAGATGGCAGTGCCTTCATAAACGCGGGCCAATCGAAAGACAAGTTGTATGAAATGATTTGATTGTTGCAATTATGTAAACAAACAGTTGAGCAAGTTCATATCAAAACAATGTTGTGCTGGCATAGGGTTGGCTAGGCTTGTCAAACATGTAATGTAAGTATGAATTTTACTAGTCCTATAGCCAAATGGAACTTTAGACCTACACTTTTGCATTATAAATAATTTTCCACATCTGGGCCTGGGTCCCAGGGACGGTTTCTGATTTGTTTTATGTGAGTATAATGACACCTTTTCTCGTTCCACACAAAGAAGAAAAATTTTAAATGTCCGCTATTTGTTTACGTATCGCACTTTCCCGCCTAACTCTGCTTATACCGTCAACAAGTGTCAAGTAACTATGGTTACTTGTTGATTGTATGCCAAGTGTTTAAGGCTTATTTTAAAACCTTTATTTGGAAGCCTTCCAACAAACTTTTTCAACTTTTTTTTTCAAAAGAGACTATATTTCTATAACCTTAATGTCCATGTAAAATATGAACATTGTAGTCCCACCCGTCTGGTCAGAATCGCGGGCCGACGTATTAGATGTTAGCAGTAGTAGGCAGTAGTAGGCAGTAGCAGTAGCTAACATCCTTAAAGTGATTTTGAGCATGTTTCAAGCCATTTTTTCACCAAGAAGGAATAATCGTACCCCAATAAAATTTGGCATGTGTTGTCAGGTACCTAAATCCCCTCGATTGTGATAGTTTTCAAGTTCACATCACGTTACATGACGGCTGGGTAACACCTCGAAATCACCCCAACTCTGCTTGGTGTATAAGGTGCTTGAGTGTGTAGCGTACCGCGGCTTGGCTGCGGCGCCCTAACGGGCACCTAGATTACCTCATCTCCCTTATCAATAGATTTAAGCACAAATTCTACTAGCCCAGCAACAGCTGTAGACGTCGATCTGCCTGCTCGAAAGCCATGTTGACAATAACTTTAAATATTATGTTTATTTAAAAATGACAGTAGTCTTGTCAACATGACTCTTTCAAAAATCTTGGCAAAGACTGATTGAATGGCTACCGGTCTGTAATTATCTATACATTCCCGATCCCCTTTCTTAAATACGGGAACAATTTTTGCCACTTTCAGTCTGTCTGGAAATATTCCTTCAAGGAACGATTCATTAATTATGTGCGCAAGTGGTTGGGCTATTTCATAGGCTATATCATTTAATACTGAGCAAGGTATTTCATCAACCCCAGCTGAACGTTTTTTTACATGTTTGCGAAATGACCTGACAAATTTCCTCGCTATTAGTTGGGCTTAAAAACATAGCATTGGTTACCACCATTTCATTCCTCTGCGACGCATTTACCCTGGGCACGGATTTCAATAGCTCAGACTGAAATCCTACTACAAAAGTAATCATTAAATGTATTAGCCACTGCCTTAGGGTTTCGTCTACTAAGGGAAGGGGTTCCCGACGACGCCCCAGAGCTCGCCATTAGTTTCAGGGAGTGAAACTCCCCTATTCACGGGCCAAACCGCAAGAAGGTGTCGAGTTGGAATTTGAAGGCCCACAAATTTATGGGAACGAAAAGTTTTTTTTTATACTAAAAGAGACGAAAAAATCGCTGCAATCAAAATTATCATGTTTAATGCTAAAATAACAATTTAAAAGATAAGATTATTCAAAATATACAATGTTAATACCCATGCACGGTGCACTCACCTTATAATGACGGCATTAGTGATATTCACCTCAAGAGGGCTGGTTCTCGTGTAGCACTCGCACTGTCCACAGATGCACACCCCCTGGTTGGGCAGCGCCGGCGGTTGTCTGGGCGACAAGCAGCGTGACCACTGCCGCTGCCCAGTGTGTTCTCACTGTCACACTCGCAGAACTGTCCGAAGTGAGTCGCGTCACAGCTGCACTTGCCGCAAGTCTCCGTGCCTGCCTTGTTGCATCGGGGGGAGAGATCTATGTAGCCCTGTAGTAATACCCATGCACCCACCTTATAATGACGGTATTAGTGATATTCACCTCAAGAGGGCTGGTTCTCGTGTAGCACTCGCACTGTCCACAGATGCACACCCCCTGGTTGGAGCAGTCGACCAGTGACGTGTTGTCTGGGCGACAAGCAGCGTGACCACTGCCGCTGCCCAGTGTGTTCTCACTGTCACACTCGCAGAACTGTCCGAAGTGAGTCGCGTCACAGCTGCACTTGCCGCAAGTCTCCGTGCCTGCCTTGTTGCATCGGGGGGAGAGATCTATGTAGCCCTGTAGTAATACCCATGCCCCACCTTATAAAGACGGGATTAGTGATATTCACCTCAAGAGGGCTGGTTCTCGTGTAGCACTCGCATGTCCACAGATGCAAAACCCCCTTTGGGCAGTCGACCTGACGTGTTGTCTGGGCGACAAACACGTGAAACCCCTGCCGCTCCCCGTGTGTTTCCCCCTGCACACCGCAAACTGCCGAAGTGATCGCGTCACGCTGCAAAATTGCCACAAGAGAGTGCCTGCCTTGTTGCATCGGGGGGGGAGATCTATGTGCCCGTAGTAATACCCCCATGCCCCACCTTATAAGACGGTTTATGTATTCACCTCAAGAGGGCTGGTTCTCGTGTAGCACTCGCACTGTCCAAAGTGCACACCCCCTGGGTTTGGGGCAGTCGACCATGACTGTTTGTCTGGGCGACAGCACGTGACCATGCCCCCCCTGTGTTTCCTGTCACACTCGCAGAAAATGTCCCGAAGTGAGTCGCGTCCCCGCTGCACTTGCCGCAAGTCTCCGTGCCTGCCCTTTTTGCTCGGGGGAGAGATCTATGTACCCTGTAGTAAAACCCATGCCCCCCCTGTAAAACGGGATTAGTGTATTCACCTCAAGGGCTGGTTCTCGTGTAGCACCGCACTGTCCCGATGCACCCCCCTGGTTTGGGGCATCGACCAGGACTGTTGTCTGGGGGAAACGCGTGACCACTGCCGCTGCCCCCGTGTTTCTCATGTCACACCGAAAACTGCCGAAGTATCGCGTCACAGCTGCACTTTCCGCAAGACTCCGTCCTCCTTGTTGCATCGGGGGGGGAGATCTATGTACCCTTAGAATACCCATGCACCCCCCCTTATAATACGGGATTTTGTATTCACCTCAAGGGCTGGTTCTCGTGTAGCCCCTCGCACTGTCCCACAATGCACACCCCCTGGTTGGACAGTCCCAGTGACGTGTTGTCGGGGGGCCCAAACAGCGTGACCACTGCCCCCTCCCAGTGTGTTCTCACTGTCACACTGCGAACTGTCCGAAGTGATCGCGTCACAGCTGCACTTGCCGCAAGTCTCCGTGCCTGCCTTGTTGCTCGGGGGGAGAGTCTAGTTCCCTGTAGTAATACCCATGCACCCACCTTATAATACGGTATTAGTGATATTCACCTCAAGAGGGCTGGTTTCGTGGACCTCGCATGTCCCCAAAAATCACACCCCTGGTTGGAGCAGTCGACCAGTGACGTGTTTCTGGGCGACAACAGCGTACCACTGCCGCTGCCCCCTGTTTCTCACTGTCACCTCGCAGAAATTCCAAAATGATCGCGTCACAGCTGCACTTGCCACAAGTCTCCGGCCCCCTTGTTGCATCGGGGGGGGGGAGATCTATTAGCCCTGTGTAATCCCATCACCCACCTTATAAAGACGGTATTTGATATTTACCTAAAAGGGTGGTTCTCGTGTAGCACTCGCACTGTCCACAGATGCACACCCCCTGGTTGGGCAGTCGACCGTGACGTGTTTCTGGGCGCAAGCAGCGTGACCACTGCCCCGCCCCGTGTGTTCTCACTGTCACACTCGCAGACGGGCCAATGATCGCGCAACTGCACTTGCCACAAGTCTCCGTGCCCGCCTTTTGCATCGGGGGGGGAATCTATTAGCCCTGTGAATACCCATGCACCCACCTTATAATGACGGGATTTTGATATTCACCTCAAAGGGGTGGTTCCGTGTGCACTCGCACTGTCCCAGATGCACACCCCCTGGTTGGAGCGTCGACCCGGACGTGTTGTCTGGGCGACAACCGTCCATGCCGCTGCCCCCGTGTGTTCTCACTGTCCACTCGCAGAACTGTCCGAAGTGAGTCGCGTCACAGCTGCACTTGCCGCAAGTCCCCCCGTGCCTGCCTTGTTGCATCGGGGGGAAGATCTATGTCCCTGATAACCCATGCCCCCCTTATAATGAGGTATTATATTCACCTCAAAAGGGCTGGTTCTCGTGTAGCACTCGCACTGTCCACGATCACACCCCCTGGTTGGACAGTCGACCGTGCGTGTTGTCTGGGCGACAACAGCGTGACCATGCCGCTGCCCCTGTGTTCTCACTGTCACCTCGCAGAACTGTCAAAGGAGTCGCGTCACAGGGGCACTTGCCGCAATCTCCGTCCCGCCTTGTTTCATCGGGGGAAGATCTATTAGCCCCCGTATATACCCATGCACCCACCTTATAATGACGGTATTAGTGATATTCCCTCAAGAGGGCTGTTCTCGTGTAGCCTCGCCTGTCCCCAAAAATGCCACCCCCTGGTTGGGGCAGTCGACCATGACGTGTTGTCTGGGCGACAAGCAGCGTGACCATGCCCCTGCCCAGTGTGTCCCGTCACACTCGCAGAACTGTCCGAAGTGAGTCGCGTCACACTGCCTTTCCACAATCTCCGTCCTGCCCTTTTTGCATCGGGGGGGGGAGATCTAGTGCCCTGTATAATCCATGCACCCACCTTATAAAGACGGTATTTGGATATTCACCTCAAGAGGGCTGGTTTTCGTGTACCTCGCCTGTCCACAGATCACACCCCTGTTGGGGCAGTCGACAGTGACTGTTGTCTGGGCGCAAGCAGCGGACCACTGCCGCTGCCCCGTGTGTTCTCACTGTCCCCACCGCAGACTGTCCAAGTGAGTCGCGTCACGCTGCACTTGCCACAAGCTGATGCCTGCCTTTTTTGCACGGGGGGAAGATCTAGTGCCCCGTAGTAATACCCCATCACTCACCTTATAATGACGGGATTATGATATTCACCTCAAAAGGGCTGGTTCTCGTGTAGGGACTCGCACTGTCCCCAAATCCCAAACCCACCCCCGGGTTGAGCTCGACCGTGACGTGTTGTCTGGGGGACAAACAGCGTGCCAGCCGCTGCCCATGTGTTCTTACTGTCACACTCGCAGAAAGTCCGAAGGGGTCGCGTCACAGCTGGGACTTGCCACAAGACTGAGTGCCTGCCTTGTTTTATCGGGAGAAGATCTATGTACCCTGTGTAATACCCATGCACCCACCTTATAAAACGGTATTAGTGATATTCCCTCAAAAGGGGTGGGTTTTCGTTAGCACTCGCACTGTCCACAGATTCCACCCCCTGGGTTGGAGCGTCGACCAGTGACGTGTTTTCTGGGCGACAAGCAGCGTGACCACTGCCGCTGCCCAGTGTTTCTCACGTCACACTCGAAACTGTCCGAAGTGAGTCGCGTCACAGCTGCCTTGCCCCAAGACTGAGGGCCCGCCTTGTTGCATCGGGGGGAGAGATTATTCCCTGTAGTAAACCCCTGCACCCCCTTATAATGACGGTATTAGTGAATTCACCTCAAAGGGGGTGGTTCTCGGTAGCACTCGCATGTCCACAGATACACACCCCCCGGTTGGGGCAGTCACCGGTGACGTTTGTCTGGGCGACAAGCGCGTGGCCACTGCCGCTGCCCATTGTTCTCACTGTCCACCGCAGAACTGTCCGAAGTGATCGCGTCCAACTCACTTGCCACAAGTCCCGTGCCCCCTTGTTGCATCGGGGGGAGACTATGTAGCCCTGTAGTAAAACCCATCACCCACCTTATAAAGAGGGATTGGATATTCCCTCAAAAGGGGGTGGTTCTCGGTAGCACTCGCACTGTCCACAGATGCACACCCCCTGGTTGGAGCAGTCGACCATGACGTGTTGTCTGGGGGCAACAGCGTGACCCCGGGCCCCTGCCCATGTTTCTCACTGTCACACCGCGAACTGCCGAAGTGAGTCGCGTCACAGCTGCACTTGCCGCAAATTCCGGGGGCCCGTTGTTGCATCGGGGGGGGAGATCATGTAGCCCTGTAGTAATACCCATGCACCCCCCTTATAATGACGGTATTAGTGTATTCACCTCAAGGGGCTGGTTCTCGGTAGCACTCGCATGTCCCAGTCACACCCCCCGGTTGGACAGCGCCAGTGACGTGTTGTCCTGGCGACAACACGTGACCCCTGCCGCTGCCCCGTGTGTTCTCACTGTCACACTCGCAGAACTGTCCAAGTGAGTCGCGTCACAGCTGCACTTGCCCCAAGACGGTGCCGCCTTGTTGCATCGGGAGAGAGTCTATGTAGCCCGTATAAAACCCATGCACCCACCTTATATGACGGTATTAGGGTATTCCCTCAAGAGGGGGGTTCTCGTTTAGCACTCGCACTGTCCACAGATGCACACCCCCGGTTGGAGCTCGACCCTGACGTGTTTTTTCTGGGGGAAAGCCGTGACCCCGCCGCTGCCCAGTGTGTTTTCACTGTCACACTCCAGAACTGTCCCGAAGTGGTCGCGTCCAGCTGCACTTGCCGCAAGTCTCCGTGCCTCCTTGTTGCATCGGGGGGAGAACTATGTCCCTTGTAAAACCCATGCACCCACCCTTTTAATACGTATGGTGATATTCACCTCAAGAGGGCTGGGGTTTTCGTGTAGCACTCGCACTGTCCACAATCAAAACCCCCTGGTTGGAGCAGTCGACCAGTGACGTGTTGTCTGGGCGACAAGCGCGTAAACCATGCCGTGCCAGTGTGTTCCACTGTCCACCGCAGAACTGTCCCAAGTGAGTCGCGTCACGCTGCACTTGCCGCAAGTCCCCCCGGCCCGCCCTTTTTGCATCGGGGGGAGAGATCTATTAGCCCTGTAGTAATACCCATCACCCACCTTATTGACGGTATTATGATATTTACCTCAAGAGGCTGGGTTTTCCCTGTACACTCGCACTGTCCCAGATCACCCCCTGGTTGGGCATCACCGTGACTGTTTTCTGGGGCAAGCAGCGTGCCCCTGCCGCTCCCCGTGTGTTCTCACTTCACACTCGCAGAACTTCCGAAGTGAGTCGCGTACGCTGCACTTGCCGCAAATTCCGTGCCTGCCCCTTTTTGCATCGGGGGGGAAAGTCTATGTGCCCTGTGTAATACCCCTGCACCCACCCCTTTAATGACGGTATTAGTGATATTCACCTCAAGAGGGCTGGGTTTTCGTTGCACTCGCACTTCCACAATGCAACCCCCTGGTTGGAGGGATCCGACCAGTGACGTGTTGTCTGGGCGAAAGCAGCGGACCACTGCCGGTGCCCAGTGTGTTCTCACTGTCACACTCGCAGAACTTTCCGAAATGAGTCGCGTCACAGCTGCAAATTTCCACAATCTCCGTGCCTGCCTTGTGCATCGGGGGAGAGAATCTATGTAGCCCCGTAGTAATCCCACACCCCCCCTTATAAAGACGGGATTGTGTATTCACCTCAGAGGGGTGGGTTCTCGTTAGCACTCGCATGTCCACAGATGCACACCCCCCGGTTTTGGGGATCGACCAGTACGTGTTTTTTCTGGGCGACAAACCGTGACCACTGCCCTGCCCGTGTTTCTCACTGTCACACTCGCAGAAAATTCGAAGTGAGTCGCGTCACAGCTGCACTTGCCACAAACTAAATGCCTGCCTTGTTGCATCGGGGGGGAGATCTATGTAGCCCCGTAGTAATACCCAGCACCCACCTTATATGACGGGATTAGTGATATTCACCTCAAGAGGGTGTTCTCGGTTTGCACTCGCACTGTCCACAGATCCCACCCCCTGGGTTGGGGCAGTCGACCAGTGCGTGTTTCTGGGCGACAAGCACGTGACCCCCTGCCGCTGCCCTTGTTCTCACTGTCACACTCGCAGAACTGTCCAAAATGATCGCTCACAGCTGCACTTGCCACAAACTAAGTGCCTGCCTTTTCTCGGGGGAAGATCATGTAGCCCCTATAAACCCGCACCCCCCTTAAATGACAGTATTAGTGATATTCACCTCAAAAGGGGTGGTTTTTTCGTGTAGCACTCGCACTGTCCACAGATGCCACCCCCGGTTGGACGTCCCAAAAAGTGACGTTTGTCTGGGCGACAAACAGCGTGCCACTGCCCCTGCCCATTGTTTTTCTCACTGTCACCCCTCGCAGAACTGTCCGAAGTGGTCGCGTCCGCTGCACTTGCCACAAGACTGAGTGCCTGCCTTGTTGCATCGGGGGGAAGTCTATGGCCCTGTAGGATACCAAAGCACCCCCTTATAAAACGGTTTAGTGTATTCCCCAAGAGGGCTGGTTCTCGTTAGCAAATCGCACTGTCCACAATGCACCCCCCTGGTTGAAGCAGTCGACCCGTGACGTGTTGTCTGGGCGACAAGCAGCGTACCACTGCCCCTGCCCAGTTGTTCTCACTGTCACACCGCAGAATGTCCGAAGTTATCGCGTCACAGCTGCAGTGCCCGCCTTGTTGCATCGGGGGAGAATCTATTAGCCCTGTATAAAACCCATGCACCCCCTTATAATGACGGTATTATGATTTACCTCGAGGGGTGGTTCTCGTGTACACTCGCACTGGCCACAGATCCAACCCCCCGGTTGGCAGTCGACCATGACGTGTTTCTGGGGACAAGCAGCGTGACCACTGCCGCTGCCCAGTGGTTCTCCTGTCACACCGCAGAAATTCCCAATGAGTCGCGTCACAGCTGCACTTCCACAAGACTCCGTGCCTGCCTTTTGCATCGGGGGGGGGAGATCTATTAGCCCTGTGTATACCCATGCACCCACCCATAAGACGGTTTATGATATTCACCTCAAGGGGCTGTTCTTTCCTCCAGTTAAATAACCCCCTTAAAAAGTAACAGGACTTTTTTGGGGACAAGAGGTGGGAATGGTGAAAAATGTTTCTCATGTACACTGCAAACCCGGTGAGTCGCCAGTGACTTGCCGCAAGACTCCTGCCTGCCTTGTTCTCGGGGGGAAAAGAATGAGCCCGTAAAATATTCCCAGCCCCCCTTTTAATGACGGTATTAGTGATATTCCCTCAACTTTCGGTAATGATTCACAGATGCCCCCCACCCCCCTGGTTGGAGCAGTCGACCCGTGACGGTTTTTTCTGGGCACAAGCAGCGTGCCACTGCCGCTGCCAGTGTTTCTCATGTCACACTCGCAAACTGTCCGAAATGATCGCGTCACGCTCCTTGCCGCAAACTCCGGGCCTGCCTTTTGCATCGGGGGGAGAGATCTATGTAGCCCTGTAATAATCCCCTGACCCACCTTATAATGACGGATTAGTGATATTCACCTCAAGAGGGGGTGGTTCTCGGTAGCACTCGCACTGTCCCAGATGCACCCCCCTGGTTGGAGCATCGACCGTGACGTGTTGTCGGGCGACAAAAGCGTGCCACTGCCGCTGCCCAGTGTGTTCTCACTGTCACACTCGCAGAACTGTCCGAAATGATCGCGTCACACTGCCTTGCCCCAAAACTGAGTGCCTCCTTGTTGCTCGGGGGAAGATCTATGTAGCCCGAGTAATCCCATGCACCACCTTTTAATGACGGTATTAGTGATATTTCCCCCAAAAGGGCTGGGTTTTCGTTAGCACTCGCACTGTCCCCAGATGCACACCCCCTGGTTTTTGGGGCTCGACCCGGACGTGTTGTCTGGGCGACAAACAGCGTACCACTGCCGCTGCCCGTGTTTTCTCACTGTCACAAAACCCCAGAACTGGGCCGAAGTGATCGGGGGTCCCAGCTGACTTGCCGCAAACTCCCTGCCTGCCTTTTTTGCATCGGGGGGGAGATCATGTACCCCGTAGTAAAAACCCTGCACCCACCTTTTTAATGACGGTATTTGATATTCCCCCTCAAAAGGGTGGTTCTCGTTAGCACTCGCACTGTCCCCCAGATGCACCCCCCTGGTTGGAGCATCACCAGTGACGTGTTGTCTGGGGGACAAGCGCGTGCCACTGCCGCTGCCCAGTGTGTTCTCACTGTCCACTCGCAGACTGTCCGAAATGATCGCGTCAAGCTGCACTTGCCACAAGTCTCCGTCCTGCCTTTTGCTCGGGGGAGAGATCTTGTAGCCCCCTGTAATACCCTGCACCACCTTATAATGACGGGATTATGAATTCACCCCAAAGGGCTGGTTCCCCCGGTAGCACTCGCATGTCCACAGATGCCACCCCCCGGTTTTGGGGCAGTCGAAAAATGACGTGTTTTTCTGGGGGACAAGCAGCGTGACCCCTGCCCCTCCCTGTGTTTTTTCACTGTCAAACTCGCAGACTGTCCAAAGTGATCGCTCACAGCTGCACTTGCCACAAAACTAAATGCCTGCCTTGTTGCACGGGGGAGAGATCTATGTCCCCGTATAAAACCCATCACCCCCTTATAATGACGGGGTTATGATATTCCCTCAAGGGGCTGGTTCTCGTGTAGCACTCGCACTGTCCACGTGCACACCCCCTGGTTGGGCAGTCGACCGTGACGTGTTGTCTGGGCGACAAGCGCGGACCCGCCCTTCCCAGGGTGTTCTCACTGTCACACCGCAGAACTGTCCAAAGTGATCCGTCACAGCTGCACTTGCCACAAGACTAAGGGCCTGCCTTGTTGCTCGGGGGGGGGAGATCTTGTAGCCCGTAGTAATACCCATGCACCCACCTTATAATGACAGTATTTGATATTTTACCTCAAGAGGGGGGGTTCTCGTGTAGCCTCGCACTGTCCCAGATGCACACCCCCCGGTTGGAGCACGACCATGACGTGTTGTCTGGGCGACAAGCCGTGACCACTGCCCCTGCCCATGTGTTCTCACTGCACCTCGCAGAACTGTCCAAAGTGATGCGTCACAGCGCACTTGCCACAAGACAAGTGCCCGCCTTGTTGCATCGGGGGGGGTCATTACCCCGTAGTAATACCCATGCACCCCTTATATGACGGGATTAGTGATATTTACCTCAAAAGGGCTGGTTCTCGTGTAGCACTCGCACTGTCCCAGAAAGCACACCCCCTGGTTGGGCGTCGACCAGTGCGTTTGTCTGGGCGACAAGCAGCGTGACCACTGCCCCTGCCCCCGTGTGTTCTCCTGTCCACTCCAGAACTGTCCAAATGGTCGCGTCACGCTGACTTGCCGCAAAACTGAGTGCCTCTTTGCACGGGGGAAGATCTATTACCCTGTATTTAAAACCCTGCACCCCCTTTAATACGGTATTTTGAATTCACCTCAAAAGACTGGGTTTTCGTGTAGCACTCGCACTGTCCACAATGCCACCCCCTGGTTGGGCAGTCGACCGTGACTGTTGTCTGGGCACAAACAGCGTGACCACTCCGCTGCCCCCGGTGTTTCTCACTGTCACACCCCGCAACTGTCCAAATTTAGTCGCGTCACAGCTGCCTTTTCCCCCAAACTGAGTCCTGCCTTGTTGCATCGGGGGAGAGATTATGTACCCCCTAGTAAACCCCTCCCTACCTTTTAATGACGGTATTAGTGTATTCACCCAAGGGTGGTTCTCGTGTACACTCGCACTGTCCACAGTGCACACCCCCTGGTTGGAGCCGTCGCCATGCGTGTTGCTGGGGGGACAAGCCGGGACCACGGCCGTGCCCATGTGTTCTCAAAGTCACACTCGCAGAAAGTCCAAAGTGGGGTCGCGTCACAGGTTTCACTTTTCTGCAAAGTTCCTGCCCGCCCTTTTTGCATCGGGGGGAGGATCTATGTACCCTGTAGTAATCCCATGCACCCACCTTTTAAAGACGGATTGGGGATATTCACCTCAAAAGGGTGTTCTCGTGTAGCCTCGCACTGTCCACAGTGCCACCCCCTGGGTTTGGGGCAGTCGACCCTGCGTTTTCTGGGCGCAAGCAGCTGACCACTGCCCTGCCCGTGTGTTCTCACTGTCACACTCGCAGAACTTCCGAATGAGTCGCTCCGCTCACTTGCCGCAAGACTCCGGCCTCCTTTTCTCGGGGGGAGAGATCTATTAGCCCTGTAGTAAACCCATCACCCACCTTATAAAGCGGTTTTGTGATATTCACCTCAAAAGGGCGGGTTTTCGTGTAGCACTCGCACTGCCCCCAGATGCACACCCCCTGGGTTGGGGCGTCCACCCGTGCGTTGTCTGGGCGACAAGCAGGGTGACCACTGCCGCTGCCCTTGTTCTCATGTCACACCCCGAACTGTCCGAAGTGAGTCGCGTCAAAACTGCCTTGCCAAGTCCCCCGTGCCCTTTTTTGCTCGGGGGGGGAAGACTAGTAGCCCTGTATAATACCCATCACCCCCCTTATAAAGACGGCATTAGTATATTCAACCCCAGAGGGCTGGGTTTTCGTGTAGCACTCGCACTGTCCACAATGCACACCCCCCGGTTGGGGCAGTCGACCATGACGTGTTTGTTGGGCGACAAACACGTGACCCGTCGCTCCTAGTTGTTTTTCACTGTCACACTCCAGAACTGTCCGAAGTGAGTCGCGCACAGCTGCACTTGCCGAAAACTCCGTGCCCGCCTTGTTTCATCGGGGGGGGAGATCTATTAGCCCTGTAGTAAAAAAACCATCACCCACCTTATAAAGAAAGGTATTAGTGATTTCACCTCAAAAGGGGTGGGGTTTTCGTGTAGCATCGCACTGTCCCAGATGCACACCCCCTGGGTTGACAAAATCGACCCGTGACGTGTTGTCTGGGCACAAACGCGTGACCACTGCCCCTGCCCTTGTTCTCACTGTCCACTCGCAGAAATGTCCGAGTGATCGCGTCACCGTGCACTTGCCCCAAGTCTCCGTCCTGCCTTTTTGCTCGGGGGGAGAGATCTATTAGCCCCGTGTAATACCCATGCACCCACCTGATTGACGGTATTAGTGATATTCCCTCAAAAGGGGCTGGTTCTCGTTACACTCGCCTGTCCACAAGCACACCCCCTGGGGTTGAGCATCGACCGTGAGTGTTTTCTGGGGGACAACACGTACCACTGCCGTGCCCAGTGTTCTCACTGTCCCCTCGCAAACTGCCGAAGTGGTCGCGCCACTGCACTTGCCCCAAGTCTCCGTGCCTGCCCTTGTTGCATCGGGGGGAGAAACTATGTGCCCTGTTAATCCCATGCACCCACCTTATAAAGACGGTATTAGGATATTCACCTCAAAGGGCTGGTTTTTCGTGTACACCGCAAATGTCCAAGAGCACCCCCCCTGGTTGGAGCATCGACCATGACGGTTGTCTGGGCGACAAACACGTGACCACGCCGCTGCCCGTGTGTTCTCACTGCACCTCGAAACTGTCCAAAAGAGTCGCGTCACAGCGCACTTGCCCCCAAGACCCGTGCCCGCCCTTTTTGCATCGGGGGGGGGAGATCTTGTGCCCCGTAGTAATACCCTGCACCCACCTTTTAATTTGGTATTATAGTGATATTCACCTCAAAGGGCTGGTTCTCGTGTAGCCTCGCACTGTCCACAGATGCCACCCCCTGGTTGGACAGTCGACCATGACGTGTTGTCTGGGCGACAAGCGCGTGACCCCCTGCCGCTGCCCATGTGTTCTCACTTTCACAACCGCGAAAATGTCCGAAAGGGGTCCGCGTCACAGCTGCACTTTTCCGCAAGACTCCGTGCCTGCCTTTTTGCATCGGGGGGGAATCTATGTGCCCTGTATAATACCCATGCCCCCCTTATAATGAGGTATTTTGAATTCACCTCAAGGGGCTGGGTTTTCGTGTACACTCGCACTGTCCACAGATGCACCCCCCTGGTTGGAGCATCGCCATGACGTGTTGTCGGGCACAAGCAGCGTGACCACTCCCCCCTGCCCCGTGTGTTCTCACTGTCCCTCCAGAACTGTCCGAATGAGTCCGTCACGTGCACTTTTGCAAGACGAGTGCCTGCCCTTTTTTTGATCGGGGGGGGAGATCTTTTCCCTGTATAATACCCATGCACTCACCTTATAAAAACGGGATTAGTGATATTCACCTCAAAAGGGGGTGGTTCTGTGTAGCATCGCACTGTCCACAATGCCACCCCTGGTTTGGGGCAGTCGACCCGTGACGTTTGTCTGGGGGAAAGCAGCGTACCACTGCCGCTGCCCAGTGTGTTCTCACTGTCACACTCGCAGAACTGTCCGAAGTGAGTCGCGTCACAGCTGCACTTGCCACAAGACTCCGTGCCTGCCTTGTTGCATCGGGGGGAGAGATCTATGTAGCCCTGTTGGACAGATGAACAATCAGATCTAGTTTTTAATTCAAGTTTTGTACGTGTTACGTATTTATGCATCCCTTTCCGGGGGGTTTCCCGGATTCTCACAGGGCAGTCCCCAAACTCCCAGATCAAAGACGGGACTCGTTGATTTCCCCCAGGGTAATCTTTAAATTGTTGCTTCCAGTCCTTCCTGTTGGGCGGACATTGTGTCACAGTCACCTGTACTGTAAAGTTCACTTCTGTGCCAACCTGATAAACATTAAAGGAGATATTAATTTTTAGTTTTATATTAAAAGAAGGTGGAGAATTTACGCAGACTCGCACACAGGTTTGGACTTTATGGAGGCTAGAAATTGCGTATCAATTTTATTTTGTAAGCTTTCACATTCAAAGTTATACAACAGATTCCTTAGATATCCGCGATATATCAAAATCATCTTCAAAGTTTGTAATGTGCCGGTACAAATTGGAAATGATACCGACTTACTAAAACATTATTAAAGAAGACTGTTTTAAACCATATTACATTAAATATGTCCGATTGTAAAACTCTTTATTATTTTCTTTGTTTTGTTTACTTTTTTCGAATCGAGTTCTACTAGCTAGGGAGACTCGTCAACTTTCAAGTGTAAAGGCAGCCTGAGAAGAGGTCCCATAAGCTACATGCTCTTCCTTTCCAAGAAGTTACTATTTATCTCCATTGTTTCCTGACTTCCCAGTGTAACGCCTGCTTTGCGGTTTTGCAATAGGGTCAAGTTTGAATGTCATTCAGTATAATATTTTCATTGGTACTCAGTTTAGAACAATTGTAAACGCGTCCAGAACACAATCCCCTATTAAATGTCAGTTTTTCCTAACGTTACTGTGGAGTAGTAGGACCTACTAGTTTGAGCTTCCAGTAGTGGAAAATTATCTGGTTGGCTTCTACAGGTGAGTCATGAGTCTCATGGTGGCCAATTAAAATCTGCCAACGACAGTTATGCAAACAAAACTCACAACACCCTACCAAATCTGTGGTACCGGAACGCAAGATTTACATTATTCTGCGTGCATGTTGTCATCATCAGCAAGGTAACTTCACACGCCATTCATACTGAGCCACACCGTCAGCACAACCAGTAAGGGCCGGGCTTCCCTTCCAACTCGTGTGTTCTAGTCACTGCTCAGTGGTTCTAGTACGCTCTCGTTTTCGACCCTAAAGATGAAGGAAGAAAGAAAGAAAGAAAGAAAGTAGTGTGGAAATAGTTTGGATTGGAGAAGACGTTACCTTGAGTCCGTCGCACTGATTGGTGTGTTTTGGCCGCGAGGTCGGGTCCAGGCACTGTGAAGTGTACGTGACCTTGACGAAGCTGGATGCTGTGTCTTTCAGCTCAACTGACGATGAGATGAGCTGGAACATAGGCGGTTAGAGTTCCTACCACCTGGCGCTTTGTTTGATTGGAAAAAATAATAAAACTGACCGCTAATTTTCAACGTTGGCTAAGAGACCATCAGCTTTTTGGGAACATTTCCTGCATGCAACCAGTGGCGAACGGGATTGGAATCAAACTTTGCACAGATGTCATGGACATGGATTCAGAGGATTTTTTAAGGGGAAAAATATTAACTTAACTTTTTCTGATTTGGTAAAATCGTCATTTTAGACACCGACGAGTAACACGAGCACAACGAGCGGCCAATACTTTCAACTGGGGCCCGCTGATTCTGATTGGCCAGGGTTCCCTTATCGATGACATCAGCATAGGGAACCACAAGTCTAACGCGGGAAGTGAGTTCGGTGCATTGGAAGAGAATGTTCCCATAAGAATAGCATTGGGCTATTTTTAAAACGCTTGTATCTTTTGAACGAGAAGTATTTAAGAAATATCATTCACACTACGTTAATCACCATTCTTTTCTTGACACATTTCATGCATTTAATTTATAAAAATCGCAACAGAATTTGAATAAACGTTGTTGAAACACATGTATATTTCGCGTTTTGGAGCGATTCAATAGAAAGAGACGCACGGTAGAAAAGAGAGAGAGAACCAACGCATGCGCACGGCCGACTAGCGATCGAGCAGCTTTGCACGTACAGCATCCAAGTGCACGGCAAGCTCGGCTGTCTGACATGTTTCTTTCTTCTATTCAACAGCCAATCACGGAGGATCGGCGCGCGACGCAGATGAAAAATGTAAACATCATCTTGTTCAACTCAAACTCATTTAAATTCTAGACATCGTTTTAATATTCTACTTCAAAGTTGAAGAAAAGAATGGTTAATGATGTAATGTGAATGATATTTCTTAAATACTTCTCGTTCAAAAGATACAAGCGTTTTAAATAGCCCAATGCTATTCTTATGGGGACATTCTCTTCCAATGCACCGAACTCGCTTCCCGCGTTGGACTTTACTTCGGAACTACTTTAGTTGGATGAGCGAAGCGAAGATTCCATTTCACTACACTGGAGAAAAAAATCCGGAATGTTTTTTTTTTCTTTCTTTCTGTATTTTTGTCTGTCTGTTAACACGATTCCGGCTAAACCGATACTCCGATTGCGATGAAATTTCATGGAGGCCTTCGAAATCTCTGAACTTAGAACTTCCACGTTTTTGAGCGCAATCGGAAAATTTTTTCTCATAAAAAACGCAATTTTACGATTTTTTTTCGATTTTTAAAAACTTTCTTCGACTTATAACACCTACATGCTTTAACCGATTGTAATGATTTTTTCACAGAACCTTAATTTCATGAATTAAGATATTCGTGCGAAATTTGAGCGTAATCGAAAAATTATTTCTCATGAACATCGAAATTTTACGGGTTTTTTTCTTTTTTAAAACAATTCTTTGACTTATTACACCTACAAGCTTTATCCTATTGTAATTATTTTTTCACAGAACCTTAATTTCATGAACTAATATATTCGTGTTAAATTTGAGCGCAATGGAATATTTATTTCTTATGAAAATTGCAATTTTACGATTTTTTTCTTTGTTAAAAATTACGATTAATTAAAAAAAATAAGTTATTTTTTTATTTAATTTAATTTAATTTAAAAAGAATCTTCGACTAAGTAATGATTTTTTCACAGAACAACAGAAAATCCGCGTAACACATGGCAGCTCAATGCACCAATTACGCTCATCCAACAACGCGGCGGGACTTAAGCGTTTTCCTAGTAAGTATAGTTGCTCTTGAGAAGCTACGCACGCTAGGACGACAGGACGCGGTGAGTGTACGGGTTTGGAGTAGGCCTATACTCACACTGTACTGCTCCTTGATAAAGTCCACGACATTGGAGGAGTCTTCAGAGAGCTGGCCGGCGATCGAGCCCTCCACGTGGTCCCTCAGCAGCTGGTAAATGGGCAGCTGCTCCTTGGTCACCGCGAATATCACGTTGAACTACTTTAGTAAGTATAGTTGCTCTAAGCTACACGCACGCTAGGACGCGGTGAGTGTACGGGTTTGGAGTAGGCCTATACTCACACTGTACTGCTCCTTGATAAAGTCCACGACATTGGAGGAGTCTTCAGAGAGCTGGCCGGCGATCGAGCCCTCCACGTGGTCCCTCAGCAGCTGGTAAATGGGCAGCTGCTCCTTGGTCACCGCGAATATCACGTTGATCGCATTCTGCTTTACCTTTGAGAGAATTATTGGTGACATAACCCATGGAAAGAATTGATACAATCAACATTTTAAATAACCGAACGGCAAGTTATTTGATTGACAAATTCGAAATCGCAATCATATTAACATGAGAATGTGCGTTTGTAGTTTTTTAACTGTGTCTACATTGTGCATTCGATTTCATTGATTTTTTGTGCATATTCATATCGGCGGTGGAGCCAATTATTGTTATCTTAGTAAGACTATGTGATTTATAGCCATTAACCAGTTTGGTCACAAATGAACTAATAACATGAAAACATAGAATAAAATTAGTAATTTTGTGCAGTTAATGATGCGAGAAGAATGTAGACAACATCTTTCTGAATCTGATGAAGCTATGTGTACATGCGCGCAATCCAGCGGACGGAAGTGACTGCACTAACCACGACAAACGAAGAAGAGAAAGAGTTTTGGTATTCGACGCATTCCTTTTTCTGCAGCCATTAATCATTACAATCATCTGAAGTAATTGATAACAATGGATATAATGTATATCAGATTTTCGACATTTATCAAGTTTTTGTGTTTTGTATCTTAATATTCTAAATACTACAAAATTGATTTTTGTAAAATTATGAAATGGAAAAGTGCTATGATTAGTGGCTAGTGCCTTAAAAATTGATTTTTAACAAAAATAAAAACAATAAAACTTCAAACAAAGTAGACTGAAATTGTCTGAGAAAAACCTGGTAAAATGAGCATGCCTGCTTTGTGGAAAGTGTCTCACACCCGTACTGACCCTCTTTAAGAATACTAATATCGGCAGTGGCGTATCCAGGGGGGCTTGGGCTCCCCGCCCCTTAAAATCCCAGCTTTAATATTATATTGTGAAAATCATCTAGGTTTACGCAATGAATTAAATTCATCTATTAATTTCTCTTATTTTTGTTCAGCAATAAATCTCCTTAACTTTTTCTAAAACAAATAAAAACCACTTCAAGAATACGTATTTTTTTAAATTGCATGCCGCGCTATTGTTGGAGGAAACAACCCCCCCCCCCCCCTCCACCGACCACCATAATATGTACCTTTGTACGCATGCTGGTTTACACGTTCCCGATCTATCCAATAATTAGTACTAGTGGAATTGATGCAAAAGTTTGACATAATAGTGAATTCGAATGAATATTCTTGGATGAATGAACCTACCCTCATCTAGCTATGATCCAGTCTCTCACATAGGCCTAGGTTGGTTGTTCCACATTTTGGTGGAGGTGCCGGGTCGGTAATTAAATAGTTGTCGATGTCAATAACAACAGGTACTCTGTGTTCAATAGTGGATAATATCTGTTAAATTCGATTTGGGCAGTTCGGTATTTATATTTGTTATTGATGAGTGAATACTAACCTTATTGTTCACTTGCGATATACTGGGATAGTCGAGGATTGTGGAGTGTGTGTAGAGGCCTTCCCTGTCCAGATGGCAGACTCCATCGTTAGGCTCCACGATGCCTCCGAGCTAGAACGAAAATGTTGATAAGTTATTGTAATTTGACAACTTGGTCCATTACAAGATTTAACAGACCCACGGAAGCGGAGGAGGTGATTGAGGAAGACGTTGACGATATGGTTGTGGGTCTATTTACTAAAAGTGACAGCGACAGCGGCAACATTATAGTGAGAATACTCGATCAACAAGGACAATTTTAGTGAAAAGAACAAGTAGAACATCATACCAAACAAAAGAACAATTACTTACCTTTCCTGTATGTAGTGTTGTTAATTTAAAAAAAAATTAATTGTTCCAAGCTTCACTGTCGCTATCACGCTGTCACTATAACTACAATGTTAGTCCATCAAGAAAACGTAGAGTAGTGCACTACTCCCCCCAACCCGAATTAATGTTGGACACGAGGTCAAGATTTGATATTTAAATATACGAATACGGTTTTGTCATGTTCATGGCTGAGAATATGAACATGGTTGTGACATGACAGAGAACTATTCTTACCGTGCATCTTAATTCCAGACAAAACTATATCGCAGACCTAGCAATAGTTGACAAACGGTAAACTTTTCCCATTAAAAAAAATAACGGATCATCATTATTAACTTATCCAATAAACTTCAATGATCGTCGTTTATTTTTTACGCTGGTTTGTTGGGTGCAAATTCATCTCAGTGGGGAATCTCAACGGGAAGAAAAAGCGTACAAACACTTTTCGCCTGAGTAACGAATCTCATTCATTTAGGCTTAGACGAGCAGGATTTCTAGAACCTACCTTCCCGTCCCCTGCAAAGTGGAAGCTAGCGTCTGTTGAGAACACCAGCAGTCTCCTCGCCTTCTCACGCCACCCGATCTGCTCGCGACAAACCACCGCCTGCATGATGGCGTCGAACCCACCTTCAGGACCGTCCAAGTTTCCTGAGATGGCTGCTCGCTGCACCTCACCCTGAAATGTATTATTATTATTTTTTATTATTATTATTATTTTATTGGATGTATTTCATACAAACTCGGTCAAAACCGGAGCTAACATGTTGTACGGACTTACGTCAAGTACTTCCATGTATACCTACATTATACATACTTTATTACTTTGACTTAACTCTTAGCCGTGGTCGTGGCCGATTTCTCGTCGCCATCCTAGCATTTGCTCTTTGGACTATGGGAAACTAAACCACGATTATCCAATCAACTTATATTAAGTAAATTATAATATTGTATGTAGATGATTTTTTTTTCCTACTGTACATACGGTCGTGGCCGATTTCTCGTCGCCATCCTAGTATTTGCTCTTTGGAATATGGGAAAACACGAAAACCAAGTCAGGATGGAAATATTATTGTTATTATTATTATTAAAGCCTATGAACATTATTTGTGTAATAAAATTAAAATTTAATTAAGTCTGTCTGATCCATGTACAATATAATATGTTTCATAATCCACAGACAAGCCGCTATGTGGCTTTGTGGACAACGATGTCAAATTGTTTTTTTTGTAAAAAATGCATGTAATATTATTATATAATAAAAAAAAAAAAAAATTATTATTATTATTATTATTATTATTATTATTTTTATTATTATTATTATTATTATTATTATTATTATTATTATTGATTCATAGCAGTTGTCGAAAAAGTTTGCCCCGACTGGGGTTCGAACCCAGAACCTCCGGCTTAACGTGCCATAGCTCTACCAATTAAGCTACCGGGACCACAGAACAAACCTTTAGGAAACTGCTATTTGTTGTGACTGTTGATTTACATGACATAAATCCAACAGAAGACGGCAATGTAGCTGTCAAATCTGAAAGATTGCATGGATAAATTCAATCACATCTCATCTCCCATGAGTTGGGTAGTATGAATATATGGTTTTTAAGCATAAGCCCGCTTTAAGGACATAGTTATTGATTCATAGCAGTTGTCGAAAAAGTTTGCCCCGACTGGGGTTCGAACCCAGAACCTCCGGCTTAACGTGCCATAGCTCTACCAATTAAGCTACCGGGACCACAGAACAAACCTTTAGGAAACTGCTATTTGTTGTGAGTCACAACAAATAGCAGTTTCCTAAAGGTTTGTTCTGTGGTCCCGGTAGCTTAATTGGTAGAGCTATGGCACGTTAAGCCGGAGGTTCTGGGTTCGAACCCCAGTCGGGCCAAACTTTTTCGACAACTGCTATGAATCAATAACTATGTCCTTAAAGCGGGCTTATGCTTAAAAACCATATATTCATTATTGTTATTATTATTATTATTATTAATATTATTATTTTTTTTTTTATTATTATTATTATTATTATTATTATTATTATTATTATTATTATTATTATTATTTTTTTTGCAAAAGCGTGCAAACTCTCTTGCTCCTTCTCTCAGCTCTATTTTGAATATTTATTTACATGCTGGTGATGTTTCTTATCAGTGGAAAACTGCAAATGTTGTTCCTGTTTTCAAGTCAGGAGATAAAAATGATGTAAGGAATTACCGACCAATTTCCATAACCTCAGTAATCTGTAAGGTAATGGAGAGACTGGTTTCGAAAGCATTGTTGGACCACTTGAAGGATAACAACTTAGTTCATGATAAACAACATGGGTTCCTTCCAAAACGTTCTTGCGTTTCTATGCTTACAACGGTTCTTGATGATTGGCAGTATACCTTAGATAGTGGTATTGCTAAGCAAGTGGATGTAATTGCATTGGATTGGACGAAAGCTTTTGATCAAGTTCCCCACAAAAGGCTTCTGGACAAGCTTCTTAGCTACAAAGTAGAAGGATCATTACTAAAATGGATAACTAGATTTCTTTCGAATCGAACTCAAGCTGTTGTTTTTAATGGTTCAATCTCTTTCTTTAGTGACATAACCTCTGGTGTGCCTCAGGGATGTGTGATTGGGCCATTGTTGTTCATTATATTTATGCTTGATCTACCAAATTGTGTTTCTTCCAGCTTGACACAATATGCAGATGATTGTACTTTGTATCGTCCCATAGTCATTGTAAATGATGTAATGGCGCTTCAGATGGATTTAGATAGACTTGTTGAATGGTCTCAGGTGAATGAAATGTCTTTGAATGGAAAGAAGAGTCATCTTTTGAGAATAACTCGTACTAAACGTTCTATTGATGGACACTACACCTTATGCGGCCAGTCTCTTCAAAATTTTAAACTTTAAATTTAAAGCTTCTAGGCTTGAACATAACACCAGACTTAAAATGGAACTATCATGTGCAAGTTACCAGAGATAAGTGTTCTAAGCTCCTTGGTTTCATTTCAAGAAATTTAAATGGTGTCGTTTGAAGTACGTAGAAAAGTGTACATTGCATTAGTCAGGTCTTCCCTGTTGTATGGTATTCACTCATGGCACCCTACCTACAGACAGAACATCTCATCCTTTGAGGCAATTCAAAACCGTGCCACAAAAATGATTCTGGCTAAAACTAATCACTCTGGCCTCGATTCTGCAAGTAGAAGATCCGCTTGCAAGCTACCATCTATTAAAGATCACCTAGAAGAATTGGGTGTACTGTATCTGAGAAAGTGCTTAGTGGGCGATGTTGATCTCGACACTAAGCATATTCTCCAAAGTAGGAACAGGTCAAGACTTCGAGGTGAGATGGTGGCAATTGATGCTCCTTTTGCAAGAACTGAAGCTTATAGGCTGTCATTTTATCCTCGTGCGACAAGACTGTGGAGGGAACTTCCTCTGGATCTGAAGGCTCTCAACATGAAGGCACTGGATTTCAAGAAACTTCTTAGGGAATCAAAAAATTAAAGTAAATAAAGTTCACACTTTTAATTAATTGTCACTTTCAAATAATTTTATTATTTTCTAAAAGAGATTGGTACAATTCTATCATTATTCTTTTAATTTCAAATGTTGTATGTTTTTATAATGGTGAACTTTATATTTTGATGTACCTAATGTTATAAGTTGGGCTTATAATGTTAGTTGTTTGAATGTTTGTATTGTGGGTCTATCGTGGCCTACTATTGTGATTATTCGGCGAGTTTTTATATAGTTTTTGATTATCTATTTTTGTTTAAACTTGCTACATAAATGTTAATTTTAATTACCTACTTTAATATCAATTTTATTATATTTACTATTTAGGGATATCACACACAATTCTGTGTTAAAGGGCTATGCTCGTTGTGATATTCCTAATGATTGTGTACATAATGTGATGATCATTGAATAATAATAAATAAATAAATAAATTATTATTATTATTATTATCATTATTATTATTATTATTATTATTATTATTATTATTATTATTATTATTATTATTATTATTATTATTTTATTGGATGTATTTCATACAAACTCGGTTAAAACCGGAGCTAACATGTTGTACGGACTTACGTCAAGTACTTCCATGCTTCCATGTGTACCTATTACATACACTATTACTTTTGTCTTAACTCTAACTAAAATAAGTCATTTATAAATTGTACATACATTATTACTTTTGTCTTAACTCTAACTAAAATAAGTCATTTATAAATTGTAATATTGTTTGTAGATGATGTATTCTTTCTGCTGTGTACGGTCGTGGCCGATTTCTCGTCGCCATCCTAGCATTTGCTCTTCGGACTATGGGAAACCACGAAAACCATGTCAGGATGGAAGCTGTCTCGAAATCTCGAAGTATCATTCTTAGTTTAGAAATTTACGAACTATTCTACACGTGTTGAGTATTACTGCCTTTTGAGTCTCGATGTATACATTGGATTGAAGATCTAGTTGTTTAATGCTTTCATGTAGCTTCTTCGGTATGATGCCGTTGGCTGATATAATGAATGGGATTGTATTTACCTTTTTCTGTTTCCACATCTTCTTGATCTCAATTGCATAGTTCACTATACTTGTCAATTTTTTTCTTCCACGTGGTCTCGACGTTATGGCACATTGGGATAGCAACGTCGATAAGGGTAGTTTCTTGTTTTTTTCTTGTCAATTATAATTGAATCCGGTCTGTTGTGATGTATCGTTTGGTCTGTTATAACTGTGCGGTCGTAATATAATTTGTAATCTTTACTATCTAGTACTTTCTCTGGTTTGTATATGTAGTAAGGTGTGTGTGTGTGTGTGTCAATGAGGTTGTACTTGATTGCTAGTTTTTGATGAATAATGTTAGCTACTTGGTTATGTCTGTAGAGGTAATCTGTTTGACATAGTGACTTGCACCCGGATATGATGTGTTCGATTGTTTCACCCTTTGCACTACATTTTCTACATTGATCGTTTACTGTCGCATCTTGTATTATGTATTTTTTATAATTGTTCGTCGCAATCACTCTGTCTTGAATAGCCATCATAAAACCTTCTGTTTCTCCAAATAGTTCCCCGTTGTTTAACCACCTATTTGATGCTTTAATATCTACGTGACCTTTGTGTAGTTCATCATAATGTCTCTTGTGTAGGGTCTTTTCTGAGAGACGTAACTCTTTTTGAAGCGTCAGTTATGAGTTTCCCTTGTAGATTGACATTTTCGTTTGCTAGATTGAGTGGAGTTAATGATTTGTCAGCTAGCACCACAGCCCTATGCAGTGTGGATTGGTTGCTCTTTGTAAAAAAGTATTTTCTTAAAATGTCTATTTGTTTATAATATAAGTTGTTCAGATCAATTAGGCCCCGTCCTCCTTTTTCTCTTGGAAGTGTCAATCTCTCTATTGCTGATTTAGGATGATGTATTCTGTGTTTGGTAAGTGTAGTACGAGTTAATATTTCCAACGCGTGGATGTCTGTCTGCGTCCATTTAATGATTCCGAATGAATATGTCAGTACTGGTACAGCATATATGTATTTATTGCTGTGATCTTGTTTTTACCGTTTAGTTGCGTCTTGAGGATAGACTTTATTATTATTATTATTATTATTATTATTATTATTATTATTATTATTATTATTATTATTATTATTATTATTATTTTATTGGATGTATTTCATACAAACTCGGTTAAAACCGGAGCTAACATGTTGTACGGACTTACGTCAAGTACTTCCATGTGTACCTATTACATTATTACTTTGTCTTAATAGTGGTAGCGGTACACGACATGAAAAACGACAATACTGCACTTTTTGAACACGGTTTGCCGCTTTGCACAGTTGTAGGTGGACCAAAACTAATATTTAAGGATGTGGAGGCACTCGAAATTTCCCTTAGAATTCAAAATGGCGGCCATTTTTCAAAACGATGTCCTCAGATACAAAAACTCTTTTGATGTGTCTAATAAATCATGTTTGGTATCGTTTTCGTATATTTCCGACTCGAATAACTCGAAAATAATGTCAAAATAAAAATCTGGGTGAAATTCTAGAAGTTTAACATGTATTTAGTAGTATTTTCAAGAAAATCTTCTTAGATTGGGTACGACGTAGAAACTCCTTTACCCTACCCCTGTAATTGCTTCCAGCATTAAATTATTATGATTATAATGTTTAATTTAAAACCGAAATTCATTTTTTTACTTATTGTCCAGTCATTGCTGCGGCAACCAGAGGTGTTCAACAGGTGGTTAATGATTATTGTGCTGATTAATATGCTGCTCTTTTTTAGCTCGGTTTGGCACTTGGCTCAGTTGAAGCTGGTACCCAAAAGTTTTTTTTTAAATGTGGAGGCAATAAAAATTCCTTTCGAATCCAAGATGGCGGCGGTTTTCGGAATGTTGACCTTAGTAACAAAATTATTGCAGTTTTTTCAAATTCATCTGTGTTTGGGAGTCATTTTCGTATGTAAGTGACTCTCAGAATACAAATATTACTACAATATTAAAGTAAAATAACAAAAAATTGAGAAACTGAATATTTTGTAGAATTTAAACTCAATACTGGAGTTTACTTGGCCTGTGTTTACTTTGTGACGTTGTTAAGAGGAGTCGCTGAGGCTGGCTCGGAGACGAGTCTCAGAACTCAGTTTTCTGTTTTTCTTTCTTTCGGGTAAACGGTTAATAACGTCGGTATAATATTTCACACGAACTTTTATAAAGAATCCATCTATAAGATCCATTACGCGTACTCCTTAATTAATTCATTAATTTTGAATTCACAAATCGTAAAATCTCCTTAATTTACTCAATTTTGGTGAACTTTGGGAATTTATTACAAGTGTACAGATTATTTTAACGCATATTTGAATACTGGATATCAACGATTAAATCAATGTGAACTAGCAGGTTAATTTGGTTTCATCGTAATATAAACGGTTTGGTGATAATTATTTCTAGAATTGAAATCCATGTTTTGGATTTCCCATTTTTTTCGCGTTTTGGACTTATGTCTCGCAATTGACCTTTTTGGCTCATTACTTGCAACCAAGTGTGGATATCTACATAAAAGTACTTCATTAACATGCATGCAAAATTTGGTAATGTATTACCAACCGTTCAGCATAAATCATCAACACCTGCAGGGGCGCCAACTTTTCAGAACGACTGTGGGTGCTCAAAACATAGACAAACTATATGGGGTAGAGCAGTGGCGATTCTGGAGTAGTTTGACTGGTGAGGTGAAATTAATATCCCGGAGGTAGTATATGGGGACTACACGGGGGGTCGGGGGCGAAGCCCCCCAACAATAGTCGAAAATTGTGAAAATCAGGTTTTTAGAGTGCGTTTGGTGCGTTTTAGAAAAAAGTTGTGGGCTGAATGCAATACCAAAATAATGTAGTTTTTGTGCAGTCAAAACTGGAAACCCACCAAATAGAAGTGAGTCACTGAGGTGATAGATTATATTACATCCCCGCTAGTGGTTGGCACTGGGGGCTTTGCGGTAGTTTCGAATCAGCCCTACTACAATTATTGTTACATTGAAAAAATAAATCTTGCATATATACCATTCAATTCCGTCTCGTGGGTGCTTTGGCTCTCCTGCACCCACGGAGCTGGCGCCTATGAACACCTGAGTGAGCGCTTTTGGGTTGGGCCATGCAAGCTCAGCAAAGTTTAGTCCAATGGCAACTTAAAAATGGTAGCTGTAACCTGTTCAAAGAATCTCTCAAATGCATAGTTCCTTGGTTTCTTGTTTTGATCACACACATTACTCTCACTGATTGACAATTCATTTAAAAGACCTTGAAGAGCTCTCAAACACAGCTCTCAGCGTTCACCGTGAGTTCTGTAGTAGAAACTATATAATCTACAAGACTCCCAGACCATTCTCTGCCCTTGCCTTAGATAACGCACACGAACAAAATAATGCTCTTATTAAGGGTGACCGACCGTGGTGTAGAGGGCCTAACAGAAGATCCAGTGGCTCTTTGGAGGTGGTCAGTAAGTTGCAGGTCCTAAAGTCTGCAGGTTACACAGTGAATTTATTCCCGCACAAGATGAAACCCCAAGTATTCTTCGACAACATGAGCAATACTCAGCATACCAGACTATGTTTAGGGAAGACACTTGCGCTCAGATTTCAGATTTTAGATTTCAGATTCAGATTTAGCACGCTTTTATTCAACTTCATTGATACAGATAATATATAACATAGAAAACAAACATTGATTTACATAATATGAAGGTGAATGCCCACATGAGAGAGGCTTGTGTGTGGGCGCATAATATTTTGTGGCAATTCAGGTTTAGATGGCAGATGACGTTGAATCTTGGTATGTATACCTAATTATGTAGTATTCAATCAAAGTATATAAATGTATGTGTATAAATAAAGTATATAATGTATAAAATATATACAAATGATACCACTACAGTGGGTATTATGTAAGCTAGGTACTTAAATTTATAAAGTGGATTCTTAGTGTTACATTTTAACAATATTATTATTATTGATTCATAGCAGTTGTCGACTCAAAGACAGTTTTCTAGAATTTGGTAATACGTTCTTGGAATTAAGCGAAGATCTTATAGTAATTGACAGCCGGGTGTTAGTGAGCAAGGAAGGTGTTGACACATTAAACTCTCTTGTAGATGATGGCATCAATCTGTATAAGGTTGTAAAGGAGGTACTATATAGTTGATAACTTAATAACTACTTTTCAACCCTTAAAGACAGTGAACAAAAAGATCTTCACGGCTAAACTAAAAATTACGTCGGCAGGCAACAAGAATAAGAAGTGTGATGACTGATGAGCAGCTTTTCTCTAAACTATTCATTGTAAGTCAGCACAGGGAAAATGAATTAGATGACTTTTTTTCCGCACGAAAATCAGGCTTGTCCCCCTTCGATTTCAGCAAATGGTGAGCTGCGCATAGGTAACAAAGGCAAACTGACCATTAGGACTCAGAATATTTCACACATTCACTGATTGTAAACAGTGTCTGCTTTTAATTTCAAAGGCAAGCGGTCTGCCAAGAGAGCAATGTGTGAACTTAGTGAAGAACGCGGCATAGAAGTAATAAATTGCTTTAAACAGAAAATCTTAAATACCTTTATTCTTTACTAAATACCTATCAATTAGTCGATTTGTGATAATAGCCGTAGTGAATTTGTAAACTGTACGTATCATTAATATTTTGAGGTCAAATTCGTGTTCTCTGGCTCAAATTCATATGGACTTGACACCAAACATGATATTATTAGTCGTTTTAAGAAAAATTTTGAGTTCAAAGGTCATTTCCAAAAATTTCCGCCATCTTGGATTCGAAGGGAATTTTAAATGCCTCCACATCTTAAAAAATTCTTTTGGGTACCAGCTTCAACTGAGCCAAGTGCCAAACCGCGTTAAAAAGGGGAGCATATTAATCAGCACAATAATCATTAACCACCTGTTGAGCACCTCTGGTTGCCGCAGCAATGACTGGCCAAAAGTAAAAAAAATGAATTTTGGTTTTAAATTAAACATTTTAATCATAATAATTTTATGTTAGAAGCATTTACAAGGGTAGGGTAAAGAGTTTCTATGTCGGACCCAATCTATGAAGATTTTCTTGAAAATACTACTAAATATATGTTAAACTTCTAGAATTTCACCTGGATTTTTATTTTAACATTATTTTTGTGCTATTCGAGTCGGAAATATACGAAAACGATACCAAACATGATTTATTAGACACATCAAAAGAATTTTTGTATCTGAAAACATCGTTTTGAAAAATGGCCGCCATTTTGAATTCTAAGGGAAATTTTGAGTGCCTCCACATCCTTAAAAATTACTTTTGGTTCCACCTACAACTGTGCAAAGTGGCAAACCGTGTTCAAAAAGTGCAGTATTATTTTGCGTACCGCTACCACTATAACTCTAACTAAAATAAGTCATTTATAAATTGTTTTGTTTGTAGAAGATGTTTTCTTTCTGCTGTGTACGGTCGTGGCCGATTTCTCGTCGCCATCCTAGCATTTGCTCTTCGGACTGTATCATTCTTAGTTTAGAAATTTACGAACTATTCTACACGTGTTGAGTATTACTGCCTTTTGAGTCTCGATGTATACATTGGGTTGAAGATCTAGTTGTTCAATGCTTTCATGTAGCTTCTTCGGTATGATGCCGTTGGCTGATATAATGAATGGGATTGTATTTACCTTTTTCTGTTTCCACATCTTCTTGATCTCAATTGCAAGTTCACTATACTTGTCAATTTTTTTCTTCCACGTGGTCTCGACGTTATGGCACATTGGGATAGCAACGTCGATAAGGGTAGTTTCTTGTTTCTTCTTGTCAATTATAATTATATCCGGTCTGTTGTGATGTATAGTTTGGTCTGTTATAACTGTGCGGTCGTAATATAATTTGAAATCTTTGCTATCTAGTACTTTCTCTGGTTTGTATTTGTAGTAAGGTGTGTGTGTGTGTCAATGAGGTTGTATTTGATTGCTAGTTTTTGATGAATAATGTTAGCTACTTGGTTATGTTTGTAGAGGTAATCTGTTTGACATAGTGACTTGCACCCGGATATGATGTGTTCGATTGTTTCACCCCTTACACTACATTTTCTACATTGATCGTTTACTGTCGCATCTTGTATTATGTATTTTTTATAATTGTTCGTCGCAATCACTCTGTCTTGAATAGCCATCATAAAACCTTCTGTTTCTCCAAATAGTTAACCGTTGTTTAACCACTTATTTGATGCTTTAATATCTACTTGATCTTTGTGTAGCTCATCATAATGTCTCTTGTGTCGGGTCTTCTTTGAGAGACGTAACTCTTTTGCAGCCTCAGTAATGAGGTTCCCTTGTAGATTAACATTTTCGTTTGCTAGATTGAGTGGAGTTAATGATTTGTCAGCTAGCACCACAGCCCTATGCAGTGTGGATTGGTTGCTCTTTGTAAAAAATATTTTCTTAAAATGTCTATTTGTTGGATGAGCGAGCGAGCGTAGCGAGCGGAAGCGAAGACTTCAATTTCACTGACCCCCCAAAAAATTTAGCTCGGGTGTTTTTTTTTTTGTTTTTTTGTTTTTTTTTTTTTTTGTTTTTTTGTTTGTATTTTTGTCTGTTTGTTCGCTCTCTACCGGGCAAACGGCATATGCGATCTTGATGAAAATTTGACAGGACCTTTGAAATCTCTGAACTTAGACTTGCTACGTTTTTGGGTACAATCGAAGAAATATTTCTCATGAATATCGTACTTTTACGATTTTTTTTCGATTTTTAGTGCGATATTTTCGTGACATTTGGGCCGATTCTGACCAAACGGGTGGGGCTACAACGTTCATATTTCACATGTACATTAAGGTAATGGTGATGTAATGCTTTTTGAAAGAAAAAGTTGAAAAAGTTTGCCAGAATCCATAGAATAAAGGTTTTAATATAAGTTTTTTTATTTTTTGTGCGATATTTTCGTGCCATTTGGGCCGATTTTGACCAAACGGGTTGGGCTACAACGTTCATATTATACATGGACATTAAGGTAATAATGATGAAGTATCTTTTGAAATAAAAAGTTGAAAAAGTTAGCCAGAATCCATAGAAAGAAAGCTTTTAATATAAGTTTTTTACGGTAAATAATACCAATTGACAAGAAACAATAGAAACTTGACAACAATCACCTACAATGCGTAGGCAGCAAAACAAAGCACTTGCAAAAGTAAAGATATCCCACGCAAATTAAAAACTTCAAAAAGCTCATCCATCAACGCGGCGGGACTTTAGCGTTTTCCTAGTTTATAATATAAGTTGTTCAGATCAATTAGGCCCCGTCCTCCTTTTTCTCTTGGAAGTAGTAGTAGTAGTAGTAGTAGTAGTTCTTTATTCTGTTGTTACAATATTATGGTTACAACAAAAATGGCGAGGTTCAATCGATATGGATTGTTCTTCCACCTAACCATTTTACATATTATAAATACAAACAATAATATAATACACAATACAAATAATATTCTAAAATTTAAACATAGAAATGGAAGATTAATTAAAGGAAACACAATAGATACCTATTTAGTTAAGTAGATGTGTACTTGATACATTGAAATGACTGTGGGTTTGTGCAGTTATTCTGCCAAAAGGAAATGGTATTTACAATCGGGACAGTGTGTGACAATAGACTACCGGTATAGTATGAAGATGTATTTACATGAAAAACTCATCTAGATTATAATAAGGGGTTTCTATGAGAAACTGCTTTATTCGTTTCTTTCGAAGGTTAGGTCTTAATATATCAAGGTTTATTATTTTAGTCGCAAGAGCACCATAAATTCTTCGCCCCATATAGTATATATGTGTTTTTCGAGATGAGTGGTTTTATGGAGGGATACTGAAGTGAGGTTTTGTGTCTTGTATTATGGTCATGTTGAATTAAGTTTTTGAAGTGTTCCGGGTTGTCAATCACAAAGCAAGCTGCGCTGTGTATGTAGACATTTGTAACTGTTAGTATTTTGAGCTCTTTAAACATATCGCGACAGCTAGCTCGGTGCCCAAGCTTGCCTAATATTCTAATGGCACGTTTTTGCAAAATTAGCACTCGATTAATCAAGTTTTTATACGTTGTTCCCCAAGAAAGTATTCCATAGGATAGAATTGAGTGGAAATTAGCAAAGTAAGCTACTCTAGTTATCTCTGAGCTTGCAAGAGTGGATAACATACGGATAG
This sequence comes from Sweltsa coloradensis, assembly GCA_024449915.1. NCBI lineage: Eukaryota > Metazoa > Arthropoda > Insecta > Plecoptera > Chloroperlidae > Sweltsa > Sweltsa coloradensis. The sequence continues at coordinate 59,849 of JAMZAV010002122.1, forward strand.
CATATGTGCTAGAGTTTAGTCGCCTACAAAGCTTATCAATATGTGGTTGCCACGTTAAAGTGTTATCCGTGCATAATCCCAAGAAGTTACATTCACTTACAGTTGTTATTGTGCCCTTTTGAACAGTTAGGTGTGGAATTAACAGTGCTATATTTGATTTTAGTCTGAAATTAAGTAGTTGTGTTTTTTTTATCATTCAGGTGCAATTGATTAGCTGAAAACCATGTGACAATTGCATTTATTATTATTTCTGCACATACTTTTGTATTTTTAGAATCTGGACATGATATGATTATACTTGTGTCGTCAGCAAATAGAGTTAGGAACAAGAGTGTGAGAGGTGGAAGATTTTCTTGTTCAGCGATTTTGTTGCAGTATGCTGCAAGGTCATTGATGTATATCAGAAAAAGCAAGGCCCTAGGACAGAGCCCTGGGGAACTCCAACCTTGTTTGTCTGCCAGGTTGATTTGGTTTGGGTGTTGTTATTGATAACCACAAGTTGCTTTCTGTCCGTCAGGTAAGATTTTAGCCATTGTCCTGCTATTCCTCGAACTCCATAATGGTTGGTCAATCTCTCTTTTGCTGATATAGGATGATGTATCCTGTGTTTGGTAAGTTCTAATACGAGTTGATATTTCCAATGCGTAGATGTCTGTCTGCGTTCATTTAATGATTCCGAATGAATATGTCAGTTCTGGTTTAGCATATGTATGTATTGCTGTGATCTTGTTTTTACCGTTTTGTTGCGTCTTGAGAATAGACTTTAGTCGTTTCTTGTATGTATCTATCAATTTTGCTTTCATTACTTTATGTTCAATTCTGGCAGCTTGTGAGAATCCTAAATATTTGTATACATCGTTATCGTCCATTATTCCAATCCTATTTCCATCATCTAGCTGGAACTCTTCTGCTTGTGTAACCTTACCCTTTTCGATATGTAGCGTCTTATTATTATTATTATTATTATTATTATTATTATTATTATTATTATTATTATTATTATTATTTATTATTATTATTATTATATATTATTATTATTATTATCGAAAAATATTTGAAAATTTGGCCGGGGCCATTTTGATTCTAAGGGAAATTTTGAGTGCCTCCACATCCTTAAAATTACTTTTGGTCCACTACAACTGTGCAAAGTGGCAAACCGTGTTCAAAAAGTGCAGTATTATTTTGCGTACCGCTACCACTATAACTCTAACTAAAATAAGTCATTTATAATTGTTTTGTTTGTAGAAGATGTTTTCTTTCTGCTGTGTACGGTCGTGGCCGATTTCTCGTCGCCATCCTAGCATTTGCTCTTCGGACTGTATCATTCTTAGTTTAGAAATTTACGAACTATTCTACACGGGGTTGAGTATTACTGCCTTTTGAGTCTCGATGTATACATTGGGTTGAAGATCTAGTTGTTCAATGCTTTCATGTAGCTTCTTCGGTATAAATGCCGTTGGCTGATATAATGAATGGGATTGTATTTACCTTTTTCTGTTTCCACATCTTCTTGATCTCAATTGCAAGTTCACTATACTTGTCAATTTTTTTCTTCCACGTGGTCTCGACGTTATGGCACATTGGGATAGCAACGTCGATAAGGGTAGTTTCTTGTTTCTTCTTGTCAATTATAATTATATCCGGTCTGTTGTGATGTATAGTTTGGTCTGTTATAACTGTGCGGTCGTAATATAATTTGAAATCTTTGCTATCTAGTACTTTCTCTGGTTTGTATTTGTAGTAAGGTGTGTGTGTGTGTCAAGAGGTTGTACTTGATTGCTAGTTTTTTGATGAATAATGTTAGCTACTTGGTTATGTCTGTAGAGGTAATCTTTTTTGACATAGTGACTTGCACCCGGATATGATGTGTTCGATTGTTTCACCCCTTACACTAAATTTTCTACATTGATCGTTTACTGTCGCATCTTGTATTATGTATTTTTTATAATTGTTCGTCGCAATCACTCTGTCTTGAATAGCCATCATAAAACCTTCTGTTTCTCCAAATAGTTCCCCGTTGTTTAACCACTTATTTGATGCTTTAATATCCACGTGATCTTTGTGTAGTTCATCAAATGTCTCTTTGTGTAGGGTCTTTTCTGAGAGACGTAACTCTTTTGCAGCCTCAGTTATGAGGTTCCCTTGTAGATTAACATTTTTGTTTGCTAGATTGAGTGGAGAAAATGATTTGTCAGCTAGCACCACAGCCCTATGTAGTGTGAATTGGTTGCTCTTTGTAAAAAGATATTTTCTTAAATGTCTATTTGTTGGATGAGCGTAGGGAGCGAAGCGAGTGGAGCGAAGACTTCAATTTCACTGACCCCCCAAAAAATTTAGCTCGGGTGTTTTTTTTTTTGTTTTTTTGTTTTTTTGTTTTTTTTTTTTTTTTGTTTGTATTTTTGTCTGTTTGTTCGCTTTCTACCGGTAAACGGCATATGCTATCTTGATGAAAATTTGACAGGACCTTTGAAATCTCTGAACTTAGACTTGCTACGTTTTTGGGTACAATCGAAGAAATATTTCTCATGAATATCGTACTTTTACGATTTTTTTCGATTTTTAGTGCGATATTTTCGTGACATTTGGGCCGATTCTGACCAAACGGGTGGGGCTACAACGTTCATATTTCACATGTACATTAAGGTAATGGTGATGTAATGCTTTTTGAAAGAAAAAGTTGAAAAAGTTTGCCAGAATCCATAGAATAAAGGTTTTAATATAAGTTTTTTTATTTGTTGTGCGATTTTTCGTGCCATTTGGGCCGATTTTGACCAAAACGGGTTGGGCTAACAACGTTCATATTATACATGGACATTAAGGTAATAATGATGAAGTATCTTTTGAAATAAAAAGTTGAAAAAGTTAGCCAGAATCCATAGAAAGAAAGTTTTTAATATAAGTTTTTTACGGTAAATAATACCAATTGACAAGAAACAATAGAAACTTGACAACAATCACCTACAATGCGTAGGCAGCAAAACAAAGCACTTGCAAAAGTAAAGATATCCCACGCAAATTAAAAACTTCAAAAAGCTCATCCATCAACGCGGCGGACTTTAGCGTTTTCCTAGTTTATAATATAAGCTGTTCAGATCAATTAGGCCCCGTCCCCCTTTTTTTCTCTTGGAAGTAGTAGTAGTAGTAGTAGTAGTATTTTCTTTATTCTGTTGTTACAATATTATGGTTACAAAAAAAATGGCGAGGTTCAATCGATATGGATTGTTCTTCCACCTAACCATTTTACATATTATAAATACAAACAATAATATAATACACAATACAAATAATATTCTAAAATTTAAACATAGAAATGGAAGATTAATTAAAGGAAACACAATAGATACCTATTTAGTTAAGTAGATGTGTACTTGATACATTGAAATGACTGTGGGTTTGTGCAGTTATTCTGCCAAAAGGAAATGGTATTTACAATCGGGACAGGGGTGTGACAATAGACTACCGGGTATAGTATAAAGATGTATTTACATGAAAAACTCATCTAGATTATAATAAGGGGTTTCTATGAGAAACTGCTTTATTCGTTTCTTTCGAAGGTTAGGTCTTAATATATCAAGGTTTATTATTTTAGTCGCAAGAGCATTATAAATTCTTCGTCCCATATAGATATATTGTTTTTCGAGATGAGTGGTTTTATGGGAGGGATACTGAAGTGAGGTTTTGTGTCTTGTATTATGGTCATGTTGAATTAAGTTTTTGAAGTGTTCCGGGTTGTCAATCACAAAGCAAGCTGCGCTGTGTATGTAGACATTTGTAACTGTTAGTATTTTGAGCTCTTTAAACATATCGTGACAGCTAGCTCGTGCCCAAGCTTGCCTAATATTCTAATGGCACGTTTTTGCAAAATTAGCACTCGATTAATCAAGTTTTTATACGTTGTTCCCCAAGAAAGTATTCCATAGGATAGAATTGAGGGGAAAATTAGCAAAGTAAGCTACTCTATTATCTCTGAGCTTGCAAGAGTGGATAACATACGGATAGCATATGTGCTAGAGTTTAGTCGCCTACAAAGCTTATCAATATGTGGTTGCCACGTTAAAATGTTATCCGTGCATAATCCCAAGAAGTTACATTCACTTACAGTTGTTATTGTGCCCTTTTGAACAGTTAGGTGTGGAATTAACAGTGCTATATTTGATTTTAGTCTGAAATTAAGTAGTTGTGTTTTTTTTATCATTCAGGTGCAATTGATTAGCTGAAAACCATGTGACAATTGCATTTATTATTATTTCTGCACATACTTTTGTATTTTAGAATCTGGACATGATATGATTATACTTGTGTCGTCAGCAAATAGAGTTAGGAACAAGAGTGTGAGAGGTGGAAGATTTTCTTGTTTAGCGATTTTGTTGGGAGTATGCTGCAAGGTCATTGATGTATATCAGAAAAAGCAAGGCCCTAGGACAGAGCCCTGGGAACTCCAACCTTGTTTGTCTGCCAGGTTGATTTGGTTTGGGTGTTGTTATTGATAACCACAAGTTGCTTTCTGTCCGTCAGGTAAGATTTTAGCCATTGTCCTGCTATTCTCGAACTCCATAATGGTTGGTCAATCTCTCTATTGCTGATATAGGATGATGTATCCTGTGTTTGGTAAGTTCTAATACGAGTTGATATTTCCAATGCGTAGATGTCTGTCTTCGTTCATATAATGATTCCAAATGAATATGTCAGTTCTGGTTTAGCATATGTATGTATTGCTGTGATCTTGTTTTTGCCGTTTTGTTGCGTCTCGAGAATAGATTTTAGTTGTTTCTTGTATGTATCTATCAATTTTGCTTTCATTACTTTATGTTCAATTCTGGCAGCTTGTGAGAATCCTAAATATTTGTATACATCGTTATCGTCCATTATTCCAATCCTATTTCCATCATCTAGCTGGAACTCTTCTGCTTGTGTAACCTTACCCTTTTCGATATGTAGCGTATTATTATTATTATTATTTTATCATTTATTATTATTATTATTATTATTATTATTATTATTATTATTTTTTTATTATTATTTTATTATTATTATTATTTTTATATATTATTATTATTATTATTATTATTATTATTATTATTATTATTATATTATTATATGAAATATGTAAGGTTATGAAAGAAGAAATGTATCTACATAATAAAAAAAAAAAAAAAAAAAAATACTATTATTATTATTATTATTATTATTATTATTATTATTATTATTATTATTATTATTATTATTATTATTATTATTATTATTATTATTATTATTATCATTATTATAGGCCTAATGAATCGCCTCTAAGTTTCCCAATACGTTGAACTTGTACTTGTTGTGTCTTGGCCATGGAACCTTACTTTATGAACACATGCTATAAAATCGATCACAATTAAATCAAGGGGTCTAGCATGTATACTTCTAAGTTTGGTTAGATTGTTTGCATTCATTTTGAAAGTCAACTGGTAATTTGCAGAAAACTTAAAATCCTGACACAACATGTGTGTATAACGCTATTATGTAACTTAGTCTTAAAGTTGATAGTATTAGTTTCAAACTTTACTATGCCAATGAATGATTTGTGAGAGGTCCAGAACATTATCCGAGTCAGCTCGGTTGCAACTAAGCATTTTCAAATACATCGTTAATACTAATAGAATCTGCTTTCAATTTGTAGGGAGGTGGGTTAATGAGAAGTGTGTGAGAGAAATGTTATATTTTCTATCGTAATTGATCCCAATCCCAATTGTCCTCAAAGGATTGAATTTTATCAGTGTGTAAGAACTCAGTACCATGACTCAGTACTAGTATAACAATCATGACGTGAAAGGATTCATCCGAATATTATAATAAATATCAAATATAGTGTTTGTTCTATTTTACCTTTTCCCAAGACATGCAGACTGTTCACGATGCTGTAAAAGATAAATAGAGTAAAAGCTATGCAGGAGAGAGAGAGAGAGAGAGAGAGGAGAGAGAGAGAGAGAGAGAGAGAGAGAGAGAGAGAGAGAGAGAGAGGTAAGGTTCATGGATAAAAGTGTCCGTTGTATCTAAATACCAGTCTAAGTTATTAGGTCTACTTAACTACTTTTTATAGTTGGATGAGCGAAGCGAAGACTTCAATTTGACTTTGTGTTTTTTGTTTGTTTTTTACTTACGTTACCCCAAGAAAAATAGCTCGGGTGTTTTGTTTTTGTTAGTTTTTTTGTCTGTTTGTTCGCTCTCTACCGGGCAAACGGCATATGCGATCTTGATGAAAATTGGAGGGGACCTTTGAAATCTCTGAACTTAGAGCTGTATTGTTTTTGGGTACAATCGAATAAATATTTCTTTCTCATAAATATCGTACTTTTACGATTTTTTTTCGATTTTTAGTGCGATATTTTCGTGATATTTGGCAAACGGCTACTCCGATATTGATGAAACTTTATAGGAACGTTTAAAATCACTGAAATCATATATGTTATGATTTTAGAGACATTTGAAAAAATATTTCTTATAGAAATCGTACTTTTAAGATTTTTTTCTCCGGTTTTTAATACGATATTTTCGTGATATTTGGACCGATTTTGACCAAACGGGTGGGGCTACAACGTTCATATTTTACATTGACATAAAGGTTATGGTGATGTAGTGCCTCTTGAAAGAAAAAGTTGAAAAAATTGGTCAAAATTCATAGAAATAAAGGTTTTAATATATGCCTTTTACAGGTGTATAATGAACAAGTAATATCAAGTAACTATTGAAAAAGTAAGGAGATTCCACATAAAAACGTAATCATTGGACAGAAATATTCCAAAAAAGCTCATCCATCAACGCGACTGGAAAAAGCGTTTGCGAAGCGGCCTAGTTTATAAACTCAAGACTCTATTAGTGACGACGCCACAGCAACTGGTTACCCTTAGCAACGAAGAATTAGTCTCTAAACAAACTTCGGTTCCTTCTTGGTGGAGGTGCCAGGTACGTAATTGCATAGTTACGATTGTCAATATTCTGTACTCATTTATGAATAATAGTATATCAGTTAAATTCACTTAGGGCTTACCAGTAATTAGCGAACTATTTTGAGGCTAGAATTTGTAAACTTAAAATACAACTTACAATATATTCACAATGTTATATAAATTATTGACGAAGCCACTCTTAATCTTATAATAAAATACCATAATTTGCATGTTAAATCATTTTTTCCTGGGGTCGTGCGCTCCAGACTCCCCATTGTACAAAGAAAGATACATACTTTTCCAGAAAAAATTGTTTCATAATCAGTTCTAAAGATTGCTGCATGTGACTATATCCACATACCCCTTTCACTACAAGTGCTGGCCATTGATAGTTTGAGGATACAAAGATGTTCGCCCAAAAGAAACACGAGGTAGCTACGCCTCTATGGGTATTGGTAAGTTATAGTGGAATGTTTAGGTTTAATGTTAGGAAAGTCAAAGAGAGATGTCATGAAACAGTGAAAGCAGGCGAGAATGTGGGAGAATGTTTCCATGCTTACAGAGAAGCGTTTTGTGTCCTCGCTTAGTCGCATGTGGTTCCTGAAGCCATAGGGTGCCGCACAGTTTGAACACGGAGACTCCAGCCTGGTGACAAGGTGAAACAATCAGGGTGCCGCCTTGTAAGCAAAGTGCACCTATCTCTGTCAGAGGAAATTAAACATTCTTCCCACTAAACTCAACAATACACAAAACTGTGCTAAATGTTCAATATAAAACATTCATGTTCCCCCACACAGCACCTATGTCCATGCAAAAGGACAATTCTACCTCTGCCAGTCAATTTATAATAAACTTCTTAAAGTTATTAAAAACCTTTCGTCCATTCCAAATTTTAAATCTAAGCTCAAATCCCATTTATTAACTAAAAGCAGGAAGAATATATCTCTAGCAGTCCCCCTCCCCAACCCTCTTGTTGATCAAGTCACTGGCAAGCAAGTGCAGTTCGTTTTTGCAGTAAATTATTATCTTTTGATTCCATGTTATATTTTTATATTCTATATACGAGTTGTGAGCTATGTGCGCCACATAAGTATGTCATTTAACAGAATAAATTGAATTGAATTTGAAAGCACACGTCCTCAACATGTCTGTCATGGCCGAAAGCTATAATATTTTGCTAGTAGTTTTCTGTAAATCTCAGAGCATTCTTATTTAAATAATTTAAAGTATGTAGTAAATAACGATGTGTTATAATTTAATTTTTATTAATTTGATTTTATATTTATATATTATTTTACTTAGGTAGCAATCATCGATAAAATAATATACTACGGAGTCGATATTCTTCGATTTGAGCAGGAGCCTAGATCAAAGCGAGTAGGGGGGAAATGGGGGTTCTGGCGCACCTGTTTTTCCGGAGCCTCGGAGCCAGTCGGATCCGTGTGCGCCGCTCATGTACAAGACGCTTGACTTTCACTTTTAAGTATTTATATACACAATTAGATGTGTATTGTTATTTGAGGCTAGGGCACGCCAACTGTACGACACTTTAACCCATTGGGGATCAGATAGTTATTAGTATTGTTATCATCCCCTGTTGTTACTACCATTATTGCGTTTCAACTTCTCTCCTACTCTCTATACTCAGCATCCCTTATATCGTTGATCGTCATAAATTGTTATACCTATATAAAGACTTGTACCTGTCTAACATTATAACGCGATTTGTGGCTTCTGGGTTCCTTAGATCTTTATGAACAAAGTAATTTGTTCTTTTAACACCTATCTCATGATCTCAAGTCACGTTGTTCTATTTATAGATTAATTAATTATTGTTTTTCCGGAGCAACGTATTTAAGTTATATTTTCTAATTCACTATTATTTGTGTATTATTTTTCGGAGCAGTTTTAATAACTACAACTTATATATTATGCACTCAATACTATTTTGCATAGAAATATATATTTTTAATAAGCGGCATTCTTTCACTTAGGACTTCACAGAGCGCGTTCTACATTCAGTTCCATTTATAGAATGATAGGGTATTATTATCCAGAGCAGTTTAACTAACTACAACCTATATATTAAAATCCAATTCGATTCCTCTTATATATTCCAACATTATAACAAGACTTGTTAGTTCTTTATGTTTGCATGAACGAACTCCTTTGTTCTTTTAGCACCTACCTCAAGATCTCAAGTAACTATATTATATTTATAGATTAATTACGTATTGTTTTTCCGGAGCCAAATATTTAATTACCATTCCTATGTTTCAATTTCTCCCCTAACCTACTCTTTCCTCAACACCCCTCTAATTGTAGGGTAGTCTAAAATTGTTATACCTGTCTAGGCTTGTACCTCTTCAACATTATGACGAGACTTGTTGGTTCTTTAGGTCTGCATGAACGAAGTTCTTTGTTCTTTCAGCAACTACCTCAAGAGCTCAAGTGACAATGTTATATTTAAAGATTATATACGTATTGTTTTTCCGGAGCCAAATATTTAATTGTTTTGTTCTACTACTTGTGAGAATACTTATTCCATCTTTATATTTAATTTAAATCAGGAATGAAAACTGAACTCTGATATATTATTTAATTTCACAACTAGCACAAATTATAATTACGTTATTTCCTCCCCTACTTAGCTTTTTAGCACATTTGAATGAACTAACCTATAAATATCTTTTTAGCACAATTCATACGTTTATACTTAACTATGGAAGGTAGGGCTCTTCTTCTCCTTTCATGTTGCTTTACAGTTTACACTATCAATAAATCGTAGAATAAAAAAAAGTAAAAAAATATTCTCATTAAGAAAACAGTGGTTGTTATTATTGCTAGATATAAATCAATAAAAAGTGATAGGCCCTATGGTTGTTGGTGTTGTTGTTTGACTAGAGCTAACTCATGCTTTTTAGCGTAACTTAGCACATTTGAGATGCTCCTTTGTCGGTCGCTGCCAATGCAAATGATAAAAATGCAATATTATTTTCATAGTTATTTAAATGACAAATACAGGTCTGAACGCAAAGCACTGTCAATGTTTCAACTTACAAACAATAAGAAAACCTTATTACAACCAAATATTTCCTGACAAAAACCATTATCTCGCTAAAATTGTTATGTTATTTTCCACTTTGTATCAAATGTAGTAAATTTTCCTGCAGAGAACTAATTTTTTGACTTCATTTGCAAGTAGGTGCTTAAAATTTCGAATTGGGCATGCAATTGCTAGTTATTTTAAAAACTTTCCTTCCAAAACTTAAACAAATAAGCTGATTTTTCCAGCAACTACTAATTTTGTTTTATTAATTTGTGAAAACGGTGCTTCAAACTTTATTTTATTTATGCAATGTTAGTTATTTTTGCAACTCGTGTCAAAAACTCTAACAAACGTAGTGAATTTATACCACAATAATAATTATTTTACTTTTTTTGTAAGAAGGTACTTCAAACTTTTGAATTGTGCATGCAATTAAAATAATTTTTAGAACCATTGTATCAAAAACTTTCACAAACGTAGTGCCTGCAATAACTTTTTTGTTTGTGCTTAATTTGTAAAGAAGGTAGCCTATTGCGAATTTTGATTGTGCACACATTTGCAGGCTATTGTTTACCACTGTTTCTAACTCGTTCAAATTGTTGTAAGTGTTTACATCTAAAACTAATTTGGTGTTGTTAAGTTATAAGGTACCTCTTTGCAAACAGTAGTTTTGTTTGCAATTGTACCTAGCTTTTTCACATTGCTTTTAAACTTTAACAAACGTGGTGAATTTTTCTAATAATTTTTAAAGAAAAATGTATGTAAACATGTAAGTTTTCTTGCATGTAAGCTCAATTCTCTAGTTTATTTGCTGATAGGTGTACCAATGTAAAAGTATTTCCATGCAAATTATTTACAAACTACAAAGTTGTCTACATTGAAAATGGGTGCAGACAGTTAAGATTTCCAGCATGTGTTTTAAATTTCGTTATAGTTCCAAGATGTGGAAAATTGAAGTCTTTCCTTACAAACTTCTTAAAACTACAAATATATTAATGATTTTGTAAAAAAAATAGTATGCTGGACAGATAAGTTTCCCAGCATGGGTTTCAATTCTTTAGTTATATTTTTTTTGTTGCAATGCAACTAAATGTTAAAAGTGTTACCAACGTTCTAAACTGTAAAGTTTTACTGAATGTGTGCTTATTTCTTTAGTTTAATTCCTAGTTGCAATTGAACAAAATGTAATTTACCCTTACAAACTCTCAATTTCCTCATACTTTGTACAGATAGTAATAAATTATTTCCCCTATTTCATAAGTTAAAGCAAAAGTCTTTCCTTTTAACTACTTTCAAAGTACAAAAGTATTAATACGTTGTTCAGAAAATATGTACAAGAGAATTATGTTTTCCTGCATGTGTGCTTATTTATTTAGTTAAGTTGTTGTAATGGGAGTAATTGTAGAAAGTTGTATCTTACAATCTTTCAAGTGCTTACTACTTTGTAAAGAAAATGTTTGCAAAACAGTAAAGTTTTCCTGGTGTGTGTGTTTATTTTTTAAGTTAAATTGTTGTAATGGAAGAAAAAGTTAAAATATTTACCTTGTAATCTTTCAAGTTCTTACTGCTTTGTAAAGAATGTATTTGCTAAACAGTTTAATTCTCCTGCATGTATGCTCATTTCTTTAGGTAAATGTTTGAATGGAAGGAAATGTTACAAGTTTTACTTTACTAGGTTTCAAGTTCTTTCTTCTCTATACAGAAAATGTGCACAAAACAGTTAAATTGACCTGCATGTGTCCATTTCTTCAGTTATTTGTGGCAATACCAGGAAATGTTAAAAGATGTACCTTGCAATCTTTCAAGATCTTACTACTTTGTAAAGAATGTGTTTGCTAAACAGTTTAACTGTCCTACATGTGTGCTCATTTCTTTAGGTAAATGTTTCAATGGAAGGAAATGTTACAAGTTTCACTTTACTAAGTTTCAAGTTCTTTCTTCTATGTAAAGAAAATGTGCGCAAAACAGTTAAATTTACCTGCATGTGTGTTCATTTCTTTAGTTATTTGTCGCAATAATAGGAAATTTCACAAGGTTTACTTTACTTAGTTTCAAGATCTTACTACTTTGTAGGATGAGCGAAGCGAAGACTTCAATTTCACCGACCCCCCAAAAAATTTAGCTCGGGTGTTTTTTTGTTTTTTGTTTTTTTTTTTTTGTTTGTTTTTCCGTCTGTTTGTTCGCTCTCTACCGGGCAAACGGCATATGCGATCTTGATGAAAATTTGACACGACCTTCGTTTTCTCTGAACTTAGACTTGCTACATTTTTGGGTACAATCGAAGAAATATTTCTCATGAATATCGTACTTTTACGATTTTTTTCGATTTTTAGTGCGATATTTTCGTGCCATTTGGGCCAATTCTGACCAAACGGGTGGGGCTACAACGTTCATATTTCACATGGACATTAAGGTAATGGTGATGTATTGCTTTCTAAAAGAAAACGTTGAAAAAGTTAGCCAGAATCGAGAGAAATAAAGCTTTTAATATACGTTTTTTGACTTTTTGTGTGATATTTTTGTGCCATTTGGGCCAATTCTGACCAAACGGGTAGGGCTACAACGTTCATATTATACATGGACATTAAGGTTATGGTTATGTAGTACCTTTTGAAAGAAAAAGTGGAAAAATTTAGCCAGAATCCATAGAAATAAAGCTTTTAATACAAGTTTTTTACGGTAAATAATACCAATTGACAAGAAACAAAAGAAACTTGACAACATTCACCTTCGATGCGTAGGCAGCAAAACAAAGCACTTGCAAAAGTAAAGATATCCCACGCAAACTAAAACCTTTAAAAAGCTCATCCATCAACGCGGCGGGACTTTAGCGTTTTCCTAGTAAAGAAAATGTTTGCAAAACAGTTAAGTTTTCTTGCGTGTGTGTGTTTATTTATTAAGTTAAGTTGTTGTAATGGGAGGAAATGTTAAAAGATTTACCGTGCAATCTTTCAGATTCTTACTACTGTGTAAAGAATATGTTTGCAAAACGCTTAAATTGTCCTGCATGTGTGTTCATTTCTGAATGTTATTGGTGGCAATACCAGGAAATGTTAAAAGTTTTTCCTTATAAAGTTTAAAGATCTTACTACTTTATAAAGAAAATATTTGCAAAAGAGTAACTTTTATTCTTTCTTTGCAATTAAAATGAGTGCAACACTGTTAATTTTTCCTGCATGTGTGTTTATTTCTTTAGTTTATTTGTTGCAATAAGTTTTTTTTCATGTTGTCCTTTAAAACTTCTTAAACAACACAAACTTCTTATACAAAGTTCTTAGTTCTAAGTACAGAAAAGATGTGCAAAACAAGTAAATTTTCCACTTTGTGTGTTTAGTTCTTTGGGTAATGTGATGCAATGCGTGCAACACAGTTAAGTTATCCTGCATGAGTGTTTATTTCTTAGTTATTTGCTGCACTAAGTAACATTTTTAAAATTTGTCTTTACAACTTCTTAAAAACCTTCAAAGTTCTTAATTCTACATAAAGAAAAGATTTGCTAAACAGCAGAAATCTCCACTTTGTGTATTTTTATTCTTTGGATATTTTTTTTTGAATGGATGGAAAAATTAGTTTTTTCCATACAAACTTCTTACGACCTTTTTACTATCATCATTATTATTACTAGGAAAACGCTTAAGTCCCGCCGCGTTGTTGGATGAGCGTAATTGGTGCATTGAGCTACCATGTGTTATATGGATTTTCTGTTGTTCTGTGAAAAAATCATTACTTAGTTGAAGATTTTTTTTAAATTAATTTAAATTTAATGAAAAATAAACTTTAATCTTTAATTTTTTTAATTAATCGTAATTTAAAAAAAGAAAAAAAATCGTAAATTTTCGATTTTCATACGAAATAGTTATTCGATTGTGCTCAAATTTCACAAGAATATATTAATTCATAAAATTAAGGTTCTGTGAAAAAATCATTAAAATCGTATAAAGCATGTAGGTGTTAAAAGTCAAAGAAATTTTTTAAAAATCGAAAAAAATCGTAAAATTGCGATTTTGATGAGAAATAATTTTCCGATTGTGCTCAAAAACGTGGCAGTTCTAAGTTCAGAGATTTCGAAGACCTCCATAAAATTTCATCGCAATCGGATTATCGGTTTAGCCGGAATCGTGTTAACAAACAGACAAAAATACAGAAAGAAAAAAAAAAAACAAACAAAAAAAAACAAAACATTCCGGATTTTTTTCTCCAGCGTAGTGAAATGGAATCTTCGCTCCGCTCGCTACGCTCGCTACGCTCATCCAATTATTATTATTATTTCCCCCTTTGTATGGAATATTTGTAGAACGCAGTTAAGTTTTCCTGCATGAGTGTTTATTTTTTTTTACTTTATTTGTCGAAATAAGTAAAATTTTGTAAAATTTGTCCTGTAAACTTCTTAAAAACCACAAAGTTAATAAGACAATACAAACAAAAGATGTGCAATAGTGTTACATTTTCTGTCTTGAGGTTATTGCTATAGTGCATTTGTTGCATTGGGTGAAAAAAAATCAATATTTTGTTGACAACCTCTTATAACTTCCTTATAAGTTCATTATAATTTACTACTCACTACGCTAAAATATTGCTTCTTATTGCAACAAAGTAGAAAAACACAATCAACATATGAAATGTAGTATTAATAATCAGTACACTTTTTCTTTGAAATCAAGCAAAATGATCTGTTTTTATAGATAGGAAATGATCAACAATTTGGCGATTGCTGATGCAAGTTAACATATTATTATTTTTATTTTTATTAAACGTAGAATATTTACATTTTCTTTACAAGGTAAGATATTATTTCATTTCTTTTATCGAGAAAATGACGAAAACTCATTTTTTTATAGCTTTATTACTATATTTTTTTACTTGAAACATAGGATATAACGGACATAGTATTTTCATAACTGGGTTGATGTTGCAGTAAGGTTAGGTTTTGTTGGGAAAACTTAGTCTATGCTAGGTTATATCTGGTTCGGTAACTTAGGTTAGGTTAGGTTAGGTTTGAATGTGTCAGGTTTAAGTAAAATCTCAGGTTAGGTAAGGTTTAAATGAGACAGTTTTAACAAAATATTTAGGTTACATCAAGTATGTTAACAATATAAAGTGATGTAACCTTAATACCTACAATGCGTTCAAAAACAACTTGCAAAAGTAAAGAGATCCAACGCAAACTAAAACCTTATTTAAAAAAGCTCATCCATCAACGCGACTAAAAAAAGCGTTCGCGGAGCGGCCTAGTCTAACACAATGTATTTCTAATGTGCATAATCTCGATATAAACAATGATTGCCAAAGTATAGTCAAATTTACAATCAACAGGTCAAACAAATGTGAAATACATACATTAAATATCAATATATAGAAAAAAAACATCATTCTGAACACGTTTACAGGCATTACGAAGAAAAAATACTCATTTAATATTTTTCAATTTTATGAATTTAAGGTTGTCTGGAAAGAAAACATGCAAATAGTTTGGACTCACTTCTTGGGCACAGTACTGACAAAAGGCATCACTTTCTTGTCGACGAAGCTCCCGAAACCGAGGCGGAAGTTTGAGGTTATGTTCTTCATGTTCTCCGCAATGTCATCTCCGACCTTGGACAGGAGATCCTTGTCGTCGTACATCGACTGCGAGAGATCCATGAGGTAGTACAAATCTATGGGGTAGTCTGCGGCCTGGCCGAACTTCAAGGTGAAGCTCTGAGGCTCGTCTGCGAAATCATCAACGACAATAATTAGTAGGCCTAATAAGCCAAAATTTCAATTAACAATGTTTCCCAACATAATTATAACACTCTGATCCACATTATAATTATTCAACAAATATGCAAACACCCAAACAGTATTTAGGAGACATTTACTGCCACGACAATGTTTCGAACCTAGCCCCCAGGCGTGACTTCACATCATGCCTGGGTTTAGAAACTATCTTACAGATAGATTCATGGATGTGCATGTAAATGGCCATTGTTGTGAAGAAAGACAATGTGATTCTAAAGTCCCCCGGGGGTCTATATTGGGACCTACGTTATTTTATTTATATATGTAGACATTATGACAAAAGTCTTATATAATATGTAAACATTATGTCAAAATGTCTTAAATATTGCTTTATATTTTCTTATGCTGACGATACCGTTTTACTTGCGGTGCATTTTAATTTTCGTGTTGCACATGCTAGGCTACAGTCTGACTTTAACAGTCGTTTACGATGGAATCACGATAAAGAAATGGTTATTAACTATACTAAACACCACAACCACGAAAAAGACTTTCCGGTCAATATTATTTATCACGATTTCAACTGCATTCATATGGCTGAATTGACCGATTGTGGTTTGTGAATCTAGCTCTATCCTACTCACTGATCCTCAGCTTGAGCGAGACGTGCTGTGGCGAGACCTGCACCGCTTCGTTGGCCCCGCCCTCTTTCTGAGTCACGTGATCCTCTGTGACGCTGTACTCGTTGCTCGGGTTGTAGACGAAACTCTTTGGACAAGATAGCGGGTTGTTGTCGTTGTCGTTGTTGGACTGAAAGCAGCGTTTCTGCTCTGTCCTGTCCTGGAATATAAATCCACTCGTTTTCGATTTGTTCTCCAAATAAAATCTTTTTCAAACTTTTTTGAATTGTTACTAGGCCTTTTGCCTTTTTTTTAAAACAGTTCTGTCAATGTCGAGATTGTGCAACCCGATTGTAGGCCTAGAGTGACTGAAATGTATAGGTGCGGGGCGGCCTCTTTTCTGTTTTATTTTTTCAACCGTATGGGGGTGTAGAAATGAACTAACAAAATACTTTCGTTGTAAAAGGGCCAAGCATGGGGAGTCACCGAGTCAGTCTCTGTATATCGCTTCGCTCTCGGCCAGGTCCCCCAACAATAGTGCCGCAGACGAAATTTTGTGGAAATAAGGTTTCTAAAGTGCATTTGGTGCGTTTTAGTCAATTAATGTAGTGGTCTGAATGCAATACCAAAATAATGTTGTTTTTGTGCAGTCTGATTGACATTATTCCAAGTTAAGTAATGACATTGAACAGACAAAGCATGTTCGTTTGGTGACTTACGAGGGAGCGGAGCAAATGAGTGTCTCCATTCAACTCAAACGGCCCTCATTCTGTGATTCTGTGTGTCTGTTTGTCTGTACGTCGAAAATGAGCCGAAACGCTGAACAGATTGCGCTGAAATTTTAAACAGACATCCGGTACGAGTTTACTGAGAACTGTTAACAAAATCAGCTAGATCCATTGCGATTTAAGCCTACAATAAATAAAAATGTGATTTTTAAAAATATCGATAACATTTATTTAGAAGCAGCTAGCGGGACGAGATCTTCCTGGCTGGCATGGCTTAGTGGTAAGCATTTAGCCTACCGCATGGAGGGTTGGAGTTCGATACCCGTTAGGTCGAACTTTTTTATCTTTACACCCACATATTATTTTTAAAGGGGTGTTAAATGGGGGGGGGAATGGGTGATTTTGTTTTATTTTGGAAATTTGTTAATGTTTCACGCTAATACGTTTTGAACACGATTCGCATTTTAAATGTTCAATTTAAATAACTAGGGAAACGCCAAAACGGTTGTTAAACGAGTGAGTGAGCCATGTGTTGAGTACCCGGTATCATTCCTCATACTGGGCTAGATCCAGCCTCAGGTAAAGGGGATGAAAGGGGATGTTCGCGGGTAACTCAACACTTGGCTCACTCACAACGACTTTGGCGTTTCCCTAGTTGTAGACTTCCATCATCTGGGTGGTGAACTAGGCCAACTAATAACTAGATCTACCAGAAAATAGAAATCAGTAATCTCAACAGCTGTAGATATATTCTTTCTTTCCTAAGTTTCTTCTCAGTCAAAAGGCTAGGAAAAGGTAGCTCTTGGAAAGTTACCCGTTACAAACTTCCCACAAGTTTGGCAGACAGGATATTTTGTAAGAATATAATAATGCTGTACGTCAACATCAACATCGTTTCATATCAGCACTGTTACATTTTACTGATTATAGTGATGACAAATAAATAAACAAACAAACAATATTTGGATGAGCGTAGCGAGCGAAGCGAAGATTCCATTCTTCTACACTGGAGAAAAAATTCCGGAATGTTTTTTTTTCTTTTCGTATTTTTGTCTGTTTGTCCACACGATTCCGGCTAAACCGATACTCCGATTGCGATGAAATTTTATGGAGACCTTCGAAATCTCTGAACTTAGAACTGCCACGTTTTTGAGCGCAATCGAAAAATTATTTCTCATGAAAATCGCAATTTTACGATTTTTTTTCGATTTTTTTTAAATTTCTTCGATTTATAACACCTACATGCTTTATCCGATTTTAATGATTTTTTTCACAGAACCTTAATTTTATAAATTAAGATATTCGTGTGAAATTTGAGCGCAATCGAAAAATTAATTCTCATGAAAATCGAAATTTTACGTTTTTTTTTCTTTTTTCAAATTACGATTAATTAAAAAATTAAAAAGTAAAGTTTATTGGATGAGCGTAGCGAGCGTAGCGAGCGAAGCGAAGATTCCATTTCACTACACTGGAGAAAAAAATCCGGAATGTTTTTTTTTTTTCTTTCTTTTTTTTTTTTTTGTATTTTTGTCTGTTTGTCCACACGATTCCGGCTAAACCGATAATCCGATTGCGATGAAATTTTTATGGAGGCTTTCGAAATCTCTGAACTTAGAACTGCCACGTTTTTGAGCGCAATCGAAAAATTATTTCTGATGAAAATCGCAATTTTACGATTTTTTTCAATTTTTAAAAAATTTCTTCGACTTATAACACCTACATGCTTTATCCGATTTTAATGATTTTTGCACAGAACCTTAATTTTATGAATCTAGATATTTTGTGAAATTTGAGCGCAATTGAAAAAATATTTATCATAAAAATCGAAATTTTACAGTTTTTTTTTAAACAACTCTTTGACTTATAACACCTACATGCTTTATCCGATCGTAATCATTTTTTCGCAGAACCTTTATTTTATGAATTAATATATTAGTGTAAAATTTGAGCGCAATCGAGAAATTATTTCTTATGAAAATCGCAATTTTACGATTTTTTTTAACAATTACGATTAATTAAAAAAAATTAAAAAATTAAGTTAATTTTTAATTTAATTTAATTTAATTTTAAAAAAATTTCAACTAAGTAATGATTTTTTCACAGAACAGAAATCCGCATAACACTTGGCTACTCATGCACCAATTACGCTCATCCAACAACGCGGCGGGTCTTAAGCGTTTTCCTAGCTACAAAAATAACACGGAATTATAATTTTTGGTTGCGTTTTTTTTTTTAATGAGCTGCAGTACAGATAACAGATTGAGATAACCAACAAGATGTTTCAACATGAATTTGGGCTCGTCGTGTTGTATTGCATACTTACTGGATCAGAGCACCAAGCGCACGAGCGGGTACGAGCGCATTCGCTGCAGGTAGTTTTAGACCCGCACGGGCTCTGACCTTGAGATAACCCCTCCTGACCTTGAGTCAGCGTCAGCAACATGCACATCGTGGTTGCCCCTAGCAACCAGCACAAGCATCCTTGGTACATCTGAAACAACCCAAGGTACTCTGAATCTCCAGATGGAGCTAAAAACGAACCGAAAGTCCGCTAAGACAAGAGTAAAACTGGCTACGAGGCACATAATAAATTTTAAGGGTGTTGTTTCAACAACAACCCCCATCCACCCACAATTGTTTTCGAGAAAAGTTTGTACCCTGGTACAATGTGGGGTCTGGGGGGTATGCCCCCAGCTAGTGCGGGTCTGGGAAGTGCCACCAAAATAATAATTGTTTAACATTGCAAATGAAAGTATTTTACTAATAGATTTTAAACTGGTTTCGTCGATAATTTATAAAATTGTGAAGATTGACAATTTTATTGCCAGTTTACAAAATCTTCCACAAACTTTTGCCCTCTCCCCCCCCCCCCCCTCCAGCAGTTACGCCACTGGACCTATGATCAATCCCTGGTCGAGGTATGTTTCTCTATTATGCTACACAGAATGAGCAAGATCCGGGAAAGTGAAGTCCCCAGAAGTGTTATCAGGGTCATGAGCTTAGCTTCCTGTGAGGATGGGTGGGTGTGTCCCTGTAATCGCAGAGAAGAAAGGTTCCAAGACATCCGATATAGATAACTTTAATTCTTCACCGACAGACGAAGGCTGTTTCGTGTTATTCCGTCCGTCTATGCGTGTGTCACGGTTGGGGGGTCCGGGTAGAGCCCCCCACAATTAAAAGAAAAATAAAATATTGTGTAAAATTCTAGAAAATCGCAACAGCAAACACAAAAGAGACCGCAGGACGGCCTGTACGAAAAAATATTGTAATGTGATGGTAATTAAGTTTTTTATTAGAATGTTAATTTAATTTTTAATTAAATGCATATCTTAAATAGAAACCGTACCGATTATTATATTTGAATATTTTTTCTTGCATTATATTGTTCTAACAAAACCACATAGCGGTCTAGAACCAGTTTTTAGATATTTTACATCATTCTCGAGATATCACGAAAAAACTGTAATTTCACGTGGTTTTAATTTCGCTATCCCATCCTCATTGCTTGCCAAGTGAACAAGGATGATACAGAATGTTTTTGATCGAGGAAGCCTGCCCAGGATGTAAATTCATGTCCATCTTCATAGGTGTCTATGTTGCGGATAGGACAATTTGTGACAGGATGTCCGAGGGCTGTTTAAGAGGAGTCAATCCCCTTGCATTCGCATTATCGACTGAGGAAAACCTAGGAAAAAACTTCATTCAGGTTTCATTCATTCATTGCCGGTCTCGACGGGATTTGAAACCGGGACCTCCCTAATCAGAGCGGAAAGTTTGAAAGTTCATGTTCATGTGTTTTGGTAAATTCGAGGAAACAAGAATAGAGATAGCGCGCGCGTTTCTCAATATTGCCGCTTGTTCGGGAGTAGTCTATAGACTATAGCTGATGGCATAGGCGCAATTTACATGTAAAAACGTTCACATTTTGTTTGTATGCATATTAAAAGTGGTTTAACGCTTGAAATAGAAGTAAATCAACTTAAAGCAACTAAAGTTAGTGTTTGAGCCATTTGGGGAAGGTTCGCGGCCATTTATTGGGGGAGAAGCAGTTTTTATGCAAACCACATCATGCAAACCTGCACACGATGCTTGGCTGGTAAACTCCTGGGTACATACTCATAGATATCTTAAGAGGGAGGGATAGTAGCGAAATTAAAATCACGCGAAATTATAGTTTTTTTCTTGATATCTAGAGAAAGATGCAAAATATCTAAAAAGTAAAAACTGATTGCAGACAGCCCTGTGGTTTTATTAGAGCAATATAATGCAAGAAAAAATATTCAAATATAATAATCGGTGCGGTTTGTATAAGATATGCATTTAATTAATTAAATATATCAAATAAAAAACTTAATTACCATCACATTACAATATGTTATCGTACAGGCTATAGTTCTCTCAAAAGTCAAAACCACAGGGCTGTCTGCAATCAGTTTTAGATATTTTGCATCGTTCTCGAGATATCACGAAAAAACTGTAATTTCGCGTTGTTTTAATTTCGCGAGTATCCCATCCTCTTAACACCTATTACATACTACTAGGAAAACGCTAAAGTCCCGCCGCGTTGATGGATGAGCTTTTTTAAAGTTTTTTAGTTTGCGTAGGATATCTTTACTTTTGCAAGTGCTTTGTTTTGCTGCCTACGCATTGTAGGTGATTGCTGTCACGTTTCTATTGTTTCTTGTCAATTGGTATTATTTACCATAAAAAACTTATATTAAAAGTTTTATTTCTATGGATTCTGGCTAACTTTTTCAACTTTTTCTTTCAAAAGGTACTACATCACCATAACCTTAATGTCCATGTATAATATGAACGTTGTAGCCCAACCCGTTTGGTCAGAATTGGCCCAAATGGCACGAAAATATCGCACAAAAAATCGAAAAAAATCGTAAAAGTACGATATTCATGAGAAATATTTCTTCGATTGTACCCAAAAACGTGGCAAGTCTAAGTTCAGAGATTTCGAAGGTCCTGTCAAATTTTCATCAAGATCGCATATGCCGTTTGCCCGGTAGAGAGCGAACAAACAGACAAAAATACAAACAAAAAAACAAAAAAACAAAAAAACAAAAAAAAACACCCGAGCCAAACTTTTTGGGGGGTCAGTGAAATTGAAGTCTTCGCTTCGCTCATCCAAATAGCCACATATTTTAAGTGTATTTACGCAAGTTACATGGAATGCCGGGATGAAAATATAGAAATTCATCCTAAATTTGATGTCGATACACAATAATAATATATTATTGGATGAGCGTAGCGAGCGTAGCGAGCAAAGCGAAGATTCCATTCTACTACACTGGAGAAAAAAATCCGGAATGTTTTTTTTTCTTCTTTTTTTTTTCTTTTTGTATTTTTGTCTGTTTGTCCACACCGATTCCGGCTAAACCGATACTCCGATTGCGATGAAATTTTATGGAGACCTTCGAAATCTCTGAACTTAGAACTGCCACGTTTTTTAGCGCAATCAGAAAATTTTTTCTCATGAAAATCGCAATTTTACGATTTTTTTCGATTTTTAAAAAATTTCTTCGACTTATAACACCTACATGCTTTATCCGATTTTAATGATTTTTGCACAGAACCTTTATTTTATGAATTTAGATATTCTTGTGAAATTTGAGCGCAATTAAAAAAATATTTATCATAAAAATCGAAATTTTACGGGTTTTTTCTTTTTTTAAACAATTCTTTGACTGATAACACCTACATGCTTTATCCGATTGAAATAATATATTTTGCAGAACCTTAATTTTATAAATTACTATCAATAAAAATTTCAATTTTACGATTTTTTTAAAACAATTACGATCAATTAAAAAAAATTAAAAAATAAAGTAAATTTTTATTTTATTTTATTTTATTTAAAAAAAAATCAATTTAATAATGATTTTTCCACAGAACAACAGAAAATTCGCATAACACATGGCAGCTCAATGCACCAATTACGCGACGGGACTTAAGCGTTTTCCTAGTTGTTGGATGAGCGTAGCGAGCGAAGCGAGCGAAGCGTAGATTCCATTTCACTACATTGGAGAAAAAAATCCGGAATGTTTTTTTTTTTCTTTCTTTCTTTTTTTTGTATTTTTGTCTGTTTGTCCACACGATTCCGGCTAAACCGATACTCCGATTGCGATGAAATTTTATGGAAGCCTTCGAAATCTCTGAACTTAAAACTGCCACGTTTTTCAGCGCAATCGAAAAATTATTTCTCATGAAAATCGCAATTTACGATTTTTTTCAATTTTTAAAAAATTTCTTCGACTAATAACACCTACATGCTTTATCCGATTTTAATGATTTTTGCACAGAACCTTTATTTTATGAATTAAGATATTTTTGTGAAATTTGAGCGCAATTGAAAAAATATTTATCATAAAAATCGAAATTTTACAGGTTCTTTCTTTTTATAAACATTCTTTGACTTAAAACACCTACATGCTTTATCCCGATTGTAATGAATTTTTCGCAGAACCTTTATTTTATGAATTAAGTATATTAGTGTTAAATTTCAGCGCAATCGAGAAATTATTTCTTACAAAAATCGCAATTTTACGATTTTTTCAACAATTACGATTTATTAAAAAAAAGTAAAAAATAAAATTTTTAATTTAATTTAATTTAATTTTAAAAAATTTCAACTTAGTAATGAATTTTTCCACAGAACAACAGAAAATTCGCATAACACATGGCAGCTCAATGCACCAATTACGCTCATCCAACAACGCGGCGGGACTTAAGCGTTTTCCTAGTTGGATGAGCGTAGCGAGCGTAGCGAGCGAAGCGAAGATTCCATTCTACTACACTGGAGAAAAAAATTCCGGAATGTTTTTTTTTCTTTTTTTTTCTTTTTGTATTTTTGTCTGTTTGTCCACACGATTCCGGCTAAACCGATACTCCGATTGCGATGAAATTTTATGGAGACCTTCGAAATCTCTGAACTTAGAACTGACACGTTTTTTGAGCGCAATCAGAAATTTTTTTCTCATAAAAATCGCAATTTACGATTTTTTTTCGATTTTTTAAAAAATTTCTTCGACTTATAACACCTACATGCTTTATCCGATTTTAATGATTTTGCACAGAACCTTTATTTTATGAATTTAGATATTCTTGTGAAATTTGAGCGCAATTAAAAAAATATTTATCATAAAAATCGAAATTTTACGGGTTTTTTCTTTTTTTAAACAATTCTTTGACTGATAACACCTACATGCTTTATCTGATTGAAAGAATTTTTTCGCAGAACCTTAATTTTATGAATTACTATATTATTGTTAAATTTGAGCGCAATCGAGAAATTATTTCTTATACAAATTTCAATTTTACGATTTTTTTTAAACAATTACGATTAATAAAAAAAAATAAAAAAATAAAGTTAATTTTTATTTTATTTCATTTAATTTAAAAAAAATTCACTTAATAATGATTTTTTTACAGAACAACAGAAAATTTGCATAACACATGGCAGCTCAATGCACCAATTACGCTCATCCAACAACGCGGCGGGACTTAAGCGTTTTCCTAGTGATAATATGATGATAATGACGGGGGTAATCGCACTGGCATAAGAGTTAATTCAGGGCCGCCGGGTTTTCTCAATTCTGAGGGGTGCTTAAATATTGCACTAACATTTCGCAGACCTTCAAAACTGCAGCCCGTCAGTGTGTTATATCAGTAATGAAATTAGTCTTTGTAATTGTCATGGTTGGGGTATATTTTAAATTAGTCTTTGTAATTGTCATGGTTGGGGTATATTTTAAACCTTACACACTCAAAAGAAATGAGATCTAAAAAAAGGGCCAAGCTCATCTACCCTTCCACATAAACGTACAGTGTCCCATAACAGCATCCTCGAAAAGCTTGGCAAAATAGAATTTGCGATTATTAATTTAACGTAGTAGTTTATCCAAGTTCTTTTTTTGTAATTAATTTAAAACGTAAACATGCAAATTCTATTTTGCCAAGCTTTTCGAGGATCCTGTTATGGGACACTGTACGTTTTATGAATTAAGAATGCGCAAATGTGGAAGGGTAGATGAGCTTGGCCCTTTTTTTAGATCTCATTCCTTTTGAGTGTGTAAGGTTTGGCTGTATTTCTACAAGTTTTTGTTATGTGTGTGATCTTATTACTTTTTCAAGTTCCATTACAAAATTATTTGTTAAAATATAATATTTTTATCAAAGTTGATTTAATTTTCATGGTATTAGCAATAACAATAGGATGTAAAATACCTAGACCCGGATTCATGTACATCCTGGGTATAGGTGGTATAACCATGGTATAACGACGGTATAAGGACTGGTTAAGTCTAGGCAACTCACATCCTATTAAAACTTTCCCATGTAACAACAAACGCACAACTAATGTAATTTACACCTATTTCACTGCACCCACACGAGGGAAGCGATATATCTAGACGGCCTTGACCCACAGCCATGTAAATCATCAGATATCAGAAGAATATTGAAAATTTTCACCATCTTTTGTTTTACATTTTTATTAAAAGTGACAGGAGATTGCGTGAGTTGATTAAAAGTAAAGAAGAAGCTTATTATTGCCGTAAATTTTGGAATAGCCTAGGACTATCATACCATTGTTTATCTGCATTAGGCTTGTAGTAATCAAAACTAGTTATTTGTGCGGGAAGTGTCAAAACAAGGTTGTGCTGGCCTAGGGTTGGCTAAGAAAGGCCTAGGGCTTGTCAAACATGTAGTGTAAGTATTTATTTATTTATCTAGTCCTATAGCCTAATGGAACTTTAGACCTACACTGTTGTATTATAAATAATTTTCTACATCTGGGCCTAGGCCAGGGACGGTTTCTGATTTGTTTTATGAGAGTATAATGACACCTTTTCTCGTTCCACACAAGAAGAAAAATTTTAAATGTCCGCCATTTGTTTACGTATCGCACTTTCCCGCCTAACTCTGCTTATACCGTCAACAAATGTCAAGTAACTATGGTTACTTGTTGATTATATGCCAAGTGTTTAAGGCTTATTTTAAAACCTTTATTTGGAAGCCTTACAACAAACTTTTTCAAATTTTTTTTTCAAAAGAGACTATATTTCTATAACCTTAATGTCCATGTAAATATGAACATTGTAGCCCCACCCGTCTGGTCAGAATCGCGGGCCGACGTATTAGATGTTAGCAGTAGTAGGCAGTAGTAGGCAGTAGTAGGCAGTAGTAGGCAGTAGCTAACATCCTTAAAGTGATTTTGAGCATGTTTGAAGACATTTTTTCACCAAGAAGGAATGGTCGTACCAATAAAATTTGGCATGTGTTGTCAGGTACCTAAATCCCCTCGATTGTGATAGTTTTCAAGTTCACATCACGTTACATGACGGCTGGGTAACACCTCGAAATCACCCCAACTCTGCTTGGTGTATAAAAGGTGCTTGAGTGTGTAGCGCACCGCGGCTTGGCTGCGGCGCCCTAACGGGCACCTAGATTCAAAGGCGGCTCGCTATAGCCATGATTCAAATAAAATTCAAATAAGTTAAATAGCAGTGACAATAAATGAAAGTAGGTCTACTAAGAATTTTAAGTCATACTACACTTCTGATAATACGTACAAATTATGAGAACGCATGGTGCATTGAAGAATTGTTAACCTTATTACACATGAAAGGAAACGTTCAAACCATATAACATAATCGATTGGTTTAACCGTATACAAACGCGAATTTTAAATCCAATAATTTCATTGGTATTATAATATGTACTAGAATGTTTCCTCCATTCCTTGTGACCCCCCCCCCCCCCCCCCCCCTCTCGAAGATTATGAACGTGACGGCGTGACCTTATCAGCACAAAATAATATTGACATTTTCTCGTTCTTAGGGAGACAGACAAAGACTTGGTCTAGGGCGTTGGTTGTGAGGTACAGTCATTCCAATAAGTGCATTCTACCTTAGGGCGGATACCTATATTGTATTGTATTTATTAGCAGCTGTGGGATGTCATCGTAACATAAGCGTTGTCAGAATAGGGAACTGGCCTTGGTTTCAAATATATCTTACACGTATTTAGAAATTTGTAACATTCAATTTAATAAACATCGCAATTAAAATAATCTATAAAAAATAAAATTTGTAGATTCTATGCATGTTCAAAGTTCCTGGGTTTTGACTTCCCGCACAAAGACTTAAGTCCGCGCTCTTTTGGTTGTGACGTTATCGTGAGGTGAGGAGGAGAAGCTGATTGGCAGAACTGCCAGCTCGTCGCCTCGGCAAACCTCACGATCACGTCAAGCCCACCTGCAATGGCGCATGGCCGTTTTTCGGCGCGAAGCCCGGTTCAAATTTTTCCTCGTTCACAGTTAACGCTAATAAAAGCCGGAAGCATAAAAACTTTACTGGTCGGTATTTGAGGTTATTAGTAGGGACATATTCAAATTTGGTAATGAAGGACAGTTCCCTATTGTTGGTATATACCAACGGCCTATTATACATTGAATAATTTACAATTACAAACTACTTCACTAATACGAGATAGATTATATACTAATAATTAGATTATTAAAAATTTACATTACATATATTATACATTACATACATTACTTGTCGAATGAGCAAGACCTATATACATCTAGACAGTAGACAATCCTGCGTTCATTTCGTCCAGCGAACAAAATATGTTGCAACGTGGATAGATGTTATAAAAAATATTATAAATAAATAAAATAAACTGAAATAAACTTATAATTAC
Organism: Sweltsa coloradensis; assembly: GCA_024449915.1. Classification (NCBI taxonomy): domain Eukaryota; kingdom Metazoa; phylum Arthropoda; class Insecta; order Plecoptera; family Chloroperlidae; genus Sweltsa; species Sweltsa coloradensis. The sequence goes on from JAMZAV010002122.1 coordinate 87,606, forward strand.
TGATTTTCAATTCCAATTATTGATATCTATTGAGTCAAGTTCACAAACTCATATTTCGTCCTGAAATTATATGTTTTCCTTCTTTCAATTTCTTACCAGTCTTTAACCAGGTTCAAAAATGTAAAAACCCAGCAGATACGGATAAGATAATTATATTGACAATTGACAGTGTGGGCTCCAGCGTTAAGCTCGCGACTCTGATTCGGGTGGTCCCGGGTTCAAATCCCGTCGAGACCGGCAATCATGTCTGAAGTTTTTTTTTTCCTGAAGAGGTGCATAAATTGCACCCTGGGCAGGCTTCCCACTAAAATTGTTTTTTTTTACGGTATATTGAAAAGCGTTTGGATAACTGAATGACCTATATTACAAATAACAGAACGTCAACACGCCCAAGGCACAAATCATAAATCATTGATTATACCGACAGATGTGGCTCAAGCGTAACGCGCGAGTCTTTGAATCAGATGCTCCGACCCGCCACCAGCCATCCTGACTGAACATCAAGGTGGTATACTTGCTCCAGCGAAAGAATGCAGATGCTTGGTAGTGGTGGGAGTAGAATGAATGCGCGGTAAAAGGTGTCTCCTTTGTGTATGAAAGAGAAATATCTTTTACCAACGCAAGCAAAAATTATCTGTGCTAGATCACCGAGTTCCTCTATGTGCAAGATCCACGCTGAGCTAGCGTGAATAGAACTGACAAAGTTGTCATGTTGGGAAAACAATTTCGAGCCACCTGCATTCTTTCGTTGGGACCACTAGACCACCACCAATATTGAAACCACGCGAAATTACAGTTTTCTAGTGATATCTCGAGAATGATAAAAATAACTAAAAACTGATTGCAGACAGCTATGTGATTATGTTAGAACAATACTATTATAATGCAAGAAAAAATATTCAAATTTCATAATCGGTGCGGTCTGAAGGACTATTTCAAAATATGCATTTAATTAATTAATTAGAAAACAAGTATCAAATAAAAAACTTAATTGCCGTCACATTACAATATTTTTTCGTGCAGGCTATAGTCCTTACAAAACCATATAGATGTCTGCAAAAACAGTTTTACAATATTTTGCAGCGTTCTCGAGGTACCACTAAAACAGTAATTTCGCGTAGTTTTAATATGGTGGTAGTCTTTACCAGAATGAGAATGCAAGGGATTTAGTTTTCTTTATTCCCTTCGATAGACATTCCCTTCACAACAACCTCTTTCCTCAAATACTAATAGTGTTAGACACCTGAGAACTGCCATGTAAGTTTTGGTAACATGATGCAATTGGCCCAGCAGCCCGCGGGCATAATATAGCTTACGAAGATATTTTTTTTAAATCATCAAGCATATTGCTGACAGATGTACAAGAGTAAAGCGAGAGACTCTGATTTGAGATGTGCAAAGTTCGAATCCCGCTACCGGTAATCCTGACTAATAGCATTGCTATAATAGTAATGATTTGAGTCCACCCTACACAGCCCTTGGACATTCGTTTCTACCATTGTTCTAACCCCAAAAATAGTTAAAAACCCTACCGTCTGAAGGAGGGCGAGCATTGCACCCAAGGCACGTTCCCACGAGAAATTTTGTTCATCAACCATAGCTTTTTATTTCAATGACACTCAAATTCAATTATTTTAATTCACTTACTTCAACAATATCCTGTGTTAAATCGAGCCACCTCCTGACTATTCTATCCCAGCATAAAACTAGCAATCCATAGATAACACTGTTCCCATGGCTCGGAGGACTTGTCACTCACTGAACCCTTATCTAATGCGTGGGCAGTTTATATCACACACATAACAAAAACTTGTAGAAATACAGCCAAACCTTACACACTCAAAAGAAATGAGATCTTAAAAAAGGGCCAAGCTCATCTGCCCTTCCACATTTGCGCATTCTTTAAATTTATAAACGTACAGTGTCCCATAACAGCATCCTCGAAAAGCTTGGCAAATAGAATTTGCGATTATTATATTTAAACGTAATAGTTCAACCAAGTTCTTTTTTCTAATTAATTTAAACGTTATAACATGCAAATGTTATTTTGCCAAGCTTTTCGAGGATGCTGTTATGGGACACTGTACGTTTATGAATTAAGAATGCGCAAATGTGGAAGGGCAGATGAGCTTGGCCCTTTTTTAAGATCTCATTTCTTTTGAGTGTGTAAGGTTGGCTGTATTCTACAAGTTTTTGTTATGTGTGTGATCTCATTACTTTTTCAAGTTCCATTGTAAAATTATTTGTTGAAATATAATAATTTTATCAAAGTTGATTTAATTTCTATGGTATTAGCAATAACAATAGACAATAGGATGTAAAATATCTAGACCCGGATTCATGTACATCCTGGGTATAGGTGATATAACCATGGTATAACGACGGTAAAAGGACTGGACCCCAAATCTTGAGTTCGTGGGAGATGAGTTGAAAACGCAATTTGAAAACGAAGTCGTTTTCGTTTTCGAAGAAATTGGTATTCTTGAACGGTATCGTAGAAAACGTCATGGGTTGTGAGTTGAAAGAGTATTGCTGTTATTCACGTGGGGTACGGTTCACGAAATCCAGACACTTTAAAAAGATTTGCGTACCAAAGAGCTCGAAAACGTTCTATATTTATTCTAGATGGCAGTGCCTTCATAAACGCGGGCCAATCGAAAGACGAGTTGCATGAAATGATTTGATTGTTGCAATTATGTAAACAAACAGATGAGCACGCTAATATTCGACACCTCGCTTTGACATTGTGTGTAGCAGCAAGCTGACTTTGATCATGACTATAAATATGGCTAAAAAGAAAAGAATATGTGTATTATTTCCGAACATTTTGTAAATCCTAGGTGGACAATCATACTATTGGTTATCTGAATTAGGCTTTTAGTAATCAAAACTAGTTATTTGTGCGGGAAGTTTGTCAGAACAATTGGTTGTGCTGGTCTAGGGTTGGCTAGGCTTGTCAAACATGTAATGTAAGTATTTATTTATCTAGTCCTTTAGCCTAATGGAACTTTAGACCTACACTGTTGTATTATAAATAATTTTCTACATCTGGGCCTAGGCCAGGGACGGTTCCTGATTTGTTTTATGAGAGTATAATGACACCTTTTCTCGTTCCACACAAAGAAGAAAAATTTTTAATGTCCGCCATTTGTTTACGTATCGCACTTTCCCGCCTAACTCTGCTTGTACCGTCAACAAGTGTCAAGTAACTATGGTTACTTGTTGATTGTATGCCAAGTGTTTAAGGCTTATTTTAAAACCTTTATTTGGAAGCCTTCCAACAAACTTTTTCAACTTTTTTTTTCAAAAGAGACTATATTTCTATAACCTTAATGTCCATGTAAAATATGAACATTGTAGTCCCACCCGTCTGGTCAGAATCGCGGGCCGACGTATTAGATGTTAGCAGTAGTAGGCAGTAGTAGGCAGTAGTAGGCAGTAGCTAACATCCTTAAAGTGATTTTGAGCATGTTTCAAGCCATTTTTTCACCAAGAAGGAATAATCGTACCCCAATAAAATTTGGCATGTGTTGTCAGGTACCTAAATCCCCTCGATTGTGATAGTTTTCAAGTTCACATCACGTTACATGACCTCGAAATCACCCCAACTCTGCTTGGTGTATAAGGTGCTTGAGTGTGTAGCGCACCGCGGCTTGGCTGCGGCGCCCTAACGGGCACCTAGATAACCCCCTCTAATCTCTAGATAAGAATATATTCGCAGAGAATAATCATATCGTTTTCTCTACATTGTGCTTGTTGTGGGGTATAGAATACGAGAGCGCTGCTACCTGACGGGAATTAGTATCATAAGATCTATCGGAAGAGCCTTAAGGCTGTGTGTTCACCAAAAACCAAAATCCAAAATATGCATAAAACAGTAGTTATAGACTTATAGAGTTTGATAATTAATTACAGTCTTTTGAAAAGCTCAAAATAGATTTTTTAGATTTTATTTAGTTGATGCATTTTTCCGCTATTGCTACTCTTATGAACGATTTTTGGAGCTAAGTTTTTCCAAAAGTATACCATTTGGATGCCTGATATTTTCATTGTAGCTAACACTCATCTTTTACACTGTATTAATACTAGGAATAAGAATAATTTTAGATCATTAAAATGCAATCTGTCGATGCGACAGAAAGGGCTTGCAGTATCGGGCATTAACCTTTATAACTCCATTCCATCAGAATATAAAAACCTTAATGATCATATTAAATTTAAGAAAAAAATTAAATTGTTTCTCATGGAAAGATGTTTTTATTCAGTGGAGGAGCTTAAATAGGATTCTCAAAATCAAATCTAAATCAAACAAAGGTTACTGATGGAATTTTAATGTTACTCCCAATTTTTAAAATTTAAATTATGTTATTATGTTATTATGTCATATTATGTTTATATGGTTTAAGTTTATCTCATTATTATAAATATTAATAATCTGACAACTCAAATGTTCAACTCATTTATATATTATGTGAATGTATTGTATATAAAAACCAAAAGAGGCTAATATATATATATATACTATACAATAGAATGAGGTATTTTGAAATTTATAGCTTTCGTATCTTATGATCTTCCATTTTTTTTCTTTTGACGGTACAAATACCAAAAAAGTATCGGGAAATGTAAAACACTGTAAAATGTAGAGTATTGAAGATACACGTTTCAATATACCTCATTCTTAGGTTGTTGGCCTAAGGGGAATAAATCAATTACCTCAAGGCCAACAACGCCCCGCTCCTTACCTTAGGCCTAAATGATACATACGCTGTTGGCCTTAGGGGAATAAATCAATTCTCCTTAGGCCAACAAGGGTAACATGGTCTTTATCGACAGGTAGTAATGATGGCATAGGGGGAAAAAAAGTTGATGGCCTTACGGGAAGCGACACTGTGGGACGGCTCCGGGGTTCCCCCACGTCGTGGTCGTCTCCGTCTGTGTCATCATCCGTCCGTGTTGTCATTGTCGTCGCCGTCGGGGAGGTAGTCAAAGGGAAGGGGAAAGTTCCCCGACGACGACCCAGAGCTCGCCATTAGTTTCAGGGAGAAAAACACCTCACGGGCCAAACCACGAGAAGGTTGCGAGTTGGAATTTGATGGCCCAATGTTTCAATGCCCTGGCAACAGTGACAGCAGTCACTACACAATACAATACAATACACTCAAGCAGTCACATAATTTTTCCCGGTGAGCACAACACTAGTTACGAGGAAAATGTGTTTTCTTCGAACCATGATTATTGATTGCTACATTTCCATCAAGTTGTAGACGTAAATTAAAATGGTCTCCGTGGTGTATAGTATCGGTAATCACATTCAAAGGGTCCCCGGTTCGATCCAAGGCGCAAATACTTTTTTGATTTTTATTTCAGTATTATTTACTAAAGTTAAAAATTTTTTTAAAAAAAAAAATGAGGGTGGGGGTGAGACGCTATACGGCATTTTTACCAAAAATACATTATGAAAATATATCTGATCGAAATCGTTCATGTACATACCTAATAATTATTTACACATAATTAAAATAAAAATGTTGATAGAATATTGCAATAATAATGTGCGAATTGAATATGGTTACATGAATTGGCACTTCTTTGGCTAGTTTGTCATTTTTATTTTATTATAATATATTTATTTTTCGCTTACGAGTGTTTCAAGAAAAACAAGTCATAATTCATTCAATTCGTGAAATATGTTGAAATACTGAGTAATTGAGTAATTAAGTCTTCTAAGATATTACGTACATTCTTCTTTCGATCTTAGATAGCGATGCGGTTTTTAAACTAATCCGCCCACAGACGTTTCGCTGCATCGAGCGATAGATGGCAGCACTCAACGCTCCCGTGATGTCATATCCGATTGGAGAAGGAGTGGATTCTAAATCCTACTTGTTTCCATTTACGGTGTTGTCAGTGGATTGTTTGTGGGCTGGTGGCAAAGAACGGAGACATTGTGACCCCGATGCTGTGTCTTTGACGGATTATTACACTCAAGAGTAAGTTAAACATCACATTATACTATTGTTTAATTGGTTGGGGCGCTTGGGATCAGCTTTCGTCTGTAGCGCTGCCCAAAAATACAGTTGGCTAGGCCTAGGCTAGCGTAGGAGTGCTGCTGGGGCCCAGGAACTAGGGCCTATGGCCTAAGATGTCAAAATAGGCGAGGGGGCCTAGCTCTAGGCCTTGTTGCCCTACAGGTGCCTAGGCCCTACCCTAACCCTACCTACCCTTTTCTCGACGGATATTCTTTACAATTATGTAGGCCATTTGTTGTCGTATTATCCTAAATTGAAGGTTATAGGCCTGGCCTAGGGCCTACACACTGCCTCTGTTCGGATGTCAAAATGTACATAATCAGCATCAACATTGACCTAGGGCTAGGCCGAGGCCTAGAAGGCCTACTCCTGAGTCGGTAGGCTTATGGAGACTCTCATCTAAATAATGTTCATCTATTGTCACTCGTGCGTAATTAGTTTGAAAGATTTCGTTGATAGAGTAGGTAGGGCCTAGTAGGCTTTCACAGCGTGCTTGCATACTAATTGGCATTGTTCGGCTAGGGGGTCCAACTTAATACACCTTGTTAACACTGCTATTTTGCCTTTTTAAACTACTTATGTTAAAGATGTATTTTCGTTAGGTTAGCCGAACTTTCCGCTGGCTACAGTGTGCCGCGCTAGTTCTAGGATATAATCGATAAGAGCGCACCCGAAATCCTTTCCGTTGTGTACATAAAAGTTGGACCCCCCTAGCCGAATAAGTACCCTAATGGGCACTTGTTCGGCTAGGGCCCTAGATACACATCTCTGAGGCTAAGTTCCCGTTCCTTAAGAAAAAAAGAGACGTGTCTCAAAAGTCAAAAGGAACTTTGTTTATTTCACATTTCTTTTGAAATAACTGATTTAAGTAGGTGGGTAGGCCTAATAGTAATTGTGATATATGAGTTGATTTTACTTTTATTTAGTAGAGCCTCAAAAAATATTCCCAAGGAATCCATCCGCTTCCACCACTCATCCCCTTCCACCACTCATCCGCTACCACCACTCAGAATGCGAAAAGAAGGCGGATCCATTTTCGAAAACATGGAATGTCCCAAGATATTTTTTTATCCTACTGTACTTTAAGATAGGCCTATATCAAGTAGGGCTTCCGCCTACCTACCGGTAGGGCTACTAGAATTCGACGGGACTACATCGACGAAAGGAACTTATTAAGGGACGTCAAATTTGTTCCAAGTTCCCACGAAATAAATAAATAAATTGTATTTTGAGTCTACCAACTCAGTAATAAAACTGATTTTCAGTGGGGGACAGTAAATCAAAGCGACCAAGCCAACCATGTAGGCTCCGACGCAATCGACGAGTGAGCGATAACCAACCAAAGATCGATATTTTTAATAGGAAATAGGGTTCGAAATTTTCCGGAAAAAAATTGAAGTCGAGAAAAAAACGGATATTTTCCCGTTTTTTTCCGGGAAAAAAAATTGGGGAAAACAATTGAATTTTCTTTACTTTTCATAAAGTTAATACTTCCTCGTATTTCATTTTAGATTAATTGGCATCTTTATGGTAAATTATAAATTAAGATTATATTGTTAGTTTTTTTTCCCATGTGTTTACGTACGCGTGTTTACTATTGATGTTTTAAATGACAGCAAAATGGCAGCAATACTAATCTAGCATTTCCAAAATCCCTTGCAATTATTACTATTCATAGCCAGGGGTCGAAATTAACTTTTTTTGCAACTAGCACTTGGGGCTAATGGCAACAATAGTCCTCTAGCCCAAGAGCATTTTTACAGTCGGCAATCAAATAGGTTTTTTGATGAAAACAATAATAGGGTATATGTGAATGTTTTAAGTCACAATTTTTTGCCGGGGTTTTGACTTATGTGTAGGGGGGACTGGGAGCGGCCCGGGAAACGAATTTTAACCGTAATATTAATAATCCTAAATTAAGCGTTTTTTTATTTTGTTTGCATATTTACAACGATTTTCCATACTAGGTAGTGCACTACTACTGGAAACTCGTTAAAGTTATTGTTGCGAAATATTGAGATTTTTTTAACGGCAATTGGGAACTCTGGAAAAAGTATCGCCTGTCGGACTAGAGTAATTAGTTTTTTACTAGCGCGAGCAAAGTTTCACTAGCCTCGGCGAGCATTAATTTGACTCACTGTTTATACCTAGATATACTATGTTAAGCTTTAGTCCCCCCACAGCATGCCTATTACTTTTCAATTGGTCACAAAACTGTCTTTGAAAGAGAATTCCAATCATAATTTTAGTCTAACCTAACAAAAACAACTAAGGCATTTACTTTAATTTTTCTATTAAAATAATGAATTAAAAACCGTGAGATATGTAATTTGGCTACCTTATTGATAAAAATAATCATTACTACATTCATATCAAATTTTTTTTATCTATGCACCTTAAAAAAAAATTTTTCATTTTTTCCAATTTTTCCTATTTTTCCGACGTGCCCGGAAAAAAACGGAAAAAAACACGGTTTTTTTTTCCAAAATTTCCGGAAAATGGTACCTTTAAATCCCAATAGGAAATTTTAGCAATCAGTGGTATGGACAGTGCGAACACCCGCGGATCAACGCCAGAATCAACAATGCTGATTCAGAACAACTCTTATGTGCTTCGTTGCTAGGACGGCTCCAAAATCACCGTTTACAAACTCCTAAGACAAGAACTGATGGACTCAAGTCCAAATCAGAAGTTAAAAAACTTCTTACTTACTTATGGCGGGAATCGAACCCTGGACCTTCTGCATTGGAAGCAGGCTAACCACAAGACCAACGAGCCACACAACTTTTCACGTTACACGTTCCTGAAACGCGTAAAGTTCCTGAAAAAGGAACGTATTCCTCCCAAAGACTGCTGTTTGGTAGTTTTTTGGTAGGCCTAGGTATTGCAGCATCATGGTCTGATTTGCTTTTGAGTGAGCATCTTATAGCCCTAGCTCACAGACACACACACACACAAACAGTTACTATTCTTTCTACAGTCTCCATTAAGAGTGCTGTTTTAACCCGTGGGAATTTACGTAGAGAGAGAAAGAGCATGCTTTACCGGACTCAAAAAGGCAGGACTAGCGATATTCCAATCATGATTTTTGAGCCAATAACAGCGCAGGCGAGCTAAAGTCCTTTGCAAGTAAAGAAAGATCCCAGGTATCAAGAAATTTCCCCTCCTCGTTACCACCTCCACTCGGCACGGGTGACAGTACTCGCGAGACGTTGGAATGCGGTAGGCCGCATGACCCATTCATCCAGGTGTCATTGTTAAGAAATCAATTTTTTGATGTAGTTAAAATGTTATAATTTCTCATTTATTTTCAAATATATGGAATAATTATGTAAAATTATATAAAATAAACTTTGTATTTTTAAAATAGCTTGAAAACTGCCGTAATTATTGCCTGTCGTAATTATTCTGATCGTAACCATGAGTCAACTAACTCTAATTACGGCAGTTTTTCATGCTATTTTTAAAATACAAAGTTTATTTTATATTAATTTTACATGATTATTCCATATATTTGAAAATAAATGAGAAATTATAACATTTTAACCACTTAAAAAAAATTGCTTTCTTAACAATGACACCTGGATGAATGGGTCATGCGGCCTACCGCATTCCAACGCCTCGCGAGCACTGTCACCCGTGCCGAGTGGAGGTGGTAACGAGGAGGGGAATTTCTTGATACCTGGGATCTTTCTTTACTTGCAAAGGGACTTTATATGATTCACAGTCACCCGAGATACGTGTTACGCTGTGCACTCGCTGACTGACTGAGCGGGTCCCACTGCGCATAGACCCCGCACGCAGTTACATGAGTGAATTGTAGCTTGTTAGTTGTTTCAAACACAATCACTTCGCGATTGTCTACGGTATTTTATTATATTGCACGTCTTTAATCTCTCATTCCCAATAGAATATGATTATTTTATTACACATATTATTAGGACACTATATTCGTTATTCTGAAAATACGAGTAGGCAATTAATAAAACAACGAATAAAAACTAAAAAAAATGAAACCTGGTACTGCGTTTGTCTTGAGCGACTTATTGTTGAATTACGAATGAAGGAAACGTGGAGACACAAGTGGAATGGTGGCATCCATGTCAAGGTGAAGATAAGCAGTGCTAGGAACTATCGAATTCAATTCATTTTGCAATCATAAGATATGTTTTGTTTCCCGCTTCTTACATTGTGGTTAATAATTTTATTATTAGTAGTATTTTCTTGTTTTTTTTTTTGCAGAAAATGGGGGAAACAATTAACGTTCTGTTCAAAACGTTGCAAACATTATACAATTATCTAACTTCTTCCAAAATTGCATAATTTTACCTTACCTTACCAAACTCAAAACAGTAGGTGAAGATAATAAACAAGTGCACAGTCAATTAATCGTAGGCCTATCAGTCAGTAAACGTAGCTGATATGCCAAAGAGACCAAGTACTCGATCATAGATATAGAATAATATATGCGCCACCGGTCGGAGGCAGAATCACATTTTTCAACCGCTTGCAGACCTTCAGTGCTCCCATGATAACATCGAAATGACTGGCCCGAAAATTATGCAATTTTGGGAGAAGTTAGATAATTGTATAATGTTTGCAACATATTGAACAGAATGCTAATTTTTTTTTACAGTTTTCGACCCAAAAAATCAAGAAATACGACAAATTTTATAAATTTTAGGTATTTTTACGTATTTTCTTCTTCTTTTTTTTGGCAGAAAATGGGGGAAACAATTAACGTTCTGTTCAAAACGTTGCAAACATTATACAATTATCTAACTTCTCCCAAATTGCATAATTTCACCTTACCTTACCAAACTCAAAAACAGTAGGTGAAGATAATAAACAAGTGCACAGTCATTTAATCGTATCAGTCAATAAACGTAGCTGATATGCCACATAGACCAAGTACTCCATCATAGATAAAGAATAATATATGCGCCACCGGTCGGAGACAGAATCGCATTTTTCAACCGCTTGCAGACCTTCAGTGCTCCATGATAACATCGAAAGGACTGGCCCGAAATTATGCAATTTTGGGAGAAGTAGATAATTGTATAATGTTTGCAACATATTGAACAGAATGCTAATTTTTTTTACAGTTTTCGACCCAAAAAATCAAGAAATACGACAATTTTATAAATTTTAGTATTTTTACGTATTTTCTTCTTCTTTTTTTTGGCAGAAAATGGGGGAAACAATTAACGTTCTGTTCAAAACGTTGCAAACATTATACAATTATCTAACTTCTCCCAAAATTGCATAATTTCACCTTACCTTACCAAACTCAAAACAGTAGGTGAAGATAATAAACAAGTGCACAGTCATTTAATCGTATCAGTCAATAAACGTAGCTGATATGCCAAAGAGACCAAGTACTCGATCATAGATAAAGAATAATATATGCGCCACCGGTCGGAGGCAGAATCGCATTTTTCAACCGCTTGCAGACCTTCAGTGCTCCCATGATAACATCGAAATGACTGTCCCGAAAATTATGCAATTTTTTTACAGTTTTCCCCAAAAAAATCAAGAAATACGACACATTTTATAAATTTTAGGTATTTTTAAGGTATTTTCTTCTTTTTTTTGCAGAAAAATGGGCGAAAACATTAACGTTCTGTTCAAAAAGTTGCAAACATTATACAATTATCTAACTTCTCCCAAAATTGCATAATTTCACCTTACCTTACCAAACTCAAAACAGTAGGTGAAGATAATAAACAAGTGCACAGTCATTTAATCGTATCAGTCAATAAACGTAGCTGATATGCCAAAGAGACCAAGTACTCGATCATAGATATAGAAATATATATATGCGCCACCGGTCGGAGGCAAAATCGCATTTTTCAACCGCTTGCAGACCTTCAGTGCTCCCATGATAACATCGAAATGACTGGTCCGAAAATTATGCAATTTTGGTAGAAGTTAGATAATTGTATAGTGTTTGCAACTATTGAACAGAATGCTAATTTATTTCAAATTTTTCCACCAAAAAATCAGAAATACAACTTTTATAAATGTTACGTATTTTCACATATTTTCTTGTTTTTTTTTTTGGCAGAAAATGGGGGAAACAATTAACGTTCTGTTCAAAACGTTGCAAACATTATTGGATGAGCGTAGCGAGCGAAGCGAGTGAAGCGAAGACTTCAATTTCACTGACCCCCAAAAAATTTAGCTCCAATGTTTTTTGTTTTTTTTTTTTTTGTTTTTTGTCTGTTTGTTCGCTCTCACCGGGCAAACGGCATAATGCGATCTTGATGAAAATTTGAGAGGACCTTTAGAAATCTCTGAACTTAGACTTGCCACGTTTTTGGGTACAATCGAAGAAATAATTCTCATGAATATCGAACTTTTACGATTTTTTCGATTTTTTTGTGAGATATTTCGTGCTATTTGGGCCAATTCTGACCAAACGGGTGAGGCCTACAACGTTCATATTATACATGGACATTAAGGTTATGCTGATGTAGTACATTTTGAAAGAAAAAGTTGAAAAAGTTGGCTAGAATCTACAGAAATAAAGCTTTTAATATAAGTTTTGATTTTTTGTGCGATATTTTCGTGCCATTTGGGCAATTCTGACCAAACGGGTAGGGCTACAATGTTCATATTATACATGGACATTAAGGTTATGGTGATGTAGTACCTTTGAAGGAAAAAGTTGAAAAAAGTTGCCAGATCCATAGAAATAAAGCTTTTAATATAAGTTTTTTACGATAAATAATACCAATTGACAAGAAACAAAAGAAACTTGACAACAATCACCTACAATGCGTAGGCTACAAAACAAAGCACATGAAAAAGTAAAGATATCCCACGCAAACTAAAAACTTTAAAAAGCTCATCCATCAACGCGGCGGGACTTTAGCGTTTTCCTAGTATAATTGGATGAGCGAAGCGAAGACTTCAATTTCACCGACCCCCCAAAAAATTTAGCTCGGGTGTTTTTTTGTTTTTTTGTTTGTTTTTCCTTCTGTTTGTTTGCTCTCTACCGGGCCAACGGCATATCCGATCTTGATGAAAATTTGAGGGGACCTTCGAAATCCCTGAACTTAGACTTGCTACGTTTTTGGGTTCAATCGAAGAAATATTTCTCATAAATATAGTACTTTTACGATTTTTTTTCGATTTTTAGTGCGATATTTTCGTGACATTTGGCCGATTCTGACCAAACGGGTGGGGCTACAACGTTCATATTTCACATGGACATTAAGGTAATGGTGATGTATTGCTTTCTGAAAGAAAAAGTTGAAAAAGTTAGCTAGAATATATAGAAATAAAGCTTTTAATATAAGTTTTTTGATTTTTTGTACGATATTTTCTTGCCATTTGGGCCAATTCTGACCAAACGGGTGGGGCTACAACGTTCATATTATACATGAACATTAAGGTTATGGTGATGTAGTACCTTTTGAAAGAAAAAGTTTGAAAAAGCTTGTCAGAATTTCATAGAATTAAAGCTTTTAATTATAAGTTTTTTACGGGTAAATAATACCAATTAACAAGAAACAAAAGAAACTTGACAACAATCACCTACAATGCGTAGGCAGCAAAACAAAGCACTTGCAAAAGTAAAGATATCCCACGCAAACTAAAAACTTTTAAAAAGCTCATCCATCAACGCGGCGGGACTTTAGCGTTTTCCTAGTTATATACATCGTGAAAATTCACACAACAGTCGTTTGTCCGGTAGAGAGCAAACGAAACATAAACACACATACTATTATACAAAATATAAACATAACACGAGCTATTTTCTCAGATTGTAATATTGGAGTCTTCATAATAATTCAATAATAATTCATAATAAAATTCCAATCATAATAATTATTAAATTATTACTCGATGAACGTAACTAGGGAAAGATTTGCATTCGAATCGAAACATAGCCCAATTTCCATATTGAATTGCTTGATGATGGCTTGTTGGCCGCGCGATTTAAGTACACTTTGTATCATACTATATCCGATAGTGGAATCAAGAGTGCACTTGTAGGGAAAGCAAGCCAAAAAATAAAAAATAAAAAATCCACACATTTTCTACATCTGCGTCATCGTAGAAGCGTAAATGATGGATAAGGAGAGGAACAAATGACGAAATAATTAAGCAATATGACAATATTTTGACTTATGAGACTGATTGAAGGAAGGTCATCAATAAAATCGTAACATATGCAATTACTAATAAACTTAAAAAAATTAAATTTAAAAAATCATATCATGGCCAAGGTTGAAAACGGAAAAATGGAAATAACACAATTTTGACAGCAACAAGGCAAGTTATCTCAAGAATGTGTGTTGGACGTCAGTGCGACGGTGCGACTGTGTGATTCACTTATTGGTGCGACCCAAAGTATTACATTACAACGCGGGAAACGGTTATCTGTGTTGGCCTCGCACAACACTCATTCAAGGTCAAATGCAAGTGCGTGTATTGAGTTCGACTCCCGCTACCGAAAAACACCACTCCGACGACGTCGTCATTGTAATAATATTCGGAGTTCGGACATAAGTTGAATAATTAGAATGAAAATGTCAATATCCTCATTCACCTTCCGTCAAAAAGTTCACATACTTGGTGATCCTGAGAAGGAAGGAAAACTGAACACTACACTTAGTGACCTCGAATTTTTGGTATGAGAGGGTTTTTCATGTATGCATGTATTGGGTTTCTACGGGCTTATAACAATTCTATGAATATTATAATAATCAATAAATATACGCACTATAGACATGCACGATTATAAGATGCCATGTTATTGTTAATAAAAAAATACTTCGAATTTCGTTTACATAATATCACACTCCCATAATCGAGATAAATTACAAATTAAAACCTGAAATTAAGTTTGCCACAGTTACAAGTTAACTATAACTGTTTTGATCGAGAGTCGAGACCATATCATTGAATGCTATTACGTCTCACAAATGTATCTCAAGTGAGTGGCTCGTTATCTCAGGAGAATAGATGGTTGTTGATGTTTGCGAGAGTGATACGCGGAGTGTGAGGGGAACTGGTTGCTTGACGATAAACACATGTCTTCATTTATTTATTCTCAATATTCTTGTTAGCGTCAAAGGCGCCAATGGATTTCCCCACATATTTTATTTTCACCTTCACCACCACCACCACCACCACCACCCGTCGTCAACATAGTCCACCCACCGAACGGGATATTCCTTTAACAAAATTTATAATGCCAAAGCAAGCGCTAGGTGAAGAAAAAAAATCAATATTTTCTAATCAGTTAATGAAACTCAGTTAATATACCAAACATATCCAGTTCGTACACTGTCTTATGAGGTAGATGTTTGTGGTTCTAAATAGATGATCCAATGCAACTCAAGACGATGAGTGGATATGTGGAATGGAGAGTAGATCTACGTTAGATTAATACTTATAATGGCATCGAACCCGCGTCCCTTTGGTGCCATAATATGCTTATCATACCTGCGCACTATGTGTGAACCACCATGAATGGCATTATATTATAAATGAAATAAAATGCATGCTGGATAATAAATTACTTCCTTAATGATCAAGGCTGTCCGCGGCTGCGACACAGATCCGAAGCGCACGACTCCTATAAAATATAATACCGGTAATTAGATCGAATCCTAGGTAAGATATGGAAATTTTGAATTGTTATGATCTTGATAAATCATGATCATGTCCAATACATTCAAAGAGACAGTAAGCATCAAGATCAACTCCAAAAGTACCAAGAAATCATAATAATATAATAGTATTAAAATTACTCGTTTAATCCTTTACAATATGACACTGAGTGTACAATAATGGCCTCTCGGCATGGGGATTGTTTAAACCACGCCCTATACCCGACTTGAAACATAAAACTGCAGAGAGCGCCACCGGTCGGAGGCGGAATCACATTTTCAACCGCTTGCAGACCTTCCGTGCTCCCATGATAACATCGAAATGGCTGGACCGAAAATTATGCGATTTTGGGAAAAGTTAGATAATTGCATAATGTTTGCAACGTATTGATCAGAATGTACTTTTTTCCCCCCATTTTTCACCAAAAAAATCAAGAAGTACGTCAAATTTTCCAATTTTCACGTATTTTCTTGATTTTTTTTGGCAGAAATCGGGTGAAAAAAAGTACATTCTGATCAATACGTTGGCAAACATTATTCAATTATCTAACTTCTCCCAAATTGTATAATTTTCGGTCCAGCCATTTCGATGTTATCACGGGAGCACGAAACCATTACATTTTTGTCAAATTTTAGCTTGAAAGAGACACCTTAACGTTAAAGTGCACTTCACACTTTTGGGGTAAAAGGAGGTTTCGTCCCCCCTCTCCCCCTTGGATACGCCACTGAGTCACAGGCCCACTTCTTACCCAACCCTTTATAAGTCAGTGGTAGGTATAGCCTACCTACATATTATTTACCACCACTTTTCAAAATCTACACAATTAAATCTGCCATTTTAGGGTAGGTAGCCCTATCATACTTTTAGATTTAACCCGGGTAAAAGGCTGCTTTGTTTTGTCCGGAATTGGTAGGATTTTTCCTTTTGTTTCAAAAATGTTTTAGTAGCCTAGATTCAATTTGAATATGCCCTAAGTAAAGCCTATATGTAAAAAAATGTTACTTTCGGAAACAAATCAAATTTTGAATTTCACGAATTTCAAATTGTTTTTGGTAAAAAGCAAAGCAAACGCTAAGCGTTTAACGCTTGCCCTATAAAGGGTTCAAACTCTAAATGTTTTGTTATCACCAGTTTACCCTACCATAGGGCCTACATTAGTTCGTAGGTCTGTGTCATTAGGCCTCGGTTTCGCGCCGCGAAGACATATTTTTTTTTGGAGTTTGGGGTTTTTCTTTTCAATCTCCTAAGTAGCCTAATAAGTGTGGGGGAGAGTGTTCCTATCCCCAAGCCATCCAACATTCATCGTTGTTTTTAAAGATTAACCCCCCCCCCCCGATGCCCCCGACCAGCGTTTGGTTCTAAGCCCCAAAAGTCCACACCTAGCTCCCCACCTTCATCGCCCTGTAAATGTCAAATTTAAATTATGACTGTGTGTGTGATGTACGGGATTCAGTTTCGATGCAAACGAATTACCACAAAACCACACACGTTTGTGATAAATCCTTACACCAATCTAGACTCGCTTCCGATGACGCGCCGGCAGGATAGATCACCCATCTCGCCTGTGGCCGCCAATATACGGGAATAAGTCTTGAGTCATCACGTAGTGTCCTGACGTAGAACTGACCCTCTCAGTGCTAGGCGTAGGGCGGCGTAGGGTACCCACGTCACATTGGATTGCGATTTAGGCCTCCGTCCGTAGGCTTGTTTGTTATGCGGATCCAATTTATCTCAATCTGAGGAATTAGCACTGATCGGCGAGCAAAGACAAGGAGTTGTGATTGTGGGCAGCAGTCAGAGAGAGAGAGAGAGAGAGAGAGAGAGAGATCTGATGATGACGCGCGATGTTCGTCTCATTACATGACTGGTTCTCTACTTACTACTAGGAATAGAGCTCACTCACAGAATAGTGTTGACAATATTACGTCACTTTTATGTGGAACTACCGTTATTATACTGCGCTCGATTTTTACTAGTGCTCGACGTAACAATAATCGGTAAAGTAGACCCACTCTATAAACTTTTTTTTATTAATAACCAATTTAAAATTAAATCTGGTGATAAAAATGGTAGGCCTAATTCGAAATGTTACGGTCTCGATTTCCGCCTCAAGGTAGTTCCTACTGCAAGTTTTCTGAAAGTTTTTTTTTCAATCGCTAAGGCGAATGCTGGGATTTATTCATCTCAGTCTCAAACAGCCCTTGGTTTTCGAGAGGACCACCCTGGATAACTGATATGTACCCTGCTGCTCCTTAAAAAAAAAAAATGGGAGATTTTTCATGGTCCTGAAGCACTTTTACAGCTTTTACCGTCGTGACCTCCCCGACGGCGACGACTACCATGACAATATGAACGATGACAAAGACGATGACGACGTGAGAACCCTCCCTTTCCTTCCCCTACCCGTGACTGCATGGTTATGACCAGCATAGGATTTCTCTCCCCACATACTCTCTAGAGTGGCGCATTATGACCTAACGGTTGACGCGCCCCGAGTCCAAATAAAAAACTATCGCGCCCGTATGAAGATCCACTTTGCTGCCAAATGCTCTTTTCCTGGTTATAGTGGCTAGGTTTGTAACTTGTCAAAAGAAATTAATCGAACCCCAGGCTCATCGCATAGGAACGCCTTGAACGGGATGGGGTGGGGGTAAGCCGATGATTTTTTTTGCGCAACTAGACACGAATCAGCACAAAATAGTAGGGCCGTCCGTGGTGATGAACGGTTAACTTGATGTTTCCGAAGTGGGGGGGGGGGGGCCAGGAAAAAACCCCCAGGTTTTTTTTTGGGGGGGGGGGGGTATATTAGTACGGTTTGGTTTGTCACTGCCACGGTAGGGCGAGTTACCTTACCCATCACATCAAAGTTGAGTGTCAGCTCTGCGCTCGGCGATAAGCTATTTATAGACGCTTCGAGGGGCTCCGCCTATCAAGACAGGCGTGGGTGCAGATGCTAGCCTAACCCTTCACAGCCACATGTTACCGGCACCGGCCAAGGCGCGCTATCAGCGATTCAGCGTAGAAGCTTTTTAGTCAGTAACTTACTGAGTAAAGAGGCTTTGTGTATTAAATTTCCCTGTGGCAGGAGCAAGTATTTGAAGGACCTAACATCTGCCTTATCACGTTAAATAATTTTAATTTTTTTGGTTTTTTTTGACGTGTGATTAGAAATTTGGTCTGAGGGAGGGGGGCAGTGGTGTCGTGAAACTCAATTTTCTAGAGCAAATGAATGACTCCAGTCCACACTCAGTGTAAATTATTTTCAACCAACCACTTACTTTCATTCAATGTCCTGTGCCACCTCCTGACTATGTATACTACTATCCCAGCATAAAACTAGCAATCCGTTGATAACACTGTTCCCATGGCTCGGAGGACTTGTCACTCACTGAACCCTTATCTAATGCGTGTCAGTTTATATAGGCCTAACCCTCTCTAATCTCTAGATAAGATACTCTCAGAGAATGATCATATCGTTTTCTATATTGTGCTTGTTTATTTATTTATTTATTTATTTATTTATTTATTTAGGTATTATTTATTTATTTATTTATTTATTTATTTATTTAGGTAGGCCTATTTATTTTATTTATCGTCTAAATAAATTTACTAGTTATATACATAAGTGCAGACACTACAATGAACTCCATATAGTTGAGTAAAGTTTGAAATATTAACGTTACAACACCAATAATTAATGACACAATTTTGGTAACAAAGCCAAAATGTGAGGTAGAATACGATCGTGCTGCTACCTGGCAGCAATTAGTCACAAAACAAAAGATATGTCTAAACATCTATACAAACTTCAAATTATCGAGAAGTGAGAACGCCAACGATTTAGCCGGAAATGGGCGTTCGTAAATTGAACTATACGTCTTCATCCTCTATTCATTTTCCCTACGATTGGGTCGTGATTTTGTACTTTGTTTGCGTTTTGACGTCCCTACTAAGAAGTGTGATGCCTATCTTCGTTTATGACGTGTTTTTTTCCATGTTTTGGTCCCGGCTCCCGTTAAATAAATAAAAAAAGTTTTCTAAAAAAAAAAACTCGGAACAAAAAATTTTGATTTTCAACGAATAATACGAAAAGTACGTTACGTAAGTACTGCAGTCAAAACACTCAGTCTGGTTTTTTAAATTTTATTTCTCCGTAAACAGCCCTCGCTCATTCCCTTCACAATTCAGGGGCGGATCCAGGACAAACCCACAGGGAACTTTTTGAAGGAAGCTTAGTAGTGTCGCCCGTTCTACGGCCAAAACACATTCCACAGTAAATATTTTTTTTCAGGTCACTAATCAATTGTTACACATTTTTAAGATAGCATTACCTCGATACTTTTCTGCTCTTTCTTGTGAAATAAATATTTTTTGTGTAAAATATATAATTTTATTTTGTTACTTTTAAAACTTTGTTCTCTTTTAAAGAAAATGCGTATTCAAAGTTTTAAATGTAACAAAAGAAAATGATATGTTTTACACAATAAATATTTATTTCACAAGAAAGAGCAAAACATTCTCGAGGTAATGCTATAGGGTATATCTTAATAATGTGAAAAAATAATATAAGATAACCACAGGAATGGTTTAGAGTGTAGAACGGACAAACACACAGCCTAATTTGGGTTTCTGTACCATGGATAACAGTTTGGTATATCCAACATGTTGCAGTATTGTTAGAATCATTATAGTAAAGTATCAAAGGGGGTCGCCCCTACTTTCCCCCCTGGATCCGCCACTGTCAAAGAGTGACACCCTGACGGTCCCACCGGCCAGGTAACACTGATGTGTACTATACAGAGCTTGCATCCTTACGAATTACGAACAAGTTTTGTTGTAGTTCTAGCTCGGCGACTGCACTAATTATTTAGCGCGTGCACCTAGATAATTAGAGGGTCGTATGATTAACAGACAGATAAGAGAACCACGCCCTTCAGGCTCTTGGGCGCGCTCTTGGGCGCAGTGGAATGAAGGGTTGGGGCGTCAGAGAGCTCTGCGAGTTATTTCTGTCTGAAGGTCCTGGGTCATTCCTCGCTACTCCTGCAGGGTCGGAGGGTAGGGTGACCAGACTAGATGTGGTCGCATTTTCCCAATCACTTCAGCACGTAATGTCATGTAGTGTCACGCACGGTCACGCTCGAACAACTTTGCTTGTTATATAACTCACGCACGATCACGCTATATTTGCCAAGTAGGTATGCACGCTCACGCACGATCACGCTATATTTGCCAAGTAGGTATGCACGCTCACGCACGAACAACTTTGCTTGTTATATAACTCACGCACGATCACGCTATATTTGCCAAGTAGGTATGCACGCTCACGCACGCGACCACTCGCGGTGTCCCGGATTTCCATTATTTATTATTATTTTATTGATTCGTATTTGTCTCCTATAACCATCTCTCTTTTGTGGGGGAGTAGGGATGCCTGCTGTAGTGTACACTTGTACAGTATGAGTGTGACCCTCTTTTGGTGACTATACTTCGAATGTTGAATAATTGTGAAGGGATTTATGGGCGCGTCAACCGTTAAAATTGAGCAACCTTTCAGTCATGCCGGGGCGTGAACCGAGCTCGTGCCCTTTCGAATCAGTCTCTCGCGTTCTCTTTTGCTATTTCTGTCGGTCCAAAGCGTGTTTGCATCAATCATCATACGTCTAGTATCGTTGGCGTTCCCAGTTTCCACGAAACCGATTTGACTTTGATGTCAAATTATTGACTAGCCGACGACACGAGTAGCATATTTTCAGATGCAGGCCGTCCGCGGCGGCACACTGATTAGGCCGCTGGTCCGCAGCGTATGACACTACGAAGGACGCGGGTTCGAATCCCGCATAAGACATGTGTTTTTGTCAGTTAGCAACAGAAATCATCATCCTCAGGTTTAGAAAGTGAATGTGTTATTTCATGGTGGTCATAACGCGTTGACTGCTGTGTGGGTAGACTCCGAGTAATGAATGAGTAGGCTAGCTCGATGATGACGAGTTTACGTTCGTTGTGGCCTGTCTGTCGTCATAGACATAGAACAAGTTTTCATCCTAAAACTCGCCTTGTTGCCAGATTTCTTTTCTCGCCATGACGCGACTATGACTAAGAAACAATCAGTGAGCAATAACTGGCAAGGTGTCAAAGCTCAAAGGTAAATATAGGCGGGTGTTTATATTTTGTCAAACACCTAACCTAGACCAGGCCAGTGGCGTACAGGAGGGCGATTTGTTGAATTAATGACTCTTCAACCGTTCCAAGTTGGAGATAATTGTTTGGAAAAAAGTTTCTCGCAACATAGCCTACTTGACTATGATCGAACCCGGCTCATCCCATTGCTTTTTCCAGTCGCGTTGATGGATGAGCATTTTTTGTTTATTTTCCCATTGTTTGTGTAGGTATCCGTTATTGCTGTTTTGTTTTGTCATCGTTATCACGTTATGTAGGTACCTACGTTTATTCCATAACAGTGTTGTAAAAAGCAGTTAGCAAATATGCAATAGAACAAAAAGTACGGGATTTACACATCACCTTTTCGAAATTTGTTTTTTTAATGAGGGAATAGGTTATAGAAACGTTGCCATTTTTACGACAATACCGGTATGCTGTGTAGGATCGAGAACCAACATTTGCAACAGTGACAGGCGCGTAGGTGCGGGGCAGCGAGGTCATATATCGATATCTCGTGGAGAAATATTTCTTTAAAAGTAACCTGGTATATAATAGGGCCCTAGCATAGGCTATTTAGATTCAAGTGTTTCGTCAAAGATCCCCTGAAAATTTTATCATCATCCAAGTAGGCCTAGCTGTTTGCCCAGTTCAAAGCTAACATATGTTTTTTTCAGATAGGCCTAATCATATGGAAATATTCGTAAAAGTATCGTTTTAGTAACAAATATTCCTTCGATTGTACACTGATAAATTGCATATTTAAATTTGAAGGTAAGAACTTGAGAAGGTTCCCTGAGCATTTCATCAAGATCGGAAAAGCCGTTTGTCTGTGGAGAGCAAAGAATCGGACCAAAAAATTTACTTAAAGTAGGCTAGGGTTGCCAGATTAGTAAAACTCAAATACGGTACAGTACTTTGCGTAGTGACACTGGGGTCTGGGGCGAAGCCCCAGCTGCCGGAGGTGAAAAATGTTTGGGGTTGTGTTTTTTGGGGATGGGCCTAAAACGCATTTGAGAGTAATTCAGTGGAAATTTTTTGCTTGGCTCATCCAAAAATCGGAAAATGAGCGAATTGAATACTTGACTTCCCAGAGAAAAATAGTTCTAATGTTTTTTTGCTTGTTTGTTCTTCTGTCTGTTAGTTTGCTCTCTACAGGATGAACGGCTAGAGCTACTCCTTCATAATATCTTGATGTATGTTTGAGGGTACTTTTGAAATCACTTAACTTAGACCTGCCACGCTTTTTGGTAGGTAACTACAATTGAAGAAATATTTCTTACCTATTATTATTGTACTTTTACTATTTTTTCTAAAATAAGTACGATTTTTTGTGATGTTTGGCTCTCCGCTGGGCAAAATCACTAAACTTTGTTATGTTACGGTTTTGCGTAGGCCTAGAAGGTTGTTCGAACTATGGCCAACTTTATTTACAAAGGAATGTCCATTTAATTATTCACTTGATGTGCAAATCCAGTTTATATCACATACATTCGGTCCACTTTTCGACCTCCAATTTTCACATAAAAAATTAATTTTTTAGGATGATGAGAGACGAGCAATCAGAGCACATTTTAACATTTCAAATAGGCCTATTTTTTCCTACGCAAGCTTGTGAAATTACCACAAATTACCTATTTTACGGTCAGTTAATTAAAAAAGGTGAGCAATTTTTGGAAAATGTGCTTTGATAGCGACAATCACACATTCTTGCTTGACATTTTGGTGCAAACCACAACCCGATAGGACAAACGATGTGCAGCTTCCAAATGATAAATACTAAATTTCTGCGTTCTGCGTAAATAGCTGGTTTTCTCGAGCTCAGCCTACTGTCTTAAAAATAATTGGGCAACTAAATATCAATTGACTTCGCCGCCCCGCGGCTGGCATGACGAGGCGCGTGTTGGTTCTCGTTCTCTTACTGACTCGCAGGATTGCAGTCGGTCGCCTCATGCACATGCTTCAGGTCATAGAGAAATAAAGCATGAATGCACTTCTTGTCTATATATAACACGTACACAAGCAAAACATGTTGACAATGGCGTCACGAAACCGTAAGGAAAGGATAGAAATATTCTTCCAAAATTGCTCATCTATCAATGCCATTGGAAATAGCATTTGCAAAAACTGTGTTCATTAACTTAGTATTGTGCCGAATATAGGCCGAACCGAAGCTGGTAAGGGAAATAGGGTAGGCTTATATTCTGGACAATATGGTAATTCCTAGTGTAGGTAAATTGTCATGATCATCATATATTTATTTATTTAACATGGTAATTATTAGCGTAGAATGAAACTGATGTGTCCGTATGGTTGTGCTTGTTTCAGATGTGGAAAGGCGGGTTGTGCTGGTTGCTGGCAGTGACCACGCTGGTGCTGCTTGTGGCAAGGTCGCAAGCTGAGACGTCTTCCAAGGGTCAGAACCCGTGCTCCTCCAAGACTACATGCAGCGAGTGCATACAGACAAGAACCTGCGCTTGGTGTTCGGATCCGGTGAGTCGGACTAGATGTAGGCCTAGGCTACACATTTATTCTCCGCTTCTAGTATAGGCTAGGCCTATACCAGTGGTTCTCAACCTTTTTCAACCTAGTAGGCCTACCCCTAAAAGGCATCGCGAATTATCACGTACCCCTCCAAAGTTTTCTTTATTATGATAAATGAGGCTTTGTCTATGATCAATCAAATGTATTTCAGTCATATTTAGAACAGGGAAGCATACATATTATATAATCTTGATACCAATTATATATACACTTCGGTAAATTTGTTCAATGTTTGTGTACCAGTACATTGTGTTTTATTTATATTAGTCTTTCATTGATTCAAAATAAAAAAAACATGCGTACATACCGGTACATATAGGCCTACAAATGACACATTGTCATACTAGAAATGTTACTATAATAGCTCGCATTGATTTACAAAATGTGAAAGTTGAGCCTGTTTTCTCGATGTCAGTAGGGAAATTCGGGGTTCCAACGTGCTTACGGACATTATTATGTCTGTTTCTGGGTCCTATTGGTTTCTGTGTTTTGTTTCGTCCTTACCACCGTCAATGTTGAGAATGCCACTTTGCATAAGTACGTGGATGCGAAGGGCAGAAGTGATACAGGAATAACACAATAGGGAATATTCCACTTCCGCCAAATACTGTACGAATAGATTTTTTAGAAGAAGTATTTCGTCCCGATGCAAATATGTACTTTGTTTTTCCGTGAAATAATAATCCAGTGATTTATAGCCGTTTTAAAAGCAGCAGTTTTTAAAGCGGCAAAAACGACTGTGACGTCAGAACTGTGTTGATCCAACGCCGTCTGGATAAACATACATCCAGACCAAAGATGTGGAATAGTATCATAGTAGGATCGAGATATACATCAAGACGGCGGTGTTTTAAACAAAGCAGCGCCTAGCATAGCCTACAGTAATGTAAACAGATGGCGGACATTTTACATTTAACGCCTAGCCAGAAAACGAGAAAGTTGTCATTGCAATCAAAAAACAAAACTGAAACAGTCCTAGTCTAGGCCTAGACGTAGAAAATTATTTAGAATACAACAGTCTAGGCCAATCGTTCCTGTAGGATATAGGCAATGCTATGTAAATACTAAAATTACTCACTTGACAAGCCCTAGGCTTAACTTGCCAACCCTGGGCCTGCACGTTCATGTTCTGACACACATCCGCACAAAAACTTACTTTGATGACTAATTAAAGCCTATTGTAGATTAAGAATACCATGATAGTCCTAGGCTATGCAAAAATTCAAGACAAAATGCTCGTTATTCTTTATCATAATGATCTCGCGAAATCTGCTGTCACAAACGAAAAAAGAAAAACAAAAGACGGTGAAAATGTACATCCCTGTGGAGTTGTTTGTGTGAGCGGATGGGCGAGCACCGCCGTCTAAATGTAAATATGTACAAACAAACGTACATTTAGTTTCCAATGGCCTTGACTCAACACAGTTATGACGTAGTACCGTCCAAAGATGGCGCACGCTCGTTTTTGGCGCGCAAACTGGGGGTCCAATTTACTTCTTGTTTAAATTACACAAAAAACATTTTTTTAAATAAAAAAAAGTGCAGTGACTATTAAGACATGAATAAGAATTAAAATAAAATATAAAATATGACCTAAGTGGAATATTCCCTATTGTTACAATACTTCACACAAGTATACACCGCTTGTTAAATCACATAAAATCACGCACTCACACGCACTTTGCTAAAGTGGTGGTGATTGGTGAAGAATAGTGCATCCAGAAAACAATAATTTTGTTTTAGGATATAAATTTAGTTTTGAAAATAATGTATTTTCATTTCAACGCTGAAGCATTGACAACACTTAAAAAAAAATTGTATTAATATTTTTCTTAGTACCCCTTTAGAATGTCTCGCGTACCCCTGGGGGTACGCGTACCACCGGTTGAGAACAACTGGGCTATACTATACTGACTAGAGCTAGACCATAGCTGTCTAGACCAAACCCATTTATGTTGAATGTAGGCCTACTATAGGCCTATAAAATTTGTGATTTTTTTAATAAATATTTTTGGAATATTGTTTTAGTATTTTGTAGTGGTTGGTCCCGAAAGATTAATGTTGATAAATATGAATTGTAAGTAATCTTATTGAGTACTGTGGTGGACTCTTAATTTGTTGTAGTTGCTGATAACTATATTAAATCTATTGAAATAAATTCAATGTTTTCCTTCTGTCACAGAAATCTCTCGACCAGAAGCGATGCTTCCAACCCAACATCAACGTCCCGACGACTTGTCCCGAGCAGTACGTGTGGAACCCTAGCAACGTGTATCGCGTCAAGAGTAACCGAGCCCTTCAGACGGCCTCGAAGAGTTCGTCCCACTCGTCTAGTTCATCGAGCTCTAGTTCGTCTTCCAGTAGCAGCTCTTCTAGTAGTTCTAGTTCCAGCCACCACGAGGCAGTGCAGATATCACCGCAACACATCGACCTCTCGCTCAGGATCAGTGAGTTGATGCATAGATATGAATTAAGAATGGCAAAGGGATTCATTATTTAATAAAAAATAATCGATTTAAAATGTGTTATCTAGGCCTAGTATGAAATCAATGAGCGGTCGATAATTTACTACCTGTAAGGTAGTTGTCATCTTCGGCATTTTTTCTTACCTAAGGGTATATAGTTTATAGTTTGTAAAAGGAAATAATCAGTGTAGGCGTACTGAAAATTATCGTCTCAACTCTCAACCTCTTTCTTGGGATTTATAAAATGTTAAAAAAATTATCTGGAAATTTTATAGATTTGATCCACATTTTTGCCCTTGTTATGCATGTGAAAATGAACTAATTAGGCCTAAAGTGTGATAACTGATAACCCAATAATACCGACCAATATATTGAATTGTTTTCAGGTAGGCCTATATCATCAACAATTGATAAGTTCCATTTGACATCCGTATAATCTTAGGCCTAGTTTTATTCCCAGTAAAGCAAACTTTGGTTGGCCTAATTTTAACAAGCGTGGTTACCTGAGTAGGACTGTAGGCCTAACCAAAATAGGAGCAAAACTTACCGTTATTGTTCCACGCCTTACTAAAAGCTAACAATATTTTGTGTTGTGTTGTTTTCTTGTTTGATGGGTTACATTGGCTAACAGAACTGGTTAAAACAAACTTCCAATAAATCATCACTAAATCCATGTGCAAGGATCACTTGTGGCAGAACCAACTACATGTGCCGTGTTAGTTTTGTGCTAACAGCAAGACTCTTCGCGGCACGAGATTTATTCATGGATATTAGGCCTGTTTCAGTAAAATATTTGCTAGCATCGACGCCGTCTCTTGTTGTTGAATGCAATGACAAGGATAAAGAGTAACATAAAAGCAATCAACAATCGTCAATCATCAATCATTATCCCGGTTAGTGATTTTGAACTTCTTGAAAGACGTTTAAATGCTTTTTAAGTCCAATCGGGCCAAGGCCCCTGATGTAATTTGCAATTTTTGGGAGGGGGGGGGGGGGGGGGTGATGAGTGGAAAAGAAGGTTACTTTCTGAAGTAAGAAAAGTTAACTCGCAAATTGCGAGCTAGCGAATACCTATTGATTTGTTTTTAATGGATTATTTTTAAATTAGTAAATATTTGTTCCCAGACGAGGCTTACAAGTTCAACCTGGGCTTCGCTCAGGCCGAGGACTACCCCGTAGACTTGTACTACTTGATGGACCTGTCCAAGTCTATGGAAGACGACAAGGAGAAACTGTCGTTGCTCGGTGACCTGCTCGCCGAGAGTATGCAGAACGTTACCTCAAACTTCCGGCTCGGCTTCGGTAGCTTCGTCGACAAGGTCGTCATGCCGTACGTCAGCACGGTGCCCAAGAAGTAAGTCGGGGAGAGAGTGGGGTGGGGGGATCCTGCCGAGCCCTAGGACTGACGTACGTAGGCCATCTATCTGATTGCAATTCCTTGTTTCTTGACTGCCCAGTGTATTATATCCTCTCAGCATTATTAATTTACTGTATTTCAACGTCCAAGTCGACTAAATGTTCTACGTGCAGACCAAGATTATAATTTTTATTTTTATTATACTACCTACTACTGTTTTACTTCACCCCCATTACAGACCAACAAAAGAATTCCCTCGTCATGACATCTATGAGCGTCACTCTCTGGTAGCTGGTTAAAACATGCTCCAACTCAAAGCAAGGATCACATCGACAACTTCTCTGCACAAACTTTGCTATCAAATATGGCTGCTGATTGTTGTCACACGTACGTTTGTAACCTATTGATACATAGATTCAATTGACCATTAAAAAAATCAAGGGGACACTTTGAACGATTGGGGTAATCCAGTATGTATGACCCATGATTTACTCCTACCCTAGGCTACACCCTCGGTTACCCTATGTATTGATTTGTTTTGTAACAAGGGGGGGGGGCTTCTCTTAGGCTGGGGAGTACCCCATAGACCTGTACTACCTGATAGCTATGCATTATGAATTTAATCTATCTTTTGTTAATACTGTATTGGAAAAATTATTTTCTTTACAAATTATGAAGGAAGTTAGAAAATAAGAGAAGAACAGGTTGCGTGATGAAAACTGTTAACATTGTGTTGTTGCCTCTTAGATTAGAGGCGCCTTGCGACGGCTGCGAAGCACCCTACGGGTTCCGGAATCACATGAGCCTGAGCGAGGACGTTGAGAATTTCTCCGTAAGTCCATCAAGAAACTTCCGTCGAGGAGCCTTGTCTCGTTATCATTTTTGTCTTTCCCCACCTTTCGCTACGAGGCTTGGCGAACGCTGGGTTCTTCCTTTGCTAGCCACTTTCGAGGAATGCTTTCCACTATCGAGTCTTGCGAGCATTTTTGGTAGTCCTTCTATATTATGGACGTGGCTCGTTTTTTTTTCTTTACTACAGGTTTGATTTATTCTTGTGAATGTGGTACTATCTTTTAGAAGGCTGTGGTTATGGCGGATGAAGGTGATGCAAGCGACTGGCTTTGGTTGTATGTTTTGTCATTACGTATTTTGGACTTCTTGTCAAGCGAATGTTATTGTTTACTATCACTTGATGTGGTTTGGTTTTATTGTATGTATACTTGACGTCGTTGGCCGTCTAACATTCTCTTTCAGCACTGCTCTATGGATTGTATATGTCATATACGTAGTATAGTAGTACGTAGAAAGTAGCTGTATGTAGCGTAGTTTGAGACACATTTGGGAAGTATGCTCTGTAATTCTTATTTTTTTAAATTTTTGTTTAGACAATGATTTAAACTTAAACTTAAGTGGGTGATAAACTTTTGTAAAGTACTGTTCACAAATCTCACGCAGCAATATTATGGAGACAATATTATATACCTACCAAGTCAAGTACCGACTTTGCAAAATAGTACTGAGCTATATGTGAATTTTACAATATAATGAAAATGAATGATTTTTTTTAAATTGTGGATAAACTTGATAGGCGTAATTCAATGTTAGTCACGTTAAAACAAAACTATTTTACCACATTAAATTCCATTGGATCATGATTGAATAAGATTTCTAGATTAGTAATACTAATATAGTATGACTACAGATGCTTATATAGGTTGATTCAGATAAGCTGGCGGCCGTCAAGGTCAAGCGAGAGCACGGACGCCAACGTTGACAATTTATACACAACTAGCATTAGGTAGGGCCTACCGTATTTGGTCATGTTATCGTGATATGTTATCACATAAATCAACATTTTATAAGCTGTGAATAAAGTAGTTCGTCCCACAGAGTCAGTATTTTAGCGAAATAATGATTTTCAGTAATCACGATTTTTTTGCCTTGTTGGTAATGGTGTGTCCAAAGTTCCAGCTGTTTATAATGCCAACCTCGCCAGATGTGATGTCAATGTTTAGGACCATCAAAATGTCTTGATTTTATTCGTACACTTCATAAATACTTTATTTTTAGGATATATTGGGCAAGGCTTGGCTTTAAAATAGTCGTGTTTTTCTCCGAAAGCAGTTTTAGAGACAGTTATTTTATTTACTTTTTGCCGATCCTGTGGCCATAGTGCGTGGACGACAGTGCTGCGATCCCTCGGCGACCGCCACCTTATCTGAATCAACCTATAAGTATCTAATGACATTTGGTTTAGTATCATTAAACTGGAGACATTCGGCAAAAATCAATTGGGTACATTTGACATCAGACTTTTCAATAGACGATTTTCAAAATCACCAGCCCCCTTTATCGCGCGCACAAAGCATCATAGTAGAAAGGGCATTTACATGCTAAGTGCCATATGCTTGGGTGTGTGGAGAACTGCATTTCCAACAATGGCAGTGCAGTCAGCCACAATCCCAATCATATGACATTTAGCATGTAAATGCCCTTTCTCCCATAATGCTTTGCAACGGAGCGCGCATGCGCAGTTAATTCTGAAAATGGTCTATTCCTGTATTAATGCACGTAAGTAGGCCTCCCTGTTGCTAGGCCGTCCGCTGTGGATTGGTGTGGGATTTGGGGGTGGTTTTGGGGCGCATGCGTACAGAATACGACTCCAAGAGACATGCGGAAAAAGCATTAGCTACCTACCATTTAAGTTATTAGTCGACCTAACTTCGTACTACGTATCTAAAATAGAAAGAGAAAATTATTTTAATCAAAGTTCGTGGAGCTTCTTCCCAACTTGTGTCGCTCTCCGTATTGGTGTGTGAACGTAGCGTAGATAGTGCTACACGTATAAATGTGTCGGTGTTTGCAACTTTCAGCTTGAGAGAGCCTTGTCCAGGGTGCGAAGCTCCGTATGGCTTTACGAATGTGATGCCTCTAAGTACTGACACAAGTACTTTCTCTGTAAGTCATCTGACCGTCCGACTACCTGCGTGTGCCTGTTAATATATTGCATGGCTTACGTAATCTGTTGCATGCGTGCATGGTTTGATAACCAAGTGTTTCAGGGTGCTAATTTTAGTGGCTAATGATTTGTACTTGCATTGTATTTATTTACTATTTAGTGGTCGAAATAAACGTTCACCCGAGGCTTTCCTAAAAATTGTGTAGCCTATATATCCATAATTATGGCATAATTGAATTGTTTTATTTTTTCATAACAAGTAAATTTTGGATACACATGCCATCCTTCTCCCTGCCAACCGTATTAAATATCTTTAGGTGATTTCACGAGCGTGAATGTTGTGGTCGCTTAATGTACGCAGTTCAATAGAGGCGAGTGAATGCGCCAGGGGTTACGTTCTAGGCTGATGAGATCTGATTGGCTATAGTACTCCAGCTGACAGTAATGTTCCTCTCAGTAATGCTTCACACGTCGACGCCAGCGAGTGCTCAATGCCGGAAGTGGTTGGCTCGACCAATCATGATGAAGCAGCACTATTAGTTTACCCAAACCTCAGATAATCTTAGGTCTTTGGTAGGGATGGTACGTGAACACGCCGCGGCGTGTACACGTGTACCGTTTTTTTGTGATTGGTAAACATTTTTATGTAATTACTATTTTTATCCTGTGTGCGACCCGCCGAACGATGTTTTTTCGTAAGTCAATTCAATCGCGAGCGGCGAAATAGTCTCCAATTTCAATCCCTTCTCCTATTCACCTCGAGGCTCGATTGCGTTGAGTCATCGAAAATCGTAGTCGGCAATGAATGAACAAAGCAAGTGGCTAGTTCGACACCGGCAGTTGATCCGATTCACTTGCGAAGTAAAGACGTTGTATTATTTAGCTCTGAAGCAGTCAAGTGTAGTTTGGAAATACTTCGACAAGCGGGAGAACAAATATTCTTACGCCTACTCTGTAGTTGATCACGTCATTTCAATCGCTCTGTGCAGTGTGCGTCCGGCCACTGGCCAGCAAGCGGCACGCGGGCAGTGCGCAGAGCAGCAAGCGCTATGTCAGCCGCCTTACTACTCTCCCCACCCCCCTTCCCATCCATCCGGCAACTCGCAAATCGTACGTCTTCTCGACTTGTAGTGTTGTCTTCCATAGGCCTACTCAATAAAATTCGAATCAATAGGGATTCTGGAAGGGCTCTTTATTACTTGGTGCTTGTGGGGGTCAATTATTATGCAGAAAACAAGTAATGTTCGTAGAATATATGTCTATCAAAAACTAAAAGTAAACACAGATATAGCGCCTGTAGACGTAAACGTGTACACAACGCTTTTTTGAGTAGGTTGTAGGGATGACATCGGGTACTCGGGTACCCGACTCCTACCCGACTCCTATCGGAGTCGACTCCATTTTCAAGGAGGTCAACCCAAAAAAAAAAAAAAAAAATTTTTTTTTTTTTTTTTAATTTTTTTAATGATAAATTGAATGAGATTGCACTTGTTGTCTCGTTAGTCGTTATCTTATCTCAAAACTTAAACATAAAAACATCAGCGAGAGTCTTGGCCGGGCCAAGAGACAAGCAAGCTAGCGGGTGGAGTTAGTTATTGGGATTTTAGGGCACAAAACATTAAAGTTAACAGTGCCATCGAGGGTGAGGGGGGGGGGGGGAACGGCCGGACAGCGTTGTGCAACTAGAGTAGTGGGCTAAAAATAACTTTTGCAAAAAAAATCAAAAAAAAAAAAAAATTTTTTTTTTTTTTTTTTTTTTGATTGCGGATCGGGGGGTCGACTCCTACCCGGTTCCAAAGGCTCCGGAGGCGACTCCAATATTTACTACCCGATGTCACACGAGTAGGGTGTAAACATTTAGTGCAGGGTTGCCACCGACTCTTTTTTCAAATCCTGTAAGAGGACGTGAAATATCCGCAAATATCCGTGAAAAGAACAAAAAATGGTAATTTCTTTGAATCAAGGCTAAAATGACGATATTTCCGTTTTTTCCAGATCATTACCTTCAAAATAGCCTAGGCCTACCTTGCAGACTTGAATATATGGACCAAAAACGCCTGTGACTGCTTCACATGTTACTAAAATGCATACAAATGTGTATCTTCTACAGAAAAATTCATTTTTTAAACATGAAATCATCATATCTGCTCTAGGCCCTAGTTAAAAGAGGCCGAGGCCTAGCGTAGCCTAGGCAGGGCAGGCCTGATGAATGATGCACTAAGATTTTGACCTAGGCCCACCCTTTATGTGCATAGATAACATTGTAGACCTTCCTAATTAACTTTTTAATCATAAAATTTGAATTTTCTCAATGTTCAATCACGTTGACAAGTAACAATATCATTAATCCAAGCTTGAACAACAAATACGAAGCAAAATAAATTCACAGCCACCATTTTCCCATCTTTTTCACTTATTGCTACTCTAGCAGTATCTACAATGACTGGGACACATTTTTGATTGGTCGGTTGCCTCGGCCAATGGGAGTTCATATCCAGCAATTTCCAGCCGTTGTAGATACTGCACTGTGCACACACCTCACCGCCTTCAACATTTTCAATGCAAATTTGCCCGCGCAAATTCAAATTTACGAAAATAAGCTTAGAAAGTAAGATTATCAAAATATCCGTGAATTTCCCCAAATATCCTGTCATCCTTGAAACACCTTGAAAATCCGGAGAAACGGATCAAATCCGTGAAAACGGCAACCCTGGTTTAGTGAAATACACGCTTTTTGACATCCCTAGTCTTTGGGCTACTAGACTGGCGCATTCACACGGCATCTGTCTGAACCACAAAAAAGCATTGCGGCATGCAAGCGAGAAATCATCTTTTGGTATTTAGCACCGTGTCCCCGCCCAAAAGGGCCTGTTTCCTTATTTTTCTTTTCATATGGCCGCATTTTTGGCTTACTAGTTCTGATTCTCAAGTATTCCAATTTATCAAAAATGGACACTACTTTTTCTACGAATAGTGAAACTATTGCCGGCTGGTGAAAGCATTCTTCAGCATTTGCTCCCAAGTTAATTTCTATCGTTGATTGACCA
The DNA here is from genome assembly GCA_024449915.1 of Sweltsa coloradensis. Taxonomy (NCBI): domain Eukaryota; kingdom Metazoa; phylum Arthropoda; class Insecta; order Plecoptera; family Chloroperlidae; genus Sweltsa; species Sweltsa coloradensis. The sequence goes on from JAMZAV010002122.1 coordinate 121,793, forward strand.
TCCATGAACTTATACAGAAATACCTACCTAAGTGATGGGTGTGTGAACTTTCATTATTTCTGAGCTAAGAGTTGAAAATTATCAACGTTACGTATCTTAGAAAGATTTTTTAAGTTCTTAAAAAAAAATTATTAGGCCTACAAGTTAGTAAATCTTTTTCACGTGGAAGGGGGGTCTATCATTATTTCAAGTGCCATGTTCATCTTTCTGTGTGCCTCCATGCGATTAAACAAAATGGTTAATTATTATTGATTTAGCAAAAATTAAAACTTAATATTTTTAAATAGTATACTTTAAATATTCATTAAAACACTGTAGTTTTATATGTATATTGACTATAGTCTATATTCCCTTTGGATTTAAACTTATCAAGAGTATGAAGTAAAATATAAATGAACCAATAATTGTTTTTGTATTACTATGTAAATTGTAAATACTAGTGTAAATTTTATGAAAGCATCGGAACTTGCATGGCTTTGTTTTTTTGCAGTTCTTGTGGTTGACGTACTAAGCACTATCTCCCTTGGTTGCTACTAACACTGTCTGCACAACTTCTGTGGTAACTATTAACAAATACCTACCTTGTCTGAACATAACGAGCCCTCCTCCTTCCAAGTGAACCATTAGACGTAAGTTTATCCCCTTGAACAAAACCTAATGAATGATAACGTAAAGAAAATGAAGTTTCATTTGTTATTTCTTTGTTTATCATTTTAATTTGTGAAAGAATGCAATGATCATTTAAGACATTATGCCGAAGCCAATATTCAGCTGGTGACATCCCTTATTAGTGGGTTGTCCAGAAATCAATCTGTTTTAGTGCTGGGCCTATGGAATTGTTTGTATGCGAAGCCGGTCTCCATTGACTCCGCTTGCATTTTATGTATGGATATCTATCAATTTTATTTTTTGTTCTAATGGATGATGCTCAATTGCACTAAACGGTGAACTCTATGTTGTTTGTGTTACATACTTGTTAATACTATACCTTTTCCAAAAATCAAACTTTAAAAAAAATAATACTCAAAAAATACTTTCATCTAAGTTTGTTGTAGGCCTAGGCCTAGTTTGTAAGTTTGCAGTATGGGGAAACATAAAAAAAAACTAATAAATAAGAAGTTACTTCATAAAACAACCACAAGTTAACACTAAAAATGATTCCTATGGGTGCAAGTTCTGTGCAAAACTGTATATTATGAATGTTACAAGGATGCAAAAGCACTTGGAGGGGTGTTTTAAATGTCCTTCAGATGTTAAGAAAAAGTTTAAGCTCACACAACACGCTACCAGTGGCAGTGGGTCTATACCTACCACACCTAGTAGACCTGGTAATAATACTGGAAACGGGACTAGGAGCAGACTTCTTATCTAGGTGCCCGTTAGGGCGCCGCAGCCAAGCCGCGGTGCGCTACACACTCAAGCACCTTATACACCAAGCAGAGTTGGGGTGATTTCGAGGTGTTACCCAGCCGTCATGTAACGTGATGTGAACTTGAAAACTATCACAATCGAGGGGATTTAGGTACCTCACAACACATGCCAAGAGTTATTGGGGTACGACCATGCCGTTCTTGGTGAAAAAATGTCTTCAAACATGCTCAAAATCACTTTAAGGATGTTAGCTACTGCTAGCTACTGCTACTGCTAACATCTAATACGTCGGCCCGCGATTCTGACCAGACGGGTGGAGCTACAATGTTCATATTTTACATGGACATTAAGGTTATTGAAATATAGTCTCTTTTGAAAAAAAAAGTTGAAAAAGTTTGTTGGAAGGCTTCCAAATAAAGGTTTTAAAATAAGCCTTAAACACTTGGCATATAATCAACAAGTAACCATAGTTACTTGACACTTGTTGACGGTATAAGCAGAGTTAGGCGGGAAAGTGCGATACGTAAACAAATGGCGGACATTTAAAATTTTTCTTCTTTGTGTGGAACGAGAAAAGGTGTCATTATACTCTCATAAAACAAATCAGAAACCGTCCCTGGCCTAGGCCCAGATGTAGAAAATTATTTATAATACAACAGTGTAGGTCTAAAGTTCCATTAGGCTATAGGACTAGATAAATAAATACTTACACTACATGTTTGACAAGCCCTAGGCCTTTCTTAGCCAACCCCAGGCCAGCACAACCTTGTTTTGACACTTCCCGCACAAATAACGAGGTTTGATTACTACAAGCCTAATGCAGATAAACAATGGTATGATAGTCCTAGGCTATTCCAAAATTTACGGCAATAATAAGCTTTTTCTTTACTTTTAATAAACTCACGCAATCTCCTGTCACTTTTAATAAAAATGTAAAACAAAAGATGGTGAAAATTTTCAATATTCTTCTGATTATCTGATGATTTACATGGCTGTGGGTCAAGGCCGTCTAGATATATCGCTTCCCTCGTGTGGGTGCAGTGAAATAGGTGTAAAATTACATTAGTTGTGCGTTTGTTGTTACATGGGAAAGTTTTAATAGGATGTGAGTTGCCTAGACTTAACCAGTCCTTATACCGTCGTTATACCATGGTTATACCACCTATACCCAGGATGTACATGAATCCGGGCCTAGATATTTTACATCCTATTGTTATTGCTAATACCATAAAAATTAAATCAACTTTGATAAAAATATTATATTTTAACAAATAATTTTGTAATGGAACTTGAAAAAGTAATAAGATCACACACATAACAAAAACTTGTAGAAATACAGCCAAACCTTACACACTCAAAAGGAATGAGATCTAAAAAAAGGGCCAAGCTCATCTACCCTTCCACATTTGCTCATTCTTAATTCATAAACGTACAGTGTCCCATAACAGCATCCTCGAAAAGCTTGGCAAAATAGAATTTGCATGTTTACGTTTAAATTAATTACAAAAAAAGAACTTGGATAAACTACTACGTTAAATTAATAATCGCAAATTCTATTTTGCCAAGCTTTTCGAGGATGCTGTTATGGGACACTGTACGTTTATGAATTAAGAATGCGCAAATGTGGAAGGGTAGATGAGCTTGGCCCTTTTTTTAGATCTCATTCCTTTTGAGTGTGTAAGGTTTGGCTGTATTTCTACAAGTTTTTGTTATGTGTGTTCACTTCTTCCGATGAAGATGAAGATAGTAATTACTAATTAGGTCTAATGGATAAGCCTGTATCATCTCTATGTAGGATTCAATATTATCATCCTGCATACAGACTTAGGTAACCGTATCCTTACACACCACCACATTATATTTGCAATTTGCGTGTATTTTAGGCACGGAAATATTTCTGGAAATATTTCCGGAAAATTTCCGAGATTTATCTTTCCGGAAATTTTACATCTCTAGGTTTGTGTAGTGTATTTTTCCAATTCATGCCATATGGAAAATGCTGTATCTTTACCGTGTTTTTCCAGTTTGCAAGGTTATATTCGTACCGTGTTATTGAGAGGAATTGTTGCGTAGGGAACTTTCAATGCAATAGTGAAATACTTAATTAAGAAATCGTAGTGGGTTAATAGTGTTCGCTCTGTATTTTGCTAGCAATACATAACAGGCTATACTTAGTTCATAGAAGCTATGTAAATATATAGCTGTTATTGTAATCTTTACAGTTTACTTTTTATTAAATTATGAATTACAATGTTATGTACCTAGCTACTGTAGGGATGAAAATGGGTTCCCATTCAAAATCAGATATACTTAGGAGTTAGGAGTGAGCAAATATTGATTTTAAGGTTTGAATCAAATATAGAATAGTTGATGATTAAAATATTGAAAACGAATATTGAATAAATTTTAAACCAAATGGCAAATAGTGGGCCTAAAATGAATACTACTGTATTTATTTAGACCTACTCTATTTTAGGTTGCACTTAAATTGAAAGGCTTAAAACTAGAGTGACCACAATAATTGCTTACAAAAAAATTTCAACTTGATAGTACTGATTTTCAATAGATACAGCAAATAATGTTCCTACACTTGATTTGTTCACCCCTGACCTTCAAAAATGCAAAATAAAATAAAAGTTTTTTCATGGCCTTAGCTAGATTGCAACAGGGAAAGAAACAAATATTGTGCAACTCTGGACGCTGGGTCAGATTGTCAATTTAACCGGTACATGGCTGAATCTATTCCAGTATGGCCTCTTTGCTTTTATTTATATAAATTATTTTATTTTGGATATTATTAGTAGAGGTAATGAGAAATGGTGATATAAAAACCCAAATTTTGTTTAAAAAAACTTATTTCACGATTTCAGAAAAAATGTCAAAAAGTTACTATAAATACAAATATAAAAAAAAATTGGAGCCCTTTAAGTTGGGGATGACAATGACATTGATTCCAAAAAGTTACAATCGATCGTTGTGACCCAAGAATCTATTCAGAATCGATTCCCCCCCCCTCCTCCCCCCCTCCCCCACACACACACAAAAAATATTTGTACGCACCGTTATTTTGGTGGACTATTTCCGCGGAGTTTGTGACGCGGCATTATTTTGTCGGTCTTTTTCTGTGGAGCTCTTGACGTCACGGAACAATGTATGCGTAGTGTTAGGTCTGGACCAGCACCTCCACCATCACATTTTGCACTCTAAAAGGTTAAATTTTGCGAGTTAATTCGCGTTTTGACCATTTTCATACCACAGCGCTATACGCAAGATTTTGCGAAATTCGTGTTTTCAAAATATGGTTTTTCCATCTCTAGATGATGTAATTCGTTGACAATATTACATTTTCGGCAATAAAATGGACATTTAAAAAAAATCAAGAATTTCATTATCACCATTTTTCACTACCTCTAATAATTATTAGTCATGACGAGATAAAAACCCAAATTTAACAAAATGTCGTGTTTTTTTTTCCAATTTCACCCAAAATTCAAAAACGTTCCAACAATTTCAAAAATAAAATAAAAATAAAATTGAGCCCCCTAAGAAGGGATGACATCGATTCCAAAAAGTTAGGATCGATCATTGTTACCTGAGAATCGATTCAGAATCTATTCTCAAGAAAAAATATTTATTTATTTTGTATGCGCTGATTTTTTGGTGTGCTATCCACTGAGTCCGTGATACGCGCCGTTATTTTGGCAGTCTATTTTCGTGGATCCCTTAACGTCACAGAACAATGTATAGGTGGAACCAGATAACCTGGCGGTCGTCAAGCGAAAACACGCACGCCAACGTTGACAATTTACACACAACTGACATTAGGTAGGGCCTACCGTATTTGGTCATGTTATCGTGATATGTTATCAGTCACATATAACAATATTTTATAAGCTGTGAATAAAATAGCTCGTCCCACAGAGTCAGTATTTTAACGAAATAATGATTTTAAGTAACCACTATTAAGAAAGTGATTTTTTGCCTCGTTGGTAATGGTGTGTCCAAAGTTCCAGCTGTTTATAATGCCAACCTCGCCAGATGTGATGTCAATGTTTAGGAGCATCAAAATGTCATGATTTTATTCGTACACTTCATAAATACTTTATTTTTAGGATATATTGGGCAAGGCTTGGCATTAAAATAGTCGTGTTTTTCTTTGAAAGCAGTTTTAGAGACTGTTATTTTATTTACTTTTTGCCGATCCAGTGGCCTTAGTGCGTCGGCGACAGTGCTGCAAGCCCTTGGCGACCGCCACCTTAACTGGTTCCACCTATATGAATAACGTCTGGTCTGGACCGGCACCTCCACCATTTTGCGCACTAAAAGATTCAGTTTTGATCAGTTTCATACAATTTTGTTTGTTATTTCCCAAAATTTGCATTTTCAGAATGTGATTTTTCCATCTCTAAATAATGTAATTTGTAGACAATTTTACATTGTAGGCCCTAGGCAATAAAATGAAAATTAAAAAATTCAAGAATTTTGTTATCACCATTTTTCACTACTCGTCATGACAAATCATCAGTAATGGAAACAGTATTGGGTACATTGTCAATCAGGCTACATTACAAATTTACATTACTCGACAATATTAAATACACCCTATATTATGAAAGTGAAAGTTTGTCTGTCGAACACTAAATAACGTTGAAGAAGTACTAGCTGGTTAGCAGTTATTTTCTTTCCTGTCTAGAATCACTAGCTCAACAGCTGATCACTGGAATGCTTCACTAGAACTTAGCTAATCTAGCGGCTGAATTCTGGAAAGCGCCTATTGTACTTTTTTACTTTGTGTCCGAGAGAAAAACAAAAGAGTTTATTTCACACTTTTAATATTGGCGGTAAGCTTTGATCTTAAGCTCAGATAGGTAATCAACCCTTAGGAAATGCTGTGTACTCAAGTTGTAACGAAGCAGTGTGTACTCAGCTGTACAGTTTGTAATTACAAGTAGACCTATCTTGCACATAACATTTAGACTCTTACTTATGCTTCCAAGTTCGTACTATTTTATTTTATTGTCTAATGCGAGAATACATCATATTAATCATAGTCCGTTATGAACAAAGATACACAAATGTTTAATTATGTACCAATTTAATAAACAAACTAACTTGCCTATTTGATAACAATTAATCACATCGTATTTTAGTCTAACCAAACAAACTCAACCCTAATCATATTACTAGTTGTAGAGTAGTTCTAAATAATAATAATAATAATAATAATAATAATAATTAATTTAATTCAATACTTTTTTTACGTACTTAACATTTCACAAATTAATTTCTAATACATTTTTCTTCTGTTTTTGTTTTGTTGCTGAATCTTATAACTTTGAATTATGTATTACAACATTTTTTCTGTTTGTTACTAAAATTTTGTTGTGAACTTTTCAATTAAACTTTTTATACCTACATATTACTGATAGATAAATAAATAAATACTTGAGATCATCACTTTCGAATATCCATATTGAGGGAGAAAGATCGAAATCGATGTATCGATAGAATTATTTTATTTATAAGCCTTAAAAAAAATCAACTCAACTCGCTTCATACAATTTTGGTTGGAATTCCACATAAATGTTAATTTGTGGATAATCTAGAGTTTCTTCTTTTTTGGTATCGTGATATCAAGCCAAAAACATAGCTATGATGAGGCACATAATAAATTCTAATGTTCCGAATCACCCTTGTTGATTCTGGCGCTGTCTGCGGGTGGAATCATGTCCAGCTTGATTGACTGGTGTTTCCTACTTAAATATGCCGGTCTGTAGTTGGTCATTGTTCGCTCGTCGATGGTGTCGGCGCCTACAGGGCAAGGGCAGGCTTGGTCGGCTTTAAATTCAATGTCCCCCGCTAAAAGTCAGTTCTGTGACCAAGTGGGTAGACTATAATACTATACGAATTTATTTATTGGTCAATAATCTTCACATTTACCGGTGTAGCTCATTGTAATAACAGTAATAACTAAATGTGATTTGGACAGGCATTTCTTTTTACGTACCTACCTAGTTCTTATTAAGCATTTTGATTTACTTTTTAAACAAATTCTATGATAAACCAAAAATGTGATGTTTGTTGCATAGAGGTCAGGAACATTTTAGTATGTTAATGGAATATAAGAGCCACCTGGACATGTTGCATGTTGTTGTGTTCATATTTATGGCTTGTTCGTTCATTCACCAGCAAAATAATTAATTTAAATAAATTAGTACTATAGTAATATCATTGGCCTGACTATATTTCTATTGCCATGTTATTTTTTATGAAATGTTATGAAAGAGTTACTACTATTCAATGAAAAAGAAATACCATAATTAATTCATTATAGACTAGACTCAGACTAGTAAAGCGAGCGAAGCGAGCGTTTCCATTTGACTCTGCCGGAAAATTTGTCACTCGTTTTTGTTTTGTTTTTGTTTGTTTGTTTTTTTTTTTGTTTGTTTGTTTGTATGTCTCGCCATAACGTTCGAACGGAGGCTCGGATCGAGTTGAAATTTTGACCATCCGCAAGCTTCGTTCTCGATTGAATGCCATTAGTTTTGTGGCAAAATCGTTCAAAAGTTAAAAAGTTACATTAAAGTTAATCGAAAGTTTTTTTTTCAAACTAACCGGAGACAAAATCTGAGATAGCCAAATCATTTAGAATGTCCGTCCGGTCACGAATATGTTAATTTTAGTTTGATCCGATTAGTAGTGTAGATGGAAATTACATTATAACAAAAGTAACGTTGCCATGGCAACGAAAAGACGCGCGAAGTTTCTAATGCACTGCCACCTAGAAGTAATCAAAATACTTTCGAGGAAGCAGTCTATTATTTGTCAACAAAGAGTTTAAATAGTTTTCCCAAGGAGTCAAGGGTCCTCTAGATGGCGGTGGATTTCATCCACAAAGTAAAGGTTTACTTACACACGGGTTTACCCAAATACCTTGGCAATAATAAATAATTATCGGAAACATGGCCCCGTGGACAGCGAACGTCGCAAATTTTTAAATTTAAAAAAATGTGCATTGTGGGTCTAGCTATAGCACGTGCTCGCTTATCAACGCGTCCAACTGAGCGTTTCCTAGTATATATAATAAGACTTTCTCGTAGATTAGTTCTGGTGGATTGTTGGCAGTTGCTTCATGTTGATGAGGCAACGCTTGACATTTCATCACCCATGTTGGTGGCTGATCGGTCTGCAAGAAGCCAAAAACATAGGTGTTGAAACAATCTACCAGAACTCGTATTGTATAATACCATATTGTAAAGTACTTGATTAGTATATTTTGGTATAAATCAATTAGAATTTAGAATTTATATTTGTTGTCTATCCCTTACTACATGCTGGCTAATTTATTACAATCAAGTCCACTTTTAAAGAATACTCTTTTATCAAAGTTTTTTTTACGATAGGAAACTAGCCTTCATTCCAGAACTCGAATACGTTAACAATAACAACTTTTTTTTTAAATCTTTATTTCTTTTCTTTTCGGGTTCGTATTGTGGTCAATTAACAAAGAAAATTTAAATCTGGCTTCCCTATAAAAGACAACACAAATAGTAGGCCTAGTGTGAAGTCACCGACCTCTACGCATTTTGGCTCCTGTCAGTCGTGTTATCGTTAACATTACTAGATTTAACGAAATGCTGCGTTATAAAAGCTACCATAAGGGCATTTACGGTTTAAGGAGTCAGCCTTGTCAAAACCCTGGTCAGTCATTTTTGTAGCCTACTGGCCAGGCTTACCAATCAAGATAAATATGAGCGGCAAGGCGGCCATTTTGAAGCGGCCTACGGTGAGCATGCTGCGAACTACGTAAGCCGCGCCGCGTACATCACGGCCCATCAGCGAGCGTTGACGCGGGAATTCAAAACCCTGTGACTTTGTTCACCTCGTAGTTACCACGGATTTAATTTTTTTAATTTCTTTCAATTGTGAAGATTGTTCAACTGTGTTCTATAAACAATAAAAAGGTAAAAAAGGTAAATTTGAAACCAAGGTTAGATCCCTATTGTCAATTAGGAAAAAGAATTTACAACTTCATAGAAAGTTAGTAATGGTCCATGAGGCCCCAGTCACAAAGTGTCAAACTTACTATGCCTGCATCACTTGTATATCTCTTAAAACCACCTTATAAAATACAAACAAAAAGAAAAGTATTGTGTAATAAAAGTTTTCTATCCAGGTAATGATAATCCTGCATCTAGTTGATGTACAGATATAACTCTTTTGAGACAATGTTCTAATATGCAAACCCGTTCTAATGGTGTTACTGCTGTGTTAGGACGAGGTACGCAGGGCCGCGGTGTCTGGTAACTTGGACGCCCCTGAAGGAGGATTTGACGCCATTATGCAGGCGGTGGTCTGTCGGGAGAAGATCGGCTGGCGAGAGAAGGCGAGGCGGCTTCTAGTATTCTCAACGGACGCCGGATTCCATTACGCTGGGGACGGAAAGGTAGGACTTGCGTTGAGGTGATAAGATGGTGTACATATTTATGCAATTATATGGGCCACCATCGCGTGTGTGAATTGACTTCTGTCAACATAGGCACATTACGCATTGTACCAAATTATGATAACAAACTAATCTTTACAACAAGGTAACATTTCAATCCCTTGCGAGATTGTTGTAATAGCCATCGGCTTCATAACATTTTTCAGTACTTGTTCATTAACGGGACCCCCTCCAAAAAATGTAAAAATTCAGTAAAAACTAAAAACATTTCATTAGACAATCATAACTACTACATCTACTCCATCTGAGTTTTGGGAGGTCAGGAAAACACAATTATTTTTAACAAAGCCTCAAAAACAACCTTTCCGGCTACAAACTTTGCGCCAGGAGTGACACGGCCTACGCCAACATACTCCACACTACAAAACCTTTAACGTCACAATTTTAATATAAAGGACTTTCAATGGAAAAGTACTTATGTCGCAATTTTAATATAAAGGACTTTCAATGGAAAAGTACTTTTGTTTAAAATAGCCACGTTAAAGATTTTGAAGGTTCATTTGGTGTCCGTGAACGACAATGTCAGCTGCACGGCGATGACTGCTCTCATGTAGGCCTACGCGTTCCAATGGACTGTAGTCGCCTGAGTCACGATGAACAAGTGACTCAAGTTCACTGTTTGAATCATATTCAACTCCTCGCAAGTTGTAATTATTTATTGTAAACAGAAATAAGTAAAAAAACGACAATGGGGGGAATCAATTAACAAAAAATTTAGGGGGGGTCCCGTTAATGAACAAGTATCCATTTTTCATAACGTTCTTTTTACATGCCATTGGATATTGTTTAAATATGGATGTTGAGAATTCAAATGTTTTTGCTTATGCATGCTATTTTTTGTGTTCAATAACATTTTTTTTCTTGTCTATGGTTTGAATTTAATTTGAAATACATACTTCCATTTTGACAATTGGTATAACCTTTTCAAATAATGTAATTCATGGGAATTATTCTAATTTAGGCATTGAAATTTACATTTTCAACAAATGGCAAATGTTGTTCCATTTTCACCAAATCTAATGAGTTGATATAACCTCTTCTAAAATTGTTTTTTTCCCCCTTTCAGTTAGGTGGAATCGTGAAACCAAACGACGGTATTTGTCACCTGGACCACCGAGGGATGTATACCCACTCGACCATTCAAGACTACCCCAGTATTTCCCAAGTCAACCTGATGGTAAGCAAACAAGTTCTACTGCATTTATATTAATTGTTATGTAAAGCAAGGTTACCAGATATGGTACTTCACTGTCATACTGTGTACTAATCAAGACATCAAACCGTAAACAAATATAAAACGATATTTTAAAACAAAAACTCTTCAGGTTTGTAAATCAATTTTTATAACTGAATAGGATAGACAATTTTTTTATCCGTCCGCCTTTCCAAAATATTGTTTAGGCTGGGTTGGGGGGAGCGTTAGCGTTTCTTAGCTGCCGGTTAGCCAGACCTGACCACTTCTTCAGCCTCCTCTTCATCGACAAATTTCCCTTTTTCCCGCTGCTTTTTTTTCCAAATCTTCCCATTTTTCTAATCTTCCCACCATCTTCCCAATTCTACTTCCACCCAAGACATGTCTCTCTCCTATGCTTTGTTTAATTTGTTCAATCCACCTATCTCTTGGTCTTCCAACTTTTCTCTTATTCCTTGCTTACCTTGCGTATATTCTCTTCTCGGTGTTATTTCAGTTTTCGTTCCTTTCATGTGTCCAAACCATCTCAGACGCTCTCTTCCAAAACGCCACCTCAAATTTTCAACACCCAGTTCCTTCCTTAGCAGCTATCACCAGGGGTCCAAATAAACGTTTTGCCACTGCCCTTCTGGCTTATGGAGCATTTTTACATAGCCCGCAATCAAATAGGTTATATTGATGTAATACGATCATACGGGAATGTTTTGTCACAATATTCACCGGGTTTGACGTGTGGGGTTGTGGACTGTGGGGGACTAGGGAGGGACCGGAAACGAATTTAGGTCGTAATATTAGTCGTATTAGCCTAAATTAAGAGATTTTTATTTTGTTGCACACAACTATTGGAAACTCGTTAGGTGATCAGTGCAAAATATAAGATTTTTGGAACAGCAATTGGGAACTCTGGAAAAAGTACTCACCTGTCGGGCTAGTGAAATGAGATTTTTACTAGTCCGAGCAAAGTTTCACTAGCCTCGGGCGAGCGTTAATTTCGACCCCTGGCTATCACACTACTTTTCAATTTATCCATTTTAGTTACCCCCAATACACTTCTAAGAAATTTCATTTCTGAGGCAAAACGATTTTCGCCTTGTTTTCCCGAGTCTTGGTCGCTGAAGCATACGTCAGTATTGGGACGAAATAAAATTTGTACAGTAGCAGCTTACATTTTCTGGTCATATCCTTATTCCATAAAAGGTTCCTTACAGATTGATAGAAACTTTCTGCTAGGTTAACCCTTCTGATTTTCTTACACAAATAAACAAATACAAACAATGGAATAAATACAGTAAGAACTATATTATCCGAGTTGGATGAGACCGGGGGCACCTCGGATTTGCAAAAAACTCGGATGGCGCGGTTCATTTGTTTATTTGCTCTCGTAGCATAGCCTGATATGGTAAAAGGATATATGACACAGCAATGGAAAAAAGAAAATAAAATAACCAAAACACTTATACAGGGAAACCCAAAGTTTTTAATAGCTTGTAAATCAGCTCACAAACACCGTAACAATTACCCTACATTCGAAATAAAAACGCGTCTAGGCCAAAATTCGATGCAGTAGGCCCTAGGCCTAAGGTAGCTCTCTTTCTCTTTGGGGAAAAACTCTCATACTACCCCCGTGCTAAAGCTCTTTTGGCAAGAAAAGTTGGAAAAAAATAAGATAACCCAGAAATAACAGTCAATGCTCGTGATTAAAAATTTCGTGAAGGGTTTTAAACTTGATCGCATTGAATTCTTTTCCACCCCAACCCCATCTTAGATTTGACAGCTGTGACTGTGAAAATTTGGTCGATGCGCAGGCGGAGATACGCGCAACCCCCAAACTGACCACCGGTAGGGATGGCAAATGCGTGTACTTTCCTAAACGTGCACACTCTTGGCTTCACGCGTGTACGAAACACTTTTGTTATTTTGGCCACTTGCAAAAAAAAAAATTTTTTCAGAAACCGATCTTTTTATTGGTGTATGTAGGCCTTTCACGCTCTTTTGTAGCGATCGAGTCTGGTAAGTACGGCTCTGCGCAGGCCCCGGTTCCGTGTGATGACAAGACTGCGCGTTAGTCCGCCTACCGGAGACTGAGAGATAGCACTTTTTTCACTATACGCCTTCTGCCAGTGCGCCGCGCCGCTTCGTCTAGAAGATAGATATCAAGACAGGCCGCCCCTCTTTTGAGGCAAAGGGCCGGGGCCCCCGGCTGGGGTGGCCCCAAAACAGAATAGGGACACCACACACGTTTATTGTTTCGTAGAAAAAAAGTAAACGATAATCGCATTAAAACGTTTACACGTGTACACTATCCCTCCCTACCCTGAGCTCTATATGCCAGGACACTGACGCACACGCTCAAAAGTTACACTGACCACTACCTCTATTGGGGTCAGTGACACTGACGCACACTGTCGAAAATTTTAGAATATCGCCGATCTATTTCTTTTTGACTCACTTCTAGGCATGACTCCCGCTAGGGCCCACAAAAGTAGCGAGTACATTTAAAAAAAAAAGCGGCGCGGCGTTGAATTTTTTTTATGTTTTTTTTACGTATTTAAAAATTTTTTTTTTTAACCCCTTTAGCCACCCTTGATTTGCTTATTTTGCCCCTACGGATCCATTTTTAAAACCTATTCGGGGGATGGACCCCCCCCGACCCGCCTACGGGGGCCCAAATCGCATGAAAGCGCAAAATGAAAGGCCAGGCCTATTGTTTTTTTGTTAATGCTTTGTTTTCTGTGTTATTCCCGCCAGCCCTAGGCCCACCCTACTTGTGGCATCGTCTTATTTTATCTTGGTTAGAAGTACTCTAGTCTTCATCCACATCGTTATTATCGCTTGCATCATTTGCAAGCTAATCAACAACACTTCCTGAATCTCACAATATATCACGCTCATTGGAAATTCAGCACAATCGCCTTCAGATTCGCCATCTCGTAACATTCAGGAGCTTTACGTCAGTTTTACGAAGTAAACAACAGCTGAGAAGCCTATTTCTGTTACGGCGCACCGCCTTGACAATTTGTAGGCCTTCATATTATTTGTAGTCGTCTGTGAAATGGCCGTGTTCGAGAATTTATCGGGGAAAAAACTCGACCACGTCGGTAAAAGAGTCAGCCTCCATATAGTGCTGCTATCTGTGTGAGATTGACTGAACTACGCCAGTTTGGCGCGAATTGAAAGACAAACTGAACGGACACGGAACTGTTCCGTATGTAAATTTTTGGGCCATACTCGTGGAATACGGAACGGTTCCGTAAGTCAGCGCCAATGGGTTAATGGAGCTTGGTTAACACGGTACATCGGATAATCGGAGATCAGATAATGGAGTTCTTACTGTAAATAAATAATAAATAAAAACATTTGTACACCACATTGTAAGCGTGTTCACCTTTCACCCTAATGAGTCCTACCATGCATGATTCCAGGTGAAGCAGAACAAAATCAACGTGATCTTTGCCGTTACTGAACAACAACTGAAAGTGTACAACAGCTTGCGACAACACGTTGAAGGTTCCTCTGCCGGGCAACTGACCGGAGATTCGTCCAACGTTGTTGACCTAGTCAAAGATCAGTACAAGGTGAGTGACTTTGGAACGAGACACAATCGTCCGCCAGCGCCCATCAACAATAACCTACTACTCTTTTGGCATTCTATCCATTTTGTTCAAAGATAATTCAAAAAATAAAATCTTGAAAGGACAATGGTGACATAATACCGAATATTTATAGTATTACTCTCTCACTCTCTCTCACTACTACTCTCTCAACAAGGCTGTTCAAGCAGAAACGTTTTGTCGTAATGTTATTAATATTTGTAAATAAATGTGACCTTCAACTCTACACAGCTGCCAAACTCTTTCAAGGTAGGCTGTTGGCTCCTAGCCTCCTATCAATCTTTGTCAACTTGAGGAATATTTATACAACAAATTTAAAATCAATGTTTGTTAGGTGGTACAGCATACACTTTTCAAACCTCTTAATTTTGTATCTGCCTTAATATTCTTTTACAAATAAAGTTCACTTATTCACACTTCTATTGTTTAGTTGTAGTAGCAATGTTAACTTTATGTATGTAGCAAGGTTTGCTATTTATTTTATCTTTTTCATTTTTATTTTATATACCCAATCAACAACAAAGCAAACAACAGCACATAAATATAAAAATTAAAACACATGCTCCCGCAACAAATCGGATTCAAATACAAATTCATATTTACAAACGTATCACATTATTTAAAGAGCTGGTCAAAGATAGTAAGTAAGTAATTGTAAGTAAGTAAGTAAGTAAGTAAGTAAGTATTTTATTCGTTGGACAAATAGGCCTACATGGTATCAGTATAACACAATTCTCTGTAAAGAGGGATAGTGCAATGAATAATTTTAATTCTAACTAATGATGTTGATATCTAGGATGAATGTACAAAAAATTAAATATAACTGAGCTAGGTCTCTAACACTGTAATATAATAATTGATTGATGAATAGATATGTAGGTATTTTTATTTATGTTACATTACATTTCATGCAGAGAGATATTCATTGAGCGAGTATTAACTTTTGGATTTTAAAAATGATTTCATGCTGGACTTAAAGGTTGAAATGGAGGGTTCAATACAATATCAATATGTGGGAATATTTTCAACACTGATATATAAAATCCATATCAAAATTTAGTAAATAATTATTCAAATTTAAAAAATAAACTTCAAAGAGGAGAAAGAGGATAGAAAAGATGTAAATGTGTAAGCCGTCAATGCTGTAAATACATAAGAAAAATTATTACAGTAGGCCCTCGAAAATTCGAACTCAGATATTTTGAAAGATGATGTCGCTGCAACACTCGTCCTAGGTCCTAACTTAACGTTCCGCGATGAATCGTCAATCGTCGCTGATAAGTTTTCTAACCTTGACTTGAAACTACTGTTTTCAAACGTGCTATTTTTATTATCTCGGGGTTTTTGCATACGTTTATAACGGGTTTTAAAAACAAAAGATTGGATTGGCAAATAACACGAATTCTATGTGTTCTACACGCGGGATGGAAAAATCTAGCTCTAGCAAAAAAAACACAAACATGTACAGTGGCGGATCGGTGATGCAACAACATACAACTTCTGCCCTCGCGGGTCCCGAAGAGGTACCTGCCCTGGCACGCTAGTGCTGAGCCGCTCCACTCCCCGGGCTGCACTCGTCCGGTGGTCGCTCGACGTTCCTGCTTGTCCTGTACTAGTTGCTACTTAAGAATTAGATAGTTGAGAACTGCTGAAGGCTGAGAATTGACTTATAAGGAGGATTTTAGGATGTTCATGCTAACTCAGTGAGTGAAACAATTTAAAAGCAGTGCGTTATATTGTAACATTTGTGACATGCTAATACTGACATCCGGGTTGTTTTAATTTAGGGGTTGGATCCAACTCATGCAAGATAAGAAAACATAAAAATAATAATTAATACCCTGGTTACACAATCCTTAAGAATAGGGCTTATTATAATACGAAGATTCGTAGCCTATCGTTGTTCGTAGAGGGGGAGGGGGAGGACGTCGCCATCTTGGAAGTGCCTTGCACGGGAGTGGCCGGGGAGAGGGGTGGCCGACGGTAGATCTCTGCTACGGAAGGGCCCTGTGTCCGCGCTTGCCGTGGTATCGGGGTCACGTGATCGTGAACTGGCCGATTACCGACCTTCCTAAGAGACTGCCTAGGCCCTCAGATGAACTCGAAGTTCTCTGGGTCTCGAACAATTTGGGGGAGTTGCAACTTATGGGTTATTTATCTTACTTGCGTAGTGTAGTGGATGTCCCAACGGTGATGTAGAGGTGACCGGGTAGTCCCACGTGTTGGACATACCAAGTCAACTTACTTCGAAAAGACCGGAAAAACCTTGAAACACTCTTACTGAACTCGCATGTCATCCGTATGGTGTAGATATAAGAATTTACCATAGTAATTGCGATGTCGTCGTTATTCGCGCATGGCTATTGAACACTCGCCATGTGGCTAGCACGTTAACTCGGCTATCACGAAGATTATTGATATTTACTTGAGAAAAACATAGTTATACACGCGAGATGTAGCTCGACCTCAGCAGGAGGTACAAACCCATCCTGGGATTACTCCCCACTTTCGCGAAAATACCCATGCTTCCAGAAACACTGGTTAAAAGATGCACTCTACTTGCAGTCAACCGCCGTCTTCTCTCGTGATGTGCGTAGTGGACGATCCTTTGCTCGAAAACACACTTGCTTCGACTACTTCCGTTGGTTTTACACTCTGCCCTGTGATTGGGTCTCACCACCCGCGAACTTCAAACTAAGGGCTGTTATTGGTCTAGGGGTTTGCCTACGTATTTCCGCTTTCTGGACGAGAATTCGACTTCACTCGCGTTTTACTGCCTCGCTGGCTCGGCCAGCGTCCGTGGTTGTCATTGGCCGAGGCCACGACGAGGACCAGTGAAGCGAGGGATGTATCGGCTAGGCTACACATTCCTGAGCCCAAAAAACACCTCACTTGCGGTGCCAAACTCAACTTTCCAGCTTCTCTACTGCAGGGTGGTTCGGAGATCCCGTTACCTGGTACTCCCTATCTCAAAAACATCGGTGAAATTAACCAAATACATTGACTCTCAGCTGCACTTGCACAACTAGAGTGGCTACTGACTTATTACTTGTGATCTGTGACATCACGTACATTTGTAAGCAATATGCAAATTTACTTAGCCAATTAAATGCCTTAACTGTTTACAATTAAACCTTATCATATGCAAATATATTAAAATAAAAATGAAAAATTCTCCGGCTGAGGGCCAAAATGAGACTTGCACAGGCCGTGCGGTTACAATAGCCCCCTTAGCTTCTGGAGAGTACTTGACATCATGTCTCTCTAGAAGTTAACCTTCCGTGACATCGTACGGCCACATCGCCGACTGACTCAACTTCAAGACATCATTTTTATTATTGACCTACGTGAGGCGTAAGGCAACAATTATTGGCGCAGGGTGTGAGGCATCCTGTCCCAATAAACATACATACATAAAAACACTTTCCACTGGGCACATCCTAAGATTCTCCATACCCTAGTCGAAGTTACGTTGTTGACCCACAGGTCCCCACAAGACATATTGTTGATTTTATACTGGCTCCCCTGGACGTATTCCCACCCAGGAACCTTGTTGCTAAAAACAACCACAACGTTCCACCAGGAACTTCCCTTGGTTCCTACTACGCACCCTTGCGCTACGCCACTGTAACACAAGTTGACGCTGAACCCGTCTCACGCGCACCGGTGTCCACAACCCTGGTTGCGTCACGCGCTCTAGCGGCCAGGCCGCTGCACCTCTCTCCGTCACTGACACATGTTTGCTACCAGCTGTGAGCCTACGCCCACTCGGCGCTCTCTCTAAGTAAGTGTCTGACACATGGTAAGTGGTGGACTCACCGACTTCCATCCTAATAACAACAAAATGTACCGGGCTATCTCGTATAGATAGTGGTTACGTTACATTTAAAAAGCTTGACCTATCCCTAGCGGGAGATTTACAAGACAAAACTTTTCCTTCACGCCACCGAAGGCAAATTAAAATTACATTTACGTACCCTCTCGGGAGTTTATAAAAGAAAACCGCCATATTTACACCTACACTTGAGATGAATGGTGACTCGGTTCACTAAAGAAAGTCTACGAGGACCTTACGCAAGGTAAGACTACGTCAACCCCGTGGGTGACCAAACTTACATTCACAACTACTCATGCGCCCAAACAAAGACAACAACCCTAACTCAGCTGACTTCCTAGGTCACGCACTGGACTCGCATCCACTTACACGGACTCGTCGTGAAAAAGTACTTGTTCTGTTGTGACCTGGTTGGTGACAACTCTAAAACTTGCATCGCGGCCGGGTGGTAATACCACATTTAAATACAAACGCTACGTACATGTACATCACACAGAAACAAAAGAACATCAGAGAGCACAGCTCAGAGACACAAATACCGTCCTAGATTCTATCGCGTAACAAGAAAAAGGTGCTACTTGAGCAAATTATTAAACCATGTGCCTGATAGGTACAATCCTCCCAGCGCGATCCTTGTCTACGCAGAGGTATGTCCGTACACCAGCATGCCTATAGGTGCATTCTTCCAGGGTGGACCTGTGTTATGAAGATATGTCCGTACACAAATCACGCGAGATCTCAGAAGATCAGCACGGTCCTGACTGGCGTCCAATGTAACGTAGGTCGTGAAAAACATTACTGCCTTGGCGTTCTGACAGAGTCCAGTAATTTAAAAAAGGCAAGCATGGCAAAGTCCCAAGTCCGTTTTCGTGAGGTGGTGGGATGAGTCGTGCTTCCTGCAAACTCGTTGCTACTGTCGTGGTTGTTGCGTCTGTTGACAAACTACGGTCAATGACCCGTGCAGTGTGCTCTGTAGCGATCAGCTCCCTCAGCCGTCGTCTTCGCACCTCGTGCGTCTACCTTGCCCTAGGGCTCTCTCTCTCGCTCGCTCTCTCTCGACGCCCGGTCCCTTCGACTGGCGCTGTGTTCTGCGCAGCCAGCTGATAGTTCACCACTCTCGGCTCGTGTGTCTCTCCGTGGCGCGTGCTTCGGTCCGGGGTTCGGTTCCCTAGTGGACATGCACTCCACACACCTATCTAGCTATCTGTACAACACGCTCGCACTTCTTCACTCTAGAGTGCCGACTTATACTTTTTAAGGTTGACTACATTATACACGCCCTTCACTACGCCTTGTGCATCGGATAGCTCGTACGCATTTACACCTGCAACGGCTGTAATGACAAAAGGTCCACTGTACAATAAGAACAACTTCTTCGTCTCCTTGTTGGTCATGTGGGATACATTCAAATCCTTCAACAACACCATTCCTTCATTTCCTCTCCAGTGGGTTGATTGGGGTCCGCCCCCTCTCAGCTCGCGCTGCGGTCCTAGGTTCGACGCCGTAGTGACGCGCCCGCATAAAATACCACGAAGAACAAAATACAATCACTAACTTAAAATTACTTGTTTCGAAGACACTCTTCACTATGCCTCGGTCATTAGTGAGCTCGCGGCTTTCTTGACTTATGACCGGGCCTGCCCCCTAGCTCTCTCTGGCTAATATACTGGGGTCGGTCGGGGTCTCTTCACGTTTAGCAACGACTGCCCCTCCTGCTTCATACGCCTCTTCGACGACCTCGTGGCTTGGAGCTGAATACTTCATTTTACTCGCGCCACACACTCGTCTGATGAGCGCTCGAAACACCTGTTCAGGCTGTGCGCGTGCCACACCCCTATATCTTTCTAGAAGGGCCTCCTTCCATACGTCGAAGCATGTTATGGGTGTTTCGCGGAGCCAAGCTAGCACTTGTCCCCTGCAACACTGCGTTGCTAGCATAACCTTGGAGTTTTCCGAGACGTGATATTCGCCGAAACGTTTTTCTAATATGTCTAGAAATTCTTGCGGGTGTAACCCAGACGCCGTATTGTTGAAGATTATATTTTCCTTAGCTTAATCGCTCGCTTACATATTTTCTTCTTTGCATCGGTCCGCTCTACGCGCTCACTTGCTCTCGAAACCCGTGCGTCCCTGATCGGCTCCTCGGAGTTCGTCCCACAATTCCTTCCTCAGCGTCGCGACGCGCGCATCGAGCTCGTCTCGAATCTGGCTACCAGCTGTCTGTTCGCTCGGGTCGGTCCGTGGTCCGTCTCGATTGTCCTCGCCTGTATCTAGCCTTCGCCCCAGGGTTGCCACTTGCGCCGACAAACCATCCATGTTGCTCGCAATCTCAGCTATCGCGTTGCGCGTTTCATTTGTCGAGTCTCGCACACCGATTCTACGCTGACAATAGCCCTTGTTGTCGGTTTTCTGCACGTCTCCTGCCTTCTCCGTCTCACTCGCAATCTTGGCGTTGATAGCATCAATTTCCGTGCGAATATTAGATTCCAGCGTTTTGTAGCGATTCGCGCTGCTGTTTATTATCCTTAGTTATTGATTGTGCTATCTGCTCGATTTTTTTGTGATTCCGGTCGCCTGATACGTCAGATTGTCCCGAGCAATAGTAGCTTGCATGTTATTTTTACGCTCAGCTGTTCTTTCTCTTTCTCCCACTCCTTCTCCATTCTAGCTAGCCGCTTGTCATAGGCCTCTTCGCGTTCTCTTTCCTTCGCTTGGAATATTTCATGCATTTTGTCCCTTCTCTCGAGCATTTTATCCATTCTAGTCATTATTTTGACCTCCCACGCGTCCCACGCTTCTTCACTCATAAACCGGGCTGTAGGGTCTCTAGGTTCCGACGTTGCCGATGTTTCGGTTACTCGCTCTGTCCCTTCCGATTCGACGGGAGTCTCGTCTCTGACTTCGTGTCCTGACTCATTGCTCTCGACAAAGTGAACAATCTCGTAACACCTCTACGTCTCCTGACTCATCCTCGCGTACGTATTGTGCCCTGGTTCCGCAAATACGCAGGGTACCACAACACTGCGCCTAGCATCGCTATCTATTTCCTTGTCCGTTGACATTGTTAAATTTTTGCTTTACGGCATTATTCCCACTTGGTAATACGTGTTACTTGATTCGCGGTGATTACTCAACACAACAATCTCAAACTTTCGCGTCGCGGTGATTCGAAAGTCCCACGCCTGGGTTCCACTTCCTAACCCACAACAACACAAACTCTCAATCCCGGTCGCGGTGATTATCGTGCCTCGCAGTTGGGCCGCCAATTTGTCGCTGCACACTCGTGCCTAGGTCCTAACTTAACGTTCCGCGATGAATCGTCAATCGTCGCTGATAAGTTTTCTAACCTTGACTTGAAACTACTGTTTACAAACGTGCTATTTTTATTATCTCGGGGTTTTTGCATACGTTTATAACGGGTTTTAAAACAAAAGATTGGATTGACAAATAACACGAATTCTATGTGTTCTACACGCGGGATGGAAAATCTAGCTCTAGCAAAACAAACACAAACATGTACAGTGGCGGATCGGTGATGCAACAACATACAACTTCTGCCCTCGCGGGGTCCCGAAGAGGTACCTGACCTGGCACGCTAGTGCTGAGCCGCTCCACTCCCAGGGCTGCACTCGTCCGGTGGTCGCTCGACGTTTCCTGCTTGTCCTGTACTAGTTGCTACTTAAGAATTAGATAGTTGAGAACTGCTGAAGGCTGAGAATTGACTTATAAGGAGGATTTTAGGATGTTCATGCTAACTCAGTGAGTGAAACAATTTAAAAGCAGTGGCGTTATATTGTAACATTTGTGACATGCTAAACTACTGGACATCCGGGTTGTTTTAATTTAGGGGTTGGATCCAACTCATGCAAGATAAGAAAACATAAAAATAATAATTAATACCCTGGTTACACAATCCTTAAGAATAGGGCTTATTATAATACGAAGATTCGTAGCCTATCGTTGTTCGTAGAGGGGGAGGGGGAGGACGTCGCCATCTTGGAAGTGCCTTGCACGGGAGTGGCCGGGGAGAGGGGTGGCCGACGGTAGATCTCTGCTACGGAAGGGCCCTGTGTCCGCGCTTGCCGTGGTATCGGGGTCACGTGATCGTGAACTGGCCGATTTACCGACCTTCCTAAGAGACTGCCTAGGCCCTCAGATGAACTCGAAGTTCTCTGGGTCTCGAACAATTTGGGGAGTTGCAACTTATGGGTTATTTATCTTACTTGCGTAGTGTAGTGGATGTCCAAACGGTGATGTAGAGGTGACCCGGGTAGTCCCACGTGTTGGACATACCAAGTCAACTTACTTCGAAAAGACCGGAAAAACCTTGAAACACTCTTAACTGAACTCGCATGTCACTCCGTATGGTGTAGATATAAGAATTTACCATAGTAATTGCGATGTCGTCGTTATTCGCGCATGGCTATTGAACACTCGCCATGTGGCTAGCACGTTACTCGGCTATCACGAAGATTATTGATATTTACTTGAGAAAAACATAGTTATAACACGCGAGATGTAGCTCGACCTCAGCAGGAGGTACAAACCCATCCTGGGATTACTCCCCATTTCGCGAAAAATACCCATGCTTCCAGAAACACTGGTTAAAAGATGCACTCTACTTGCAGTCAACCGCCGTCTTCTCTCGTGATGTGCGTAGTGGACGATCCTTTGCTCGAAACACACTTGCTTCGACTACTTCCGTTGGTTTTACACTCTGCCCTGTGATTGGGTCTCACCACCCGCGAACTTCAAAACTAAGGGCTGTTATTGGTCTAGGGTTGCCTACGTATTTCCGCTTTCTGGACGAGAAATTCGACTTCACTCGCGTTTTTACTGCCTCGCTGGCTCGGCCAGCGTCCGTGGTTGTCATTGGCCGAGGCCACGACGAGGACCAGTGAAGCGAGGGGATGTATCGGCTAGGCTACACATTCCTGAGCCCAAAACACCTCACTTGCGTGCCAAACTCAACTTTCCAGCTTCTCTACTGCAGGGTGGTTCGGAGATCCCGTTACCTGTACTCCCTATCTCAAAAACATCGGTGAAATTAACCAAATACATTGACTCTCAGCTGCACTTGCACAACTAGAGTGGCTACTGACTTATTACTTGTGATCTGTGACATCACGTACATTTGTAAGCAATATGCAATTTACTTAGCCAATTAAATGCCTTAACTGTTACAATTAAACCTTATCATATGCAAATATATTAAAATAAAAATGAAAAATTCTCCGGCTGAGGGCCAAAATGAGACTTGCACAGGCCGTGCGGTTACAATGACGTAATTCAAACCAAGTTCCATGTACACATGTTAATAAGGAGTTTCATGTTAAATATATAATTGTTTATTTAACTCAAAATTTGAACACGTTTAGGCCCTATCAGCCGTTTCATGCTATTTTTCAATAAAATCACGCATGTAATTTGAATTTTTATTTCAGAACAATAAACAGATAATTTGTGATGTTGTAGGCTTTCACGACCCGTAGATGTCTTCTGTATGATCCCTGAGCTGAATTTTTGGGAGAATTCTTGAAGAAGCCACCAACATGGGTGGCAAAACTTCGAGCAGTGCCTCATCATCGACACGACGAAACAGCCCAGGGATCATACAGAAGACAAAAAAAAAAAAAACAGATAATTTGTTTCAAGTTCAAATTGAATCATCTGCATCTATGTAATTGTAATTAGATTTATGTAGTTGTCGTCCTTTGTAAATGAGTTTTTTTAATTAAATAGGATAGACGATAAATAAATAAATTTTAAAACAAAATTGCATAATAACGTTTGGCCGCCATGTTTTGCGCCTCGAACTGTACATGCAATATTCTTCTACTCCAAGCATCGAGTGTGCCTAAAGACTAGCTCGCAAGCAAGCAAGATGCGCTGTGGTTGGTTGAGGATTCAATAACGCTCATTGTGATTGGCCGAACGCGCTACTAGGCAGGAGTGACGTGTCCATGACGTCAGCGTACCAGCCGACTTGCAGCAGCCATCAGCTGTTGTAGAAAGATCGTGATGCGACGAGACTGACGAGTAGACATCGTGTTTTAAGCCACAATATTTCGAGTAGACCCTAGGCCTAAACCATTTTTGCTGAAATGTGAAGTAATTTTAGTGGCATCGAAAGCGACTGAGCTGTGAAAATGCTGGTGTATCACTACGCGACGACTAGGGCTAGGCCTACGAGCAGATAACCTGTTGGATACGGCATCGAAGGTGGCAAAATGGCACATCTCCCGCTTTCTTTGTCCACAGCTGATACCCAAGGGAATAAAACACTAGATACATACATTGTAAAATTTGCGTTTTACTTTCAACCCTTCATCACCTAGGCTCCTTGTTTACGTAGCCTAGCGCCATGGCCTAGGGGCCTAATACCGATTTTAATGATGTAAGGTAGACCTACGTCATATTTACGCTTTTAATTAAGCGAGCAAAGCGAGCGTTTCCATTTGACTCTGCCGGAAAAATTAGTCACTGTTTTTTTTGTTTTTTTTTGTATGTCTCGCCATAACGTTCGAACGAAGGCTCGGATCGAGTTGAAATTTTGACCATCCGCAAGCTTCGTTCTCGATTGAATGCCATTAGTTTTGTGGCAAAATCGTTCAAAAAGTTAAAAAGTTACATTAAAGTTAATCAAAAGTTTTTTTTTCAAACAAAACGGCGACAAAATCTGAGATAGCCAAATCATTCAGAATGTCCGTCCGGTCACGAATATGTTAATTTTATTTTGATCCGATAAGTAAGTGTAGATGGAAATTACATTATAACAAAAGTAACATTGCCATGGCAACGAAAAGACGCGCAAAGTTTCTAATGCACTGCCACCAAGAAGTAATCAAAATACTTTCAAGGAAGCAGTCTATTATTTGTCTCCAAAGAGTTTAAATAGTTTTCCCAAGAAGTCAAGGTCCTCTAGATGGCGGTGGATTTTATCCACAAAGTAAAGTTTTACACACGGGTTTACCCAAATACCTTGGCAATAATAAATAATATTGGAAACATGGTCCTGTGGACAGCGAACGTCGCAAATCTTAAAATTTAAAAAAATGTGCAATGTGGGTCTAGCTATAGCACGTGCTTGCTTATCAACGCGTCCAACTGAGCGTTTCCTAGTTAAATATTATCATTATTATGCAAATTCACTCAACCAGCATTGGTTTTATTAGGTCTAGGATTGGCCTGGCCATGAGCTATAGGCGTAGTTTTCCTTTTTTGTTACGTATTTCAGCTTCCGTAGGCTTAGGTGTACTACCGATTCTAAAAATATCGAACATACTTGTGTTTTTGCCAAACTGTCAAACAGTGATTTTTTGTGTATGATTCAAATTTTTTAATTTGGAATGGCTTTTTGCTTACATATTGAATTTTGAATTAAAGTGTGCCTACTGTATAACTTGTGTTTCTATGTTCCAGCTCATCACCTCTTCCGTTGAGCTGAAGGACACGGCGTCGAGCTACGTCAAGGTCTCGTACTCGTCTCAATGTCTGGACCCGACCTCGCCTCTCGTAGAAACACACTCGTGCAAAGGGCTCAGGGTAAACACACTTGTCGTCTCTTGTGGCCTTGCCTTAACAAACCTTTTAATTACCTAATAGTTGTTAGTGATGTTAGAAATAGTATTGAGTAGTAGATTAGGATTGGGTTCAGATATCACATGCCAAGTAGCAGTTCTTCTCCAGATGCGGCACTTTTTTTTTGGGGGGGGGGGGGCAATGGCAATCCGTGCCCCCCCCCCCCCAAGCCCCAATAATATCCTTGTTTTCCTTTTTTTTCCAATTAACAACCCACAATTGGTCATCCTTTTTACCAAAATGACCTTGAAAGATAAAACTTAGATTAAAAAGAGAATTTTAGTAGATAAAAGATTGGTCATCATGATGCTTTAAAATGCACAGATTTTCACCAAAATGACCTTGAAGAAGAAAATTTTTCCGTGTGCCAAGCCCCCCGGACCCCCCCACTTAGCCTTAGTACATCTATGAATTAATTGGTTGAACCTCCTCTTTATGAATTCCTGGATATGCCACTGGCTAAAGCTACCCTCCCCTCCCTCCCCTTGCGAATTTTTGGGTTTGCCACTGCTGGATTATGCCCCCCCTCCCCCATGTCCAAACTCTAGTGACGCTCCTGTTCTTCTCCAACAATCGAGTGACCAAGGCTTAGCTGAAACATTTTGACAATTTGTGTATCATATTTTATGTGTTGACTCATCTCACGGTAAGCTTTTTTCAATTTTCAAGTAAGCTGTTGGATTCCATTTTCCTCCACTTTGAGTAAACGGGAAAACGGCCAATGATGAAAAATTCTTCAGGTTCTGTACGATTTCACTTTTGCAGGTTGGATCGATCGTCAACTTTGCTGTTGAAATCGAAGT
The DNA here is from genome assembly GCA_024449915.1 of Sweltsa coloradensis. NCBI lineage: Eukaryota > Metazoa > Arthropoda > Insecta > Plecoptera > Chloroperlidae > Sweltsa > Sweltsa coloradensis. The sequence goes on from JAMZAV010002122.1 coordinate 148,692, forward strand.
GACGAAATGTCCGCCCAACAGGAAGGACTGGAAGCAACAACTCAAGATCTATCCCGTGGGAATCAATGAGTCCCTGATCGTTGATCTGGAGATGCTGTGCGATTGCCCCTGTGAGAATCCAGGACATGCGGTAAATATCAGGAAGTACCGGAGTACTTTCATTAGAACGCTTTCTATCTCCCAACATTAGGAACTTAGTTTACATTAGAGAAGGGTTGACAGATTCCGAAAGAATAGAGAACGTAAAGCACAGGCAGAAAGGCTGGGAGCGCAAAACTTTTCACCTGCTGATGATGACTGCAGCTAATTTAAAGTTCGTTTTTTCCTGTGCAGAGAGGAGCTTCTTTAGCCATTCTTCTTTCTCGCTATCCAGTACAGAATGGCTTCTTTCTCTGACCTGCTCATATCATTGGGCAGGGAGTCAATGTCATTCTGGAGTGTGGCGCACCTGAAAAGGTGTGCTCTGTCTTGGGATTCGAAATTACATAATTTACAAGTGGCTGGTTCAGTGGTGATGTTGAATCTGTTCAGATGATGTTGCAGAACGTCATGGCCAGATGCAAGTCGGAACTGGGCTGTGGCAGTTTTACGAGACCAGATTTTGTCTGGCCCTTTTTCGATCTCATCCCACCAAGATTTCATTACTGCAGCCTCTTCTGTGCTGTGTTTTGAAGACCTTTATTCATGATTAAGCCGATCTCCCTTCTTACATGATGAAATGTCATCTTAATTTATCTTTTTTGGTGCTGCTTTTGACTAAAAAGTCAGCTTTTTTTCAGTCAGTTGTTTGTTACCTTTACTTTTTTACAGCTTTAACTTTAAATTAGCTGCAGTCAGGGGTCAAAATTAACGCTCGCCCGCTCGCCCGAGGCTAGTGAAACTTTGCTCGGGCTATTAAAATCTCATTTCACTAGCCCGAGAGGCGAGTCCTTTTTCCAGAGTTCCCAATTGCCGTTCAAAAAATCTAAATATTTTGCGCCGATATCCTAACGGGTTCCCAGAAGTTGGGTGCTACCTTGTATGGAAAATCGTTCTAAATATGTAAACAAAATAAAAATCTCTTAATTTTGGTGTATAAATAATAATATTGATGTGAAAATTTGTTTCCGGTCACTCCCTAGTAACGCACACACGTCAAACCCTGTGAATATTGTGATTTAAGAGGAGTCGCTGAGGTTGGCGCGGACACGAGTTTAGGCGCACAGCTTTCTGGTTTTTTTCCTTTCTTTATTTCCGGGTAAACTGTTTATAACACCGTTATAAAATTTCACACTAACGTTAAAGAATAAATGAATAATATCTAGTATGCTATGTGTATTCCTAAACTAGGAAAACGCTAAAGTCCTGTCGCGTTGTTGAGCGAGCACCGGTACGTGCAACACGACCCGAGTACGACATTCCCATAATACCAATAAGTCTTTTAAGGTCTTGATCAATTTAGCTGAAAATTTGTAATATAAGAGAGAATGTTGTACTTATTGACCCTGCAAAATTTCATAACGATCGGAACATTTTTTTTTTTTTTTTTTTTTTATAACCAACGATCGGATTTTGTTCAAAAACTATATAGCAACCCGCATAGGTGGTATGTACATGTGTGCAAAATTTCAGGTCGATCAGAGAAACGGTGCGACCTGTACCGAAGCAGTAACAGAAAAAAAGGGGGAAAAAACAGACATTCGAGCCATAAGAGTCAAGTGGAGACGCTCGCTGCGCTCGCTCCATTAATTAATTAATTTTGAATAAAAAATTAGTGAAATCACGGTAATTTACTTCATTTTGGTCAACTTTGGGAATTTATTCCAAGTCTACAGATTTTGTTACGCAAATTTTCATACAGGATATCAATGTTTAAATCAATGAGGACGCGCAGGTTAATTTGGTTTTATCGATAGATAAACGGTTTGGTGGGAATTTCCAGAATTGAAATCCTGGTTTTGAATTTCCCATTTTTTCATGTTTTGGACTTATATCTCGCAATGGGTCATTCAGGCTTATATTTTACAACCAAGCGCGGATATCAATATAAAATTATACTTTATTAACATTCATGCAAAGTTTGGTAATGATATTATCAACTGTTCAGCAGAAGACACATCTGAGTGCGACATAGATTAGTTTAGAAAATTCACATATGGAGTTAAGTATTCAATAACTCCAGGCAGTGTAAAAAAGTTATGCACCCTTGGCTGAGAGCATTAAGCTCAACAGTGAAAAATTCTGTTGCTCCCACTAGGCTTTTTATGTACGTATTTTCCACTGTATTTCAAAATGTTAAAAAACCCATCTTTATTTTACTTTATATACATAGGACTTTATCCTAAAGGGACACTATAAGTTGGTTGGCGGGTCGTGGGTTTAAGAATTCGTTAACCTGTCGTAATTTTTAAATTCAGGACTAACATTACCAATAACATATATAGTTTCTGTACCCTTTTTGGTCTTACAATACCAAAGTTTACTGCTTAAAGATGACAACTAAAAAGTCATTTGTAACATACTCAAATTTAATATAAAAGCAAAAAAAAAATAATAAAGTAATCAACATCTGAGTGCGCGCATTTGGTTTGAGCCAAAAATACCATTATATATCAATTAGTCCGAAGGGCTAGTGGTAAAAAACGTTAATTTCGACCCCTGGCTGCAGTCATCATCAACAGTGAAAAGTTCTGTTGCTCCCAGCCCTACAGGCTGGGCTTTATGTTCTCTATTCTTCCCCAACCTGTCAACCCTTCTCCAATGTAAACTAAACCAGCCATTAGGCCTTTTCCACACTTCGAACAACATTAGGAACTTATAACCTAAAAGTTACTCTTTAATGGGGTGGGGGGGGGGGGGTCCTTCAAAAGTTCTTAACACTGTCGTAATCCTTTTGAATTCAGGACAAACATTACAAGTACAATCTCAGTTCTGCTACTAGTCTACATACATGTTACTGCTTGAAAGATACAACTAAAACTAGTCAGGTTTCCCTAACATAACCAATACTTATTGGATGAGCAAAACAAAGACTTCAATTTCACTGATCCCCCACAAAAAAAAAAAAATAGCTCGATGTTTTTTTTTGTTGTTTTTGTTTGTTTGTTTTTTGTCTGTTTGTTCGCTCTCTACCGGTCAAACGGCAAATGCGATCTTGATGAAAATTGGAGGAGACCTTCGAAATCTCTAAACTTAGACCTGACATGTTTTTGGGTACAATCGAAGAAATATTTCTCATAAATATCGTACTTTTACGATTTTTTTCGATTTGTAGTGCAATATTTTCGTGACATTTGGGCCGATTCTGTCCAAACGGTTGGGGCTACAACGTTCATATTTTACATGGACATTAAGGTAATGGTGATATATTGCCTTTTGAAAGAAAATGTTGAAAAAGTTAGCTAGAATCCATATAAATAAAGGTTTTAATATAATTTTTTTGTGGTATATGATAACAATTAACAAGTAACAATAGAAACTTGACAACAATCACCTACAATGCGTTCAAAAAGCACTTGCAAAAGTAAAAAGATCCCATGCAAACTAAAATCTTACAAAAAAGCTCATCCATCAACGCGACTAAAAAAAGTGTTCGCGACGCGGCCTAGTAACGCAGCAATAACGCAGCAACGGCAGCTTGGCACAGCAAATGTTTAATCTCGGTCACACATTTTAAAACCCCATAGAGATGCCAGGTAGTAGGGCTTTTTTACTTTACTTCTTATTTGGTCAATTCAGATTCAGAGCTTTATACACAGATTCATAGACCTACATGGTATGCATGTAGGCCCTACCCTCTCCTGAGATTCATTCATTCATTCATGCATTTGTTCATTAAAGTTTTATTTATGCTGGCAAGATCAAGATAGGGGGAGAGAGTAACTTAATTAGCCTAGTAACAATGAGTAGGGATCCAGGGATTTCGCAATCGGCGAAAAAATGAAAAAGCTTAAAAATACCTGAAACATGTTTTTCATAAGATCCCATGGCCTATGACACCAAAAAAATGCAATTTGAAACCGCACCAAAACACAAAATATTCCATTTTTTTTAAACGCAAAATAAAATGCTTTTTACTGTTTTTACTGCCCAATCAGCGAAATTTACCGTTTCTTTAGTATTATTTCCGATAAAAACACGCCGAAAATTCATGGAATGATGATTTTCCCAAAATACGGACATTTTGACAGTTTTTTCGGTGTTGCTAGATACCGGCCCTACGCCTTTTTTTATTTATTTTTTAAAAGCATTTTACATTACTAATCAAAATGTATCAAAAATGCATATTTTGGTGGAAAATAGCAAAAAAGAACAAGCAAAATAAAGCATAATTTCAAAATTTGAATTTCGAAGAGCATAATTTGTCAATCCAAAAAATATCTTTACTGGACCCCTTACAATGAGTAATAAATAGAGTTGAATTAATAAGAAAAGAAAAGCATCAATGAGAAAAAATTAATTTATAGTGTTTTAAATACATTTGTTGTAGGGGTAGACTACAAAACTTACAGTGACAATTGTTTCTTTTAGGGTTTCAAGACCAAGTCGGCGTTGTGCGGCGGCTTTGGCACGGAGATGTGCGGCAAGTGCGTGTGTGACGCGACGCACTTTGGCCAGAAGTGTGAGTGCGACGGGGACAACACCGTAGCCATCAACAAGACTCTGGGGGGTTGTCGCGAGAGCGGCTCCCAGGTGGACTGCAACAACCAGGGTACCTGCGTGTGCGGCCAGTGCGAGTGTCACACAAGGGACAACCCTCTCGAGGTGGGTTGACAATCTGTTTGTTGGGAGCGTCACAAAGGCTAATTCTAGGGGTGTGCGAAGCTTCTAAATTTTCGAAGTATTCGCGAATAATTTGCTATTCGTATTTGATTCGAAACTCGAATACTAACTATTCGAATTTCAAAGTTTTCGATTTGAAATTCCCGCTAGTATGCAGGAAACTACATTACCAATCTACGCACCCTATCGTCAACTCCGCGCAACGTGTTTCAGCTTTGCTGTCGTACCAACCAAACCAAGTGTACCAACTTCGGTCTTCGACAAACAACAGCATCTCATGTCACGGTTGCCACGACGTCGTTGAACGCAAGAAATTACTCCGAAAACATGAAACAAACAAAATCTTTCTTGCGAAAAAGTTCTAAACATGAGTCTTTTCTCGAGTAAACGCTCATGTAAAAACCCGCATAGGGCTCTCGTGCTTACAGATTACGAAGAAGAAGCGGGCCTTAAGCCGGAAACGGACATAGGCCTAGGCCTAGCCCTACCCGCCTACGGCAAAAAAAAGTGCGATTTGGTACTGGTCGTCCATGCTCAATGTAAGGAAAACATCAAGTCGCGAGTCAACGATCTCTTGCATGGTGTCCATTTCCTCTTCAACCGGCGCCCTGCTTAACGCATCAACATGGACCATTTTATCGCCTGGTCGGTGACGGAATTCGCGTATGTCGTACTCTTGAATCAAGTTTGCCCATCTGGCAATCTGGGGATTTTTGTTTTGTTCGCGTTGAGATAAACCAGTGATTGGCAGTCTGTCACAACGGTGAATTCGATGCCAATCAGAAACCGAACGGAGTCTGTCAATCGTCCAAACTACCGCCATCAGTTCCAGTTTCGATGAATGGTAAACACTTTCTGCTTGCGTAGTCTTTTTGCTCACGCAATATACCAGACACCACTTGTCTGATTCGTCCGCTTGTAAGAGCATTCCTCCTAGTCCTTGAGAGCTGGCGTCCGTGTGTACTTTCGTGCGCGCTTTCGGGTTGTACAATTGTAGAATCGGGGGTGAAGTTAAAAGCGATTTCAACTCCTCGAATGCTGCCTGCTGTTCCTTCTTCCACTCGAAAGGTTGCTCGTTCTTGGTCAATCTTGACAAGGGTTCTGCACGTGCCGCAAAGTGGGGTACGTATCGCCGAAAAAAACTAGTCAACTCAAGGAATCGTCTTACATCATGTACGTTTTGTGGTTGTGGAAACTTGTCTATTGCTTGAACCTTGATGTTTCCTGGCTTAATCCCAGATCCGGAAATGATGAATCCCACATACTCAACGTCATCTTTCCCGAATTCACATTTCTTTAGCTTGCATGAAAGGTTTGCTTTTCCTCAGGGCCTCTAGAACCATTCTCAATCGCTGAAGCAACTCCTCCCATGTTCTCGCTGGTATTAGAATGTCATCCAAATAGCAGAGTGCAATTGTGTTTCTTAATTTTCCCAATGCTTTATTCATCACTCTTTGAAACTCACTAGGGCCGTTCGTGAGCCCTAACATGAGGCGCTCAAATTGACCGGTCTCATCAGGCGTAAAGAACGCTGTTTTCGCTTTTGCCTCGTCGCTCAGTGGTACCTGAAGATATCCATGGGCCAGATCTAGCTGGACAAAAAGCTTGCTGCCGGCCAGCTGTTCTAACTGGTCGTCTATGTTTGGAATAGGATACCGGTCCTTTACAGTCTGGTTATTCAATCTCCTATAGTCCACGACTAATCTCTGCTCGCCGTTCTTCTTCTTAACTAATAAGACCGGGCTCGCATAAGGTGAACGGGTTTCGCTCACTAAACCATGTTCCTTCCATTCTTTTACTATTTTGCCAATCTCTACTCGCTCTTCTGCTGAAGTCTTGTAGGGTCGCGAAGACACAGGACGACTACCTTCTACTTCAACTATATTCATCTTGGCGAGGTTGGTACACCCTAACTCTGATAATGACGTGGCAAAACAATCACGAAACTCGTTGACTAAGTCCAGTAACTCTCGTCGATTTTCTTTGGTTGCCGAATCACCGATCTTAAGGTCCGTCCATAGTAATTGGTTGTTTTGGTTTCCCAGAATTGATACTGAAAACCTCTAACGGTTGGAGCTGACTGTCGCCACAAGACTCCCCAATTACCTCTACCGCTTGAGCGCGCGCAACACAATGATCCTGTTTTAAGCAAACGTCCTCGTTCGTAATGTTCATCATGGGTAGTATTCCCTTGCCTGACTCTATGCGAATGAGTCCTCCAAAAGTGCGTTCCTCATTTATCATCAAATCACCGTCAGAGAGAGTAGGTGTTTGGATGTTTACAAAGTTAACTGATTTTTTCAGCAGCGTGGTGTCGTGGCTCGCAATCAACTTCACGCTGGTCTCGATGGGGTCAAGGTTTATGTTAGCCAGGCACTCATCCTGCACATTAGTGATAATGAATCTATCATTAATTTTGACAAATGCTACGTATTGGAGTTCGGTCCATGTTCGACCTACAATTATCTCTATCGGTTGGGCACTATCCGCTACAACAAGGGCAAAAACTTCCCCTACCACACCATCAATTTCAATGGAAATGTTTGCTTTTCCTATAGGCACAGTAGTAGTGTTAGCATTCCCAAAACCAATCAGGGATGTGGTTGCAGGCTCTAGTGTCAACCCACACTTGATAGCTGCGGCTTCTTGCAGGATACAGCTCGAGCTACCCGGATCTACTAGCGCTTGTAGTGCTGTGGTACTATTTATTGTGGTGGTTTTAAGGTATTTGGTGGGTGCAAACCCTTCATCATTGGCGATATGCATTACGTTAGAATTCCGCGGAATCGCGGGTGTGCTTGTAGTTCCAAGACTACCCACGTTACCCTTTGTACAATACTTACCGGTGTGGCCGTCCTCCCCGCAGTTCTGACATTTCATGACACGTCTCGGCTTCGGGCAGTCTCGACTGAGATGTCCGTGGTCTTGGCAATTGTAGCATCTAGGCTCTCGGTCGTAGGCCTTCCATTGCTGATTTCCGGAATAGGGTGTTGACAGATTTGCTGTTTCCCTACTCACCGCATTGCTCTTGTCCATGGTTTGGGGCATGTTGGACGACGACTTGGTGTTCATCCTTCTCCCATCATTGCGTTCCCCGACTTCTCTGCGTGTGTTGGAGCTGATCCAGGCCCCTCGCTCCGCATCTATTTCTTCGGACTCGCGCAGATCATGATACAGGTCGTCTAGGTCAAAGTGGCGCCTTGCCTTCAATTGAGAGCAAAGATTATGTGACCATAATCCTACAATAATTTGTCGCTTTGTATCATCAAAAGATAACTCCAAATCTTGACAATACCGCGATTTCTCATGGAAATAAAGTGACGTGTTCTCACCTTTACTTTGGTAGCAGTTCTGCAGCTTCTTCCAGAGCTCGGGCTTACTTACAGTTCCCATAAAGGTTCTCGCAAATGCCGCCTTGAAGCCTTCCCACGATTTTAGTTCCTGTTGCCTTGCCATATACCAGTGCTTGGCAGCGCCTTGCAAATGACAACGGGCACTTTCAAGAATGAATGATTCCGGCCAACGGTGGAGCCGTGCCACTGATTCTATGGCATGCAGCCATTCGCTCGCTAGAAAATTACCTCCTTCCCCATTAAAGTTGGGTATGTTTTTCCCTAAATCGGGCATTATATTATACGATTCCTCATGCGCACGACTCGCAGTGTGCCTGGGTCTATGGCCTTCATGTTCGTCAGGCCCCTGCCTATTGCTTATTAAATTGAGCATTACATTATCGCGTTTTTGATTCTGATCCAAAATTATCTGTAGTAGATCTCTCATATCTAGGTCATTGGATGGATTAGGCCTACTTGGGTTACCTGCATTTACGTTATCACGCCTGTCACTTTGTTCTGGAATTATGTCATCACGCCTATTATTAATTTCGTGCCATTCAGGCTCGTTTCGCCGATTAAGAACGTTTTCGCGTCTGTCAACATTATTCTGTTCAGGCCACGCATCCTGAACTTCCCAGTTTTCCGCGCTATGGTACGATGCGCCTCCACGCCCACTGGCACCAGCTGACCAGCTACTGTGTCCATCCGCGTTGTGTGATGCGGCCCAGCGACTCTCCCCGCTGTGGTGTGATGCGGCCTCTCTACCGTCTCCATCCGCGCTAAAAGTAGATCCTATTTCATCTCGCGATCGCATACTTCTACGCCCCCGCGGAATGTAATCAAATCTCTCCATTAATTTAGGTTAATATCCCACTTCTGATTTGTAGACTTATTTATCACTCGCACATTACTCTGGAGGCTTACCTCATCTCTTGGGCCTAGCCTAGACTTGATGTTTCAGAACGCTTGGATTGGCGGCAAGCAGGAACAGTGGTTGTAATGAATTTAACACACAGAAAGCTTCTTGAGGGCTATTGTAGCTAATTTATTAACAACTGTAAATGAAAGAAATGACACTGATGAATTAATGAGTTTGTTGTGCTTACTTTGAAACGCTTTTTAACAATTAAGTGTAAGAATTTCATAATTTTTAATAGTTACATATTTGACTAGTTTGTTTTTGTGTTGTTTGAATTGTGCGTTTGAGTAACGTAGTAGTTGACTTTGAGACGCCACCTTGTGTAGGATGGACGCTAGAAGATATCTGCGTGATATATCGTCTAAAAACTGAGTGTTATTCAACCTTTCATTTACTGTGTGTTTTCTACTGTGTGTAACCATTAACCAACAATCTGCGTGATTCATTATTAAACGCCATCATCTTAAGTTTTGTGTCCGTGTATTACTGTGTGTATCGCCCATAGTTGTTCCTGACCTGAAGGCCGCCCTAGCTTTCGGCTACTTTACTGTGTGTGAAATAAGTAAAAAGCTAACATTTCAGAAGCGGGATATAGTGTACCGATAGTGTACCGATAGTGTACCAGATAAGTACGGACGTATACGGGATAATTACGTAAATAAATTGATTGAAAACGAACTTTTGAACTTGAGTGTATAGTAGCCATTTTGAACATTTGTATGAGCACGTAGTCCGTCGTAGTACGCCGATGTCCGCGAGAAAGCGCTACAGTAGCCTACAGGCTTGATGTGAGATTTCGAGCAATCTCATTGGTCGAGAAATTCTAAATCCAAAGAACTTAGCCCTGAAAGATATGACATTCGACGACCGCATGTGTTAGAGTTGACGTTGTGATTTGTGAACATGTCAGTTGTTCAAACTGTTATTATTTAATGACTATTTGTGTTTTGAATATTAAAAACCTGAAATAAAAATGCAGCGATACGATTATGTAAATGCACAGGAGCATGTGGATGAAGTTGAAGGCAACAATCCAGGTGAAGGCCTACCATTGCCAATAGTTAACCAAATTCAGAATGACAATGCTACTACCCTAGACCTAATGAGAATGATCATTGAGCAAAATAGACAAGAGGGATGAAGTTATTAATAACCTATTAAGAGCAAATAATGCCGCTGGGAATGTAGGTCCCCAGGCTTATCACATTATGCCTGATCTTGAAAAGAGCATAGGTAAATTTCTCAGGAGAGGATGATTTGTCTAAAGCAGGTGAGTGGATTCATTCCATTAATTCAATGGCCATGTTGCATAAGTGGCAGGATGCATTTAAACTGGAAAGTGCAAGAGGGCACCTAACAGGGGCTGCCAGTCATTGGTTCCTAACTAGATATACCACAATCTATAGTTGGAATGACTTTGAAGAACAGTTTCGTAAGACATTTATAGCTAGTGCAAAACTAGGTTTACCCGAAAAAGTCAAAATTATGCAGGCACGATCTCAGAAGAAAGGCGAAAATGTTTATGCATATTTCCATGAAAAGGTTAAACTTTGTGTCAACCTTAACCTAGAATTTGAAGATGTAAAGAAACAAGTCCTGATAGGGTTATGGAGTAAAGACCTTTGTGCCAGTCTAATGAATCAGCATCACACAGATACTGACCACCTACTGAGGGGCATCAGGGGGTTTGAGGAAATTAATTCTGAACGATCACAAAGAATAGGTTTAAACATGCGACCAGATAGACCAGTAAATCGGGATAAGCAGCATCCAACTAGTGATAGTCCAACTCAGCAGACAGCGCAGTGTAGTACAGGACGAGTTCCAGTGAACTATTCTCAAAATAATTGGAGGGATAAATCTAGGCCTAAAATTCCAGAGTTTAGTAGAACCCAAGGTAAGACTTACCGTTGCTACAATTGTGACAAAAATGGACACCTTGCTAATGAATGTCCAGAACCAAGGAAACAAATGATTTGCCGAGGTTGTGGCAAGGCTGGACACGTAGTTAAGTACTGTCAAAATAGTAGGCCTACAGCCTCAGTACCAGAAGAAACGAAGAAGGAAATGAATGCAGTTGAAGGTAAGGAAGGTGTTGGACCGGAAATGGTTATGAAGGATGTTACAATAAATGATAAGTTTACCATACGTGGCATGATAGACACGGGAAGCTCAAGCTGTACAATTAAAGCTTCCATAGCAATTAAATTTGGGCTGCCAATCACACCTTCGAGTAGTGAACTTTATGGATTCGGTAACATAGGTGAATCAATGTGCACAGCTGTTGGTAAGACTGTATGTAAGGTAACTATCAACGGAACAGTGGGAGAAAAAGTGGTACTACTAATTGTGCCCGATACAGCTCAATCCGTAGATGTACTAATAGGCCGTACATGGACCGAGTTACCACATGTAGCGTATTTAAAAATCAATGATTCATTTGTTATTGGAGACAAAAACATGCACCCTTTCTCCAAAATGCAAATTGATATTCCACAAATGGTACCAAGGTACAGTTAACTGTGAGAGATGATACTGTCCTTCACCCAAACTCTTGTCAATTTTGTGAATGTGTGCGCTAAGGGTATTCTCGAAGATGGGGAAATGTCACTACCTATCTTGAACATGCAATCTAAGGAGATAACTGTGAAACGAGGTTCGAAAATGGGACGAGCAGAAATCGTAAACCTTATGGTAGATGGTGAGAAAGATTGTATTGTAGAAAGTAAATTTGGGCCTGATAATACAGATGTCCAACATGCTGCAATTAAGCAAGAGGATTTAATTGTTGATGAAAATACATCGGAAAAACAACTAGACGAGTTGCATGACCTACTCAACGAGTTTAGAGACTGTTTCGCGACTACTATGGATGAACTTGGATGCACTGACCTTGTTGAAATGAAGATTACTGAGATGCCAGGAAGCAAACCAGTACACTGCAAACCATATCGCACTACGAGTGAAACAGAGAAACAATACGCAACATTGTACGAGAGTGGAAAATGAATGGCATCGTTAGTGAAACGAGATCCCCATATTCTAGTCCAGTTCTTTGGTGAAAAAGAAGACAGGTGAGCCGCGACTAGTGGTTGACTACCGTAAATTGAACTTACAGACAGTTAAAGATTGGTTTCCACTGCCTAACATTGACGATCAACTTGAAAGATTGGCTGAGTGCAACTTGTTCACGATATTAGATCTAGCTCACGGGTATCTACAAATACCTTTATCAGAGGAGTCAAAGATGAAGACAGCTTTCGTGACTGAAGACGAAACTGGGCAACTGGAAAGGATGATGTTTGGATTGGCCAATGGACCGGCGGAGTTTCAGCGCCTGATGAACACCGCGTTAGGATCTCTGAGAAACTCAGCTGTTCTTTGTTATCTGGATGACGTCTTGATACCAGCAAAAGATAGGAAGACAGGCATGTCCAACCTCAGAAAAGTGTTACTAGCCTTCCGAGAAGCAAAGCTAACGTTGAAACTTAAGAAATGCGAATTTTTCAAGACAGCAATTGAATTTTTAGGATTCATTATTACAAAAGGATCAATTCAACCTGGAAAACGTAAAACTGCAGCCATACTTGAATTCAAAACTCCAAGTGACGTACATGAAGTGAAGAGATTCATCGGTCTAACTGGATATTTTAGACGATTCGTTGAAGGGTATGCCACACGGGCTGAGCCGCTAACCCGTTTAACCAAGTCAGGTTACCCATTTGAGTGGAAAGAAGATCAAGAGAATGCGTTTTGCGACTTGAAAAATGTATTGACTAATGAGCCAGCATTACAATTGTACAACCCTAAGGCGAAAACTGAGTTGCATACTGACGCAAGCTCAAAGGGACTTGCAGGAATGCTTTTACAGGAAGCTGCCGATGGTAAAATGCACCTGGTATATTGTGTCAGTAAAAAGACTACCGAAACTGAACAACATTACCATTCGAGTAAGCTTGAGTTATTCGCAATAATTTGGAGCGTGGATCGATTGCGACAATTCTTACTGGGTATCCACTTTGTAATCATAACCGATTGTCAAGCGTTAGTGTATATGAATGCAAAGAAAACAACTAATCCACAAATAGCTCGTTGGTTTAGCTTGTTGCAGGAGTATGATGTGGAAATAAGGCACCGTCCTGGGAATAAGATGGAGCATGTTGATGCTTTGAGTCGAGCGCCGACAGAGAAGGAAGAAGATACACTAGAAGAAATCTTCGAGAAACATCTAGAGATCAACATTTGCGTAAGCATGAATGACCAAATTTTGATGATGCAACGTAGCGACGAGAAACTTCGTGGAATGGTGGAGATTCTTAAGAAAAATGAAGAAGATCGCACAACAGAAGAACGTAATCAAACAAATGGATATGTATTAAACAATGGTCGACTATTCAAGATAGTGAAAATTGATGATAAAGTTAGACACTTGTACGTGGTTCCTAGAAGTATGCGGAAGGGAATAGTAGTCAAATTTCATGACCTAATGGGACACTATTCAACTGACCGAACCATTGCCAAAATACTGGAAAACTACTGGTTTCCCGGACTTCGCAGATATGTGCGCCAGCATATTCATATGTGTTTTGACTGTTTACTTGTTAAGGTTCCGGCAGGGAAGAAGGCTGGTCAACTTCACCCGATTCCGCCTGGACGACGTCCTTTCTCAGTGATTCACTTGGACCATCTAGGACCGTTCGTGCGCAGTAGCAGCCAGAATCAAGAGCTACTCGTACTCACAGACAATCTTACCAAATTTGTGAGGTTATTTCCCGTGAAAGGTACAAATACCAAGTATGTAATTCGCTCATTGGAAGAGTTTGTGCTAGATAAAGGTTTACCCGACAAGGTTATAACTGACCGAGGTTCCTGTTATACATCGAAAGAATTTCATGAATACTGTTCATCACATGGCATAAAACACATTCTAAATTCAACCAAACACCCCCAAGCCAATGGTCAAGTAGAGAGAGTGAACCGAACGGTGTTGCCAGAGATAACTATAGCAATTCAAGACGATAAGCATCGAGACTGGGATAAAAAAATGAAAACTATAGAGAGAAACCTGAATAACCAAATAAATAAATCTACAGGGAAGACTCCGTTTGAGTTACTTCATGGATATAAACCAAGATTCAACGATGGAGCTTTGAGAGCCTTGACAACGTTTGAAGACGATGAGGAATGGGAGGATCCACAGGGGCTTCAACGAGATGCTGAACAGTCCATCTTGAAAAGTCAGGTGAAATACAAGAAATACTATGATCAAAAGCATACAATCGGACCTATTTACGACGAGGGTGAGATCGTGTTTATGCGAAGAGCGCCCGAACACACTGGACTACCGACGAAGACCCAGGCAAAATACAGAGGACCGCTTGTGGTAACGAAGATACTTCCAGGCAATACATACCGCGTTTCTCAACTAGAAGCAGAGGATGGTAGAGCATTCTACACAACTACCGCGCATGTGTCGCAGCTCAAGAACTGGAGATGTATCAAAATGGAGGACGAGGAGTTGAAGACTTCCGACAGTTCAGAAGAAGACGAGACAATTAGTTCAAGTCGTCCACGACGCACGGTTAAGAAACCAAAACATTTACTTGAAGACTATGTCTAAAAATCTGTTTATCTATCTTAACGCTAAAGTTAATTTTAAAATTACATTGTTAACATATTGTGATTGATTGTTGATGTACAATAAATATAGTAGTAGATTAGGAATTTAAATTCAGTTTGAATCAAGCAGTACTTATAATTAGATTAGTTAATTTGCATAAATAATCATGATATTTAGTTAAAAGTAGAAGACTTTAATTTTTTTCAAGACTGTATAGTTACAGAGTTTTAAAAAAAAACTAGAATTGAGGACAATTCAATAATGCAGGATAACCGAGTGGAAGAATTTCATAACTTTTAATAGTTACATATATGACTAGTTTGTTTTTGTGTTGTTTGAATTGTGCGTTTGAGTAACGTAGTAGTTGACTTTGAGACGCCACCTTGTGTAGGATGGACGCTAGAAGATATCTGCGTGATATATCGTCTAAAAACTGAGTGTTATTCAACCTTTCATTTACTGTGTGTAATTATTTAAACTGTGTGTTTTCTACTGTGTGTAACCATTAACCAACAATCTGCGTGATTCATTATTAAACGCCATCATCTTAAGTTTTGTGTCCGTACATTACTGTGTGTAACGCCCATAGTTGTTCCTGACCTGAAGGCCGCCCTAGCTTTCGGCTACTTTACTGTGTGTGAAATAAGTAAAAAAGCTAACAGTTCGCAGACGCAATCGCAACGGATTTCTCGCAGATTCTCACTATTCACTCCTGTTTCCAGGGCCTACTTTTTGGTGGCTCTTCACTGCCATCTAAACTCGTAGCATGGTGCCTTATTCAAAGATTTAAAAACTAAAGATGCCTACACTATCAAGGGCACCTTTTGATAAAAATCTCGCCTTCGGCAAAAAAGCCTCCAGCCCCAGACCCCGGTTTACCCACCCAACCTCGTAGCCAGCTTGAGTGTGACCCCCCCACTAAAAAAATAGTTCCTACGCCACTGTCTCCACACTAAACATGAATGTCTAGGTGAAGTAAAGGCCTAGGCCTATGATACACTAGGCATCAGAAGTAAATCAAGGGGTCTGGAAACTGCCTACCATTATTGACCTCGCTCGTGAATACTTGCTTCGTTTTGGCGTTTTTATTAATTATACGGTCGCTCTATTCACAGAGCCATCACTCACTAACGTCATTTAACAGGCCGTGAGGAAACATGGCCGCCCTATTTTACGTAGCATTTGGCCTTTTGGGACTTTTAAACATCTGGGCCTAGGGCGTAGTTAATATTAGAACAAGGTTTGTAATTTTGTATATATAAATGGATTCACCAAACACTACATACCCTTAGCGCAGGCTTATTTCTAGTATAAAAATCAATAAGTAGGGCCAGTTTTTCTAGCGAGGCAAGCCGTCCACTCCTTGCCCATCCTCTGGGTGCTAGTTTAGTGTGACTTTAAAGATGCATTTTAGAACAAATCCGAGGTTTACCAAGTGAGTGTTGGTGTCAGTAAAAGATCACCCTTGATTTACTTCTGAAGCCGATTGTACATAGCAGACAAATACTGTTAGTGTACCATATTGGAGACTGTTACCATATTGAACAGTATGAATGTACCGTATTTATGCGTTATGCAGGTACAGTGAGCACCGTCCATTCGGCCCCCAGTAATTCGGGTTTCTAGATCATTCGGGACGGGTCAAAATAAAAATTCCAAAATTTCTTGGCCGCTGCCCAGTGCGTAGCGCACAATATGGAGTGAGTAGGACGTCGCTACTGAGTGCGTGAGTTGAAATTTAAAAGGTGAATGGTCAAAATAGAGGTGGAGCTGTTCACTTCTCTATGGCGGCCTATAATCGAGTAAATACAGTAGTGTGTATGCATTCTTTCATATTTCCAGTTTTAGCTCTAATGGCTATTCACTACTTCTATCTGAAGAGGGGTATCCGGTATAGGCCAACCTGCACCATGTACAATGTAGTCTAGCCTCTAGACTTTAGTGAATAAAGACAACTCTACTCTATATTTTAAACGAGACGGGCAGCTGCGTGAAACTGGCTGGTTAACATAAATATTTACAAAACAAGATACACAATGTCATGTCATACGTTTCGGCCAATGCGGCCTTGGTTACCGACCGTTAGAGTTGCTTCTCTAACGTTGCTTCTCTAACGGCCGAATGGCCGAAACGTACGACATTGTGTATCTTGTTTTGTAATATTTATGTTAACCAGCCAGTTTCACGCAGCTGCCCGTCTCGTTTAAGGTAAGCTGTTGGTCTCCTTTCTTCTTTCCCCAACCACAAACACTAACCTAGTCGATAGGCATTCTATCACAACCAACAACTACTCTATATTTTGTGCTTACAGAAAATATACGGCCCGTACTGTGATTGCGACAATTTCTCCTGTGACTACGCTGATGGACAGATCTGTTCCGGAGTTGAACATGGTAAGCCAATGGAATATTTAGTGATCAAATTTGCCATCTGTTATTGCCTGGTATACTGTGCCTCATAATCACATCTACTGTATCCAGCATTTCAACACTAGGCTTTATGAAGCATTTTTACATTTTCAAAGCCTTCAATTTTAATTTTGTGAAAAGGGTTCTCTTCTTGATGGAACAGGACTTGCATTTTTAATTTAGGTCATACAAGGGAAACAATAGTACTACATAGTAATATATTTGTTTATTGTTTAAATGTAAAACCTGTGGCACCTGCTCATGCTGATGACCTGCTTCACAGCCTGAATGTATCATAAGGCCCCCCACCACCACCACCACCACAACCACAACCACAATTTGCATTGGGGAATTAACTATTAAGATTGGGAATTAACTATTAAGATTTGGGAACCAGTGGATCTGTAAATCCCACCACAAACCAAATTTAAATATCAGGTTATTCTTCTCCCCTCTCCCCTTCCACCCTGTCTCACCTATCTTCACTCTCAACTTTCACCCCCACCCTTAGCCAACAGCTAGCCTAGTTTTACGTTAGAGCTCTCTCTCTCTCTCTCTCTCTCTCTCTCTCTCTCTCTCTCTCTCTCTCGTTCAACAATATTTTTTTAGTATCGATATCGGCGCAATTTTGCCAATATCGTAATTTCAAGAGAAATATCAATAGAACGATATCGAATTTTTTTCGGCCGCGAAAATGACAATTTTTCATACGTGATCGTAAATGCTAGTCTTGTGTGCTTTATATTGATGGGATATTAGTTATATATTAGTATATAGTATATTAGTCATAGAGATTTTCAAGTGAATCTACTTGAAACGGTTTTTTTTATACCTCATAATAATAAATAATGCTTGAACTCGGAGCGTGTAAAGATAAAGAGTCGCGTCGTCGATGTTGTCATTACGACGGGAGCAACTTGACTGAAGTCCCATGCAGCACGCTACGTGAATTGAGAGCGAAGTTGGAGGGAGGTACGCGCTCATTGGCTAGGCGCTGGCGGGGATCGTAGCGGAGAAGTGGGAGGAGCGTTCCGTTGAACTGCAGAAATGTGTAGTGCAGACCGCGGCGGGACATTTAACATCAAGAATGATAAAACTACTATGCAATATTTCCGATATGACGACGGGGTATCGATATCGAAAATAGGCTCAATTTTTCCGCGAGATCAATCGTATTGAATAATCGATATCGTTGAACATCTCTAGTTAGTAGTTAGTTAGTTAGTTAGTTTTATTAGTATCCAAGAGATCTTTCATGATAACAAGATATAGGATTTGTCAAGTTGGTGCCTATAGGCCTACATACATACATAATTACTAGGTACAACAAAAATAATTCATATCAATAAATTACTATAACCATGATATAGACCTAGTGTGGATAGGCCTAGGTATCAAAAGTTAAAACACACATCCTGTCTAAGGTAGGTACATATAATATACATAAAATACATAAAATCCCAGCATTATGACAATAAAACAGTAACAATACTTAACAGTTATTTACAAAGTCATCTGCTTTATAAAATAAGAAACACCCTATTATGAAATATTTTCAAATATGATATTATAGCACTTGGCTTACATTATGCAGTGATAGCCCGTTTTAATAGGTATGTGGTTTTTGTATTTGTCCTTGTGTTATGTTATCTATCTTGATCTTTTTCTCCACTTCATATAAGCTGTTGGTACTCGATCTCTTTATTCACTCTCCTAAAATTTAGGAAAGTAATCTTAACCACAGTTTGTTTGTGATTGTGCCAGGCACGTGCGACTGCGGCAAGTGCAAGTGTAACTCTGGTTGGACCGGCAACTCCTGCAACTGTGCCACGAGCAGCGCGGCCTGCATCCAGCCGGGCAAGACGGAGATCTGCTCCGGCCGAGGGAACTGCACCTGCGGGGTGTGTCAGTGCAACGAAGTGAACGACGGCGGGAGTGAAGGGGCCAGCGAGGGACGCTACGTGGGGACTTGGTGCGAGAGATACCCGGTGAGTGCCGATCATTTCTCACACTGAGGCAGCATTTATTTAATATTTATTATCCAATTACTTATTTTAATCATTGGGACTATCACAATGAGCACGAATTTATTGTGTGATACGTATCCCCAAAAGATCTCCTATAAAACAGTTTTTTCTTCTTTTTTTTTGTGTTTTTTTTTTTTTTTTTTACATTGCCCCTACATACTTAGGACCTACTTACCTATATAAAAACAATAAAAATGTGTTAAGTATTCAATACATATTGAAAGAATATATTTTAATTTTAACATCATAAACATTAGGCCTAACATCAAAATTTATTCAACTTTATTATAAAAATGAAAACAAAGATCATGGAACTTTCTATGAAGTTGTGTTGTTTTATTAGTAATCGCAACGTGTTTCGTGTCTGTCCAGGTGTCGCCGCGCCACTGCATCGAGTTCAAGGACTGTGTCCAGTGTCAGGTGTACAAGACCGGGCCGCTATCCAAGAACGAGAACGACTGCGCTCTCAACTGTACGACCTTCACGCCCCTCCCGGTGGACGAAGCCATCGCCGACGACAACAAACAGGAGGTGGTGTGCACGTACTTCGACGAGGACGACTGTAAGTTTGTCTACGTGTACGGCTACGAGGAGGGCAAGATCGTGATCCGAGCGCAGGAGGAGAGGGAGTGTCCAGCGCCCGTCTACGTTCTGGGTGAGCGAACCAACCTGTTGCAGTTGGTAACTTTATCTCAATGTTTCATTCTAGATCCCTCAAAGACAATATTGACAATATCATAGAAAAGAAAATGTTGTAAGCCTACCGTATTGTTTTAACTGTTTTTGTCCTTGAATACGAGGTACCGGTAACTTGTACAAAACATTAAACCGTAAAAATGGGGCATTAGGCTCTCTAACCTAGTTACCTCTATATGCCATTAACTTTCAAACCAAGATATAATTTTGCATAGTCAAATAAAACTAGGTAGTGATTTATTTGTTAGATAAGAGTATGGATAGGAACCCAACAGCTTTTTTAAATTTGATGTGGGCTGGCAGTTTGTTCCAAATTGAGGTGGCAGCAAGGCTTTGTCCATTATTTTTAGGGTTTCCAACTCTGACCACGGGAAAAACCGGCCTCCCATGTAAATTCGTGGGAACGGGACGGGACCAACCACGGGGGGTTTAAGGGGAACTATAGCGCCGCAGGCGAAAATTTTGAAATTAAGCTTTTTAGCTTGCATTTGGTGCGTTTCAATAAAGTGGTGGGCTCGATGATATATCAAAACAATGTAGTTTTTGTGCAGTCAAAACTGGAAAACCACCAAAAATAAAAAAGTCACTGAGGTAATAGGCCTAGATTATAATATTACAACCGCTGATATGCCGAGTATTCATAATTCGAGTAGGCAATGGGCATATTTTTATTTATAAGTAATTTAGGCCTAAGGATAATAAATTCCAAATAAACCATGAATAATTTTTTTTGTCTTCATTTCAATTTGTCATATCACGATTCATAAAGCAGTAAATTAATATTACGTAAACAGCATTAACAGATTTAAATGAATTATGATCAATTAACAAGTTTACTTATTAATCGTGAATGAGTATTTAGCAGTTGATCTTGCTGCTTGAAGGAGAGTCTTGTTGGACTTTATTTTTTTGCGGAGGTCAATTTCATCGTTGGATTCGTGCACAAACTTCCCGTATGAACGGCATTGACAGTGGACTGCAGTGCAGTGTGAGGGGGTTGGCGGGTTAGGTCAAGGGGAAGTGGAGAAGTGCAATGTTTACTAATTAAGTGGGATTTGGGAAACGATGATTAGGATGGTTTTTAAATATTTATTTTAGTTTTTTGTGTATATTTAGTATTATTTTTAGTATATGGGTTACTTACGTAAAAAAAACGGCAACACTATTGCCGGTCGAAGGGACTGACCGGCAACCGGCCAAGTGGGGCAAAAACCGGCGTGCGGGTCAAAAACCGGCCGGTTAGCAACCCTAATTATTTTGCAAAACCATTTCTGTATACAACAACTGTAATTCAAAGTGTGTAAAAGGCCTACTGGCTATTTTAGCTTAGCTTAGATTGGAGGAGAGTTGACAGGTTGGGAAAGAATAGAAAATATAAAGCAAACCAAGGGCTGGGGGCAACAACACTCTTCACTGCAGCTAATTTAAAGTTGTTTCTTATCTTAATCCATGACAGGTTTTGTCTTTCTGGGTGGTTTTTTGTGTTTTTTCTTAACTATTTAATGTTTATTAAGCTGGATCCCAGTGGTCACCCAACAACGGTTGGTCAGCAGCCAAAAATTATTTTTCTCTCGCATTCTAACTTTCCAAAAATCTTATCAAGTCCTATGAAGGTGATCAAAGAACAACAGGCAATTATTAGGTTAACCATCAATTGCAATTAGGTGACTGTATTTCAAACTAATACTTGTAACTTGCAGGTATTGTTTTGGGCGTGATCGGTGCGATTGTACTTATCGGGCTGGCACTACTGTTACTATGGAAGCTTCTGACGACGATCCACGACCGCAGAGAGTTTGCCAAGTTCGAAAAAGAGAGAATGATGGCAAAATGGGACACCGTAAGTTACCTAGAACGATCCTACTATTTTTTTGTTTTTATTATTGTTTTAAAGACAACTTGGAGGGTACCATATATTTGTAGATAGGCCCTACTATAGGTAGGGTATCAATGAATATTGTTTGTAATGTGCCATAATGTAAATTAAAATTTTTATAATAATGTACACCCGTTATCAGAATTAAATAAAGAGTAATCTTTTACCGACACCACCGACACTCGCTCGGCAAATCTTGGATAAGTTCACACCAAACCAGGGTGTGTGGTTTTTTTTTTTAAATTAAAAATCTAAAATCATGATTTATTTTATTTGAATCTTGCAATTTTTACACTTGCTGTTCGTACGTGAAGCCTAGGCCTAGACCTCGGCAAGCTGCGTGCTCTAAAAAGCGAAAATACATCTACGTAATTCTAGGGGTGTGCAAGCCCAGGATTTTGAAGTCGAACTGAGCCGAGTATTAAAAAAGCTTGATTTTCAAGCCGAGCCGAGCTTTTTCAAAATTTCTTTAATTTACAACAAAAGACCCTACCTGTTGATCAACCAGTAGGTTTAGGCCTACCTGCTTGGATGTGTCCACTACTTCCAAGAATACAGTAAAACAAGGGACCTAAAAATCACGAGCTTTATTTAATCCAGTCGCAAGCTAATATACAAAGATTATTTTGTGTTGTGCTGTTGATGTAGAAAAAAAGTGGGCAACGTCAACGTGTATTTTTTATGAAGGTCATGTAGCGTGGTTCGGTCAGCTGCATGACAAGAGTGGGATGGGAAGCGCTGTAGCTGGCTGGCTGCCAAGCGATGTTGCTGGCCAACAGATACGTCGGCGAGAACGAAGTACATTCAGTACTCGATAAAAACTGGTTACTGTACTTGAACTTAAGAAATTCTTTTAATATTTCCGTGCGGGCTTAAAATATTAGTACGTATTAAACGGCACACTTTCTATATTATTACCATCCACAGGATAGAAAATGAGTTGGAATTACATGATACGACGTGAAATTCGTAATTATCCTTTTTTTTTACACAAGAGTTCCCTATTAATGGCTGGGACTTCCTTACGGTTCGCATTATGACGGACAAAATAAACAGCCGGTTTAATTATCATGCGTGATCTACTTTAGGCCTACGGTGACGCTCGTTATTGCTCACTGGCTGCGGTATTCTTCCGTCTTGCGCTTCCGAGAAAGTTTGTGTGGACCGACTAAATAAAAAAAAAAAAAAAAAATTAAATGAATACTCGACTCGACTCGAATTCAAAATGTGCTACTCGCACACCCCTACGACTCGACTCGAATTCAAAATGTGCTACTCGCACACCCCTACAAGTGACTGATTTTAATGATAACAAAGCATGCCTACATAGGCCTAGGCCGGGATGTGAGCTCGTGTTATAACCTCAAAAGGTTGATGGAACCTCGTAAAAGAGGTTCGGTTTGAATGATTTTTGAACTGGTTCACACAACCCTAAAATTAAATATAACTACGCCAGAACGAACCGAATATTTACGAGCCAGGTCGCTAACGGTTGGGTAGGTATCTTCCTGACCCCCTTGATTTAGTCCTGACGCCGGGTGTATGTATCATAGTGTGAATGTAAATACTGTACGTAATATTTGCAACTTTACATGGATTAAGGTCATGTTATCAGCAAGCAAGATTAACTCACTGTGCATAAGCATAGTAAACTAATAAAAATATGTAGAAATTGAATAGTGATGAGTGATGACATTGATTCCAAAAAATTGAAATCGATCACTGTGACCTAAGAATCGATTTCCAAGAAAAAACTTTTTAATTGTTTGCACAGCTATTTTGGTGGTCATTTTCTACGGAACCCGTGATACGCGGCGATTTTTCCGTGGAGCCCGTGAAGGCGTGTCTCGCCCGCACGAAAGGATGTATTTCGCAACGTTGCGTCGTCGTCTGTTGACCGTACTGCCTGCCTTTGTGTACGATTGGCGTCTGGCGGGAGAGGGAGGGACAGTAGACTTGTAGTTCACCGCTTTGCCACGCTCTAAAACACGACGCGCAAATGTTTAAACTATCTAGTGAGAAATCGATTCCTCCAATTTGGAATCAATGCAGACAGGAATCAATTAATCGATTCTGCCATGTCATTCCTAAAATTGAAGCTTTTTGAACCCTCATTGATGGTCACCAATTATTCCCACCTAAAACTGTTGTAGGTAGGGCTATAACTTCTGAGCTGTGTTGCTGTATGACATTAGTAATCTATGTGGTTGTTGCAGGGTGAGAATCCTATCTACAAACAAGCAACGTCAACGTTCAAGAATCCCACATACAAAGGAAAATAGAGATCTCCGAAGGGAACATCAAGGAAGAAAAGGATACCACAGGAATTGGTGATATTCCAATGTTACTGCTGTGAATTACCAAGTCAGCCATTATGTTTTAACTTTTCTTAATTTAAAAAAAAAATTTATCCAGTTTTCATTATACGCAGCACTTGAACATGTTCTAAAAACTTTTTCCATGGCTGATTTGTTTTGAGCATTTTTTACTACGGTACTCTGATATTTTATTAGAGTGTCTCACTTGTTATTAGCTAGAAAAATGCGAGGGATAGGAGTGCAAAACGACGTACTTTGGCTCCGTAGACGAAACGTCTAAACACGATATAGAATGCTATTGATTACAAGTTTACAACTTAACTTTTTTTATGTGTCTTTGTGTTCATGTGTTCTCAGTCACTTTGTACGATTTTGTTGTGGCATTGTTTTTAGGGTTGGCCGACGATACAAAGGATCAATTCGCGATCGATGGTAATAAGTAAAGGATCATGAAGTGTATTTATAGTTTTTTTAATCAGTATTGGTTATTCTCTATAACAATTTGAAGTAAATCTGCTATTGTTTTCAATCAGCTAAATTGATTGAGGTCTCCAACAAAATTTACATTGAAAGTCAACCCTAATTTGTGTAGGGCTAGTAATTATTATAGACTGGAGATTGTTGATTGCTTCATTATAATGTTGTCGTGTCTAACAACATGCCCGAGGCATTTAACAATTATCCAACATCGACGGCTGCTTTTAATATTGTAATTTGTCATTCGTAACATAGGATATTTTATTGTTGTTAGGTGTCATGCATTTCACTCATTATTCTAAAATCTTTTTACGATTCAACTAATCTGAATCTCATTAACATTAGTGTGTACATAATACCTTACTCGGAACTAGGGGTGGGATACAGTTTTCTTGTTTATTATGCCGTCCGTGTATTGTAAAATGCACTTTCAGCAATGCTGCTGGATACAGGGTTACCACTTTCAAGGATGTTATTCTTTTTCAATGATTTTTAAGGTGTGTCTCAAGGATACCAGGATTTTTGACAAAAACTTTAAATATTCTAACATGATTAAAAATACATGAAAAATACATTATTTTTAATACAGTCTAAAACACGACCAACAAGTAGCACCAGGTATAATAGTAATTAATAATTATAAACGCAGTGAGTAGAGACACGATGGCGAAACTTAAACGTATATACGTACATATTCTAAGAAAATTCAGATTCTTAGGCCTATGCTTGCTTGTAATGTTAGTTATATTCTTGGAAATCAATCTGGCATAACATATCATTGTATGGAATCCTGAAATTTAAAAAAATTCCTTCACATAATATAACGCAAAATACTATAAAGCCGTTTTCAAGAATTTCTCAGGATCTTTTAAGTATCTCCCAAGAATAAAAATATTTCTTGGTGGCAACCCTGTAGCTATAATATGCTGTTTAATCAACAAGTGAAAAAATGTAATTTAAGCACATTTTTAAATCGTTTATTTCTTAAAGAAAATCTTACACGTTTGGGAGTGACTGGCGTTTATAAACGTTAAATTATCCCACCCTACCTGGAACTTGTGAAACGTAAACAATTAATTTAGTAATAATAAGAATGTTTGGGTGCAAAATATATCCTAAAGAATTCTCACATTATTTGAGAAAGAAAATATAATCTTTAATCACTCTTTTTGTTTCTGATGATCAAAATGAACTGTGCCACATTATTATAGAGGGCAGATATATTTTCTAACACCTATGACCTACGGTTCTCCTTGAGGCCTTGCCATAAATAACTGTAATACTATTATTACTTAACTTTTTTAACGTGTGTTTCAACGGCAGCGAATCAAACGTGAGTTTGTACATTTTGAAACTAATATTATAATAAGTGATATTTTTTATGTTTTTAACAAACAATTGCGGTGCCTAACATACTAGTTGGCCTTAAAAAAGAGCCTTGGAAGTTGTTTACAAATTATATAACATACATTTAAGTGTGAAATAATATTTGAGTCAAGTTTTGAATAACTTAGAAAATAAGATCTGTACTACGTGTAGGATAATTCTAGCTTTAAGCGTATGAACAATGGAGTACGTAGTATTAGCCTACGTAGTATTTTTCATATGAATGTAAATTATTGAATTGTAATAATGATTATATTAAAAAAATTAGTTATAAAATATATTCTTTGTATTAGTTACCTTTTACCTACATTACATTACCCACCGCAATAAACCAAAGTTGTTTACTATAACTAGGGCTAGGATGTTCCTGACATCTCCCATTTTTCTATTGGTAAATACATGCCTCAAAAATAGTTTTAAGTACGTAGTACATTTCAACCAAAAATACATATGTTATTTTGCCTGAAAATGCGTATTTTAATACTTTTTATGAATTAGGTCATTTTTAGGCTTTTTTATGGTATTATTGTACTTCTTTGATATATTCTGGTGAAAATGACACAGATCGCTTGAGTTTGAGCGCATTGTCGAGCAGAGCCAACTCTATATATGGCAAGAATTAAATTGATACAATATCGAGCTGAGCATATTATGCAAATATTTTTTTTTGCCAGTGTCACTTTCTACCTCTCCCTCAACCTCTGGAGTATTTCTCAAATACTGCGACCGGGAATTCCCACAAAAACTTTATACTTTATTAAATGTAACGATTTGATAGGAAAAACAAATTTTATAGGTCATTTTTTCCCCAATTTGTATGTTCTTTTTTGTTTTTAATGTACTATTTGTCTGCCTTTTTGTCACTTTCAAAGGTCCTAATCATCCGAGCCCTAACTATAACTATCCGGAGACTGGAACTGATCTGAATATCTGGTCCAGGGGGTACGAGCAACTAAACCCGACAGTTCAGTGTTGTTTAGATTTTGTTATTTTTTCTGTTTTTGCCTTCATACCGTGTAGGCAAATATACTATATTAGGATAGCTTTGCTATTAATACGATCAACCCCCCGATTTTAACACAGGTGGCGGTGGCGACAAACACCCTAAGGCCTAGGCATGCAACTAATTGCTATTGCATTGTTGCCATTAGATATCGATTATAGAAGGTTATTGTTGTTTGTAGCGCCAGTGGCGCGACGGTTACTTGGTCTGAACTTCATCGAATTCTTCGTTAATTATTTGTCGTCAATATTTCCCTTCAGTAGATCGTATTATTACTAATAGCGAAGCTATTCCTATTACAGTATAATTATATTTGGAGTAGTGTAGGCATCTTGAATAATTACATCAATCAAAGATTCAAAATACGTAGTAACTCGAAGTAGCTTAGCTTGCTGAGCTCCGCTTTGTAAGAACACATCAGAGGTAGCTCCAATGCTTATGAACCATCTTACTCTTGGTCTTGGGCAATTTACCCCAAAAAAGCAACATTGCAAAATTAAGCTACTTCTGTCTAAAATGGAACTGATACAAGTTCCTGTTTCTTTTTAGAAAACTGAACTGAGACAAGTTTCCGTTTCTTTTCAGAAAAAGGAACTGAGACATTTCTAGAGAGGAACTTAGTTTAGTTCCTTTCACCTTCTTTTGAAAATAATTGATTAAAATAATTATTATTATTATTATTATTATTATTTATTATTATTATTTTATTGGATGTATTTCATACAAACTCGGTCAAAACCGGAGCTAACATGTTGTACGGACTTACGTCAAGTACTTCCATGTGTATCTATATTACATACCTACATTATTACTTTGTCTTAACTCTTACTAAAATAAGTCATTTATAATATAGTTTGTAGATGATGTTTTCTTTCTGCTGTGTATGGTCGTGGCCGATTTCTCGTCGCCATCCTAGCATTTGCTCTTCGGACTATGGGAAACCACGAAAACCATGTCAGGATGGAAGCTGTCTCGGAATCTCGAAGTATCATTCTTAGTTTAGAAATTTACGAACTATTCTACACGTGTTGAGTATTACTGCCTTTTGAGTCTCGATATAAACATTGGGTGGAAGATCTAGTTGTTTAATGCTTTCATGTAGCTTCTTCGGTATGATGCCGTTGGCTGATATAATGAATGGGATTGTATTACCTTTTTCTGTTTTCCACATCTTCTTGATCTCAATTGCAAGTTCCACTATACTTGTCAATTTTTTCTTCCATGTAGTCTCGAGTTATGACACATTGGGACAGCAACGTCAATAAGGGTAGTTCTTGTTTCTTCTTGTCAATTATAATTATATCCGGCCTGTTGTGATGTATAGTTTGGTCTGTTATAACTGTGCGGTCGTAATAACTTGAAATCTTTGCTATCTAGTACTTTCTCCGGTTTGTAATTGTAGTAAGGTGTGTGTGTGTGTCAATGAGGTTGTATTTGATTGCTAATTTTTGATGAATAATGTTAGCTACTTGGTTATGTTTGTAGAGGTAATCTGTTTTGACATAGGGTGACTTGCACCCGAGATATGATGTGTTCGTTGTTTCACCCCTTACACTACATTTCTACTTATCGTTTACTGTCTGGCATCTTGTATAATGTATTTTTATAATTTTTCGTGCAATCACTCTGTCTTGAATCCAGCATAAAACCTTCTGTTTCTCCAAATAGTTCCCCGTTGTTTAACCACCTATTTGATGCTTAATATCTACGTGACCTTTATGTATTCATCATAATGTTCTCTGTGTAGGGTCCTTTTCTGAGAGCGTAACTCTTTTTGAAAGCGTCAGTTATGAATTTCCCTTTGTAGATTGACATTTTCGTTTGCTAGATTGAGTGAGTTAATGATTTGTCAGCTAGCACCACAAGCCCGCCCTATGCAGTGTTGATTGGTTGCTCTTTGTAAAAAATATTTCTTTAAAATGTCTAGTTGTTTATAATATAAGTTTTCAGATCATTAGGCCTGCGTCCTCCCTTGTTCTCTTGGAGTGTCAATCTCTCTATTGCTGATATTAGGATGATGCATTCTGTTGTTTAGTTAGTGGTAGTACGAGTTAAATATTCCAGCGCGTGATGTCTGTCTGCGTCCATTTAATGATTCCGAATGAATATGTCAGTACTGGTTATAGCATATGTTATTTCTTCCTGTGATCTGCTTTTGACCGTTTTAGTTGCGTCTTGGAGGATAGATTTTAGGTCGCTTCTTGTAATGTATCTATCAATTTTTCTTCATTACTTTATGTTCAATTCTGGCAGCTTGTGAGAATCCTAAATATTTGTACTACCTCGTTATCCATCCATTACTCCACTCCTATTCCATCATCTAGCTGGAACTCTTCTGCCTGCGTACCTTACCCTTTTCGATATGTAGCGTCTTACACTTGTCTACGGTCCACCCTCCATGCAGATATCTTGACTAAATCAAATGTAGTATTGATTAAACTGTTTTAGTTGACCAAAATTTGATGATATACTTTAGATCATCCATGAAGAATAGGTGAGATTGTGTGACATACCATCTTATTGTACTTAATTTTAAAATCCTTTGTTGATTCGTAAGCATATGGACAGTGTGTTTTAATGACAGAACAAAACCATAATGCGCTAAATGAATCCCTTGGAAAATGCCACGTTTAATTTGGATTGGATCTGTAGTTATCTGCTGTTTTTCATATTTGTTTTTAGTGTTGGTCTCCATGTCTTCATTACTGTCTTCAAAAAGTTTACAATTACGGGTTGATTTATATATTTGTAATATAATACAAAATGTGTGTACTCCAAATACTTCTGGAGTAACAAGGTTCCTTCATAAGCTCATAAGCATTCATAAGCATGTGTACTAAGCGATCCATAAATTGTTGAAGCTGCTACTGGACAGTGCTCACTAGCATTGCGCCTAGTAGAGCCAGCAGGTAACGGAATCCAGCCATTGTCTTCTAAAATTTTAAATATTACTATTATTGTTATGTGTGTTATTATTATTATTATTTCTTTTATTCACCAATATGAACATTACATAATGGGTATTTAAGAGCTTTCACCGAGATGACCACACCTCTAGGTGAACCCCTATTACAATAACAATTAATATACATGGACATTAAAAAATACAATACATACAAGAAATAACTGAAACAATGTCCTTCATACTAAAACTTTGGCGTGTCTATGGGGCGGTTCTATAATGCTTGCTGCCTTTTGAGCTCTGGAGTCCAGTGATTGCCCAGAGATATGTTGGAAGGGTTCTCTTTCAAAACTTTCTTCCATTTGTCCCACAAGCTCCAATTATAATGGAACAACCTTACAACTACATTCCACATTCGTTGATTTCTTTTGAAAGGTCTCGGTATCCTTTTGCGTTTCTCTGCTTCCTTTAATACTATGTTGGCTGTCTGATGGAATACTACATCGATGATCAAACATTTTTGAGTCTCTTTGTTTTACACAATGTCTGGTTTGGTTGTGAAGAACCTTTCGATCAGTGATTTATTTTGCTCCATTCCACAATATGGGTCACATTACATTGTCAACTACTTGCCTCTGGTTTAATGCAGTACCATTTGTCGAAGTTTCGATGTTATCACTTCTACAAATGTTCCACTGCAACAAATATGCCCCAACCTTATCATTTCAGGGGGGGGATCAATGTATTCCGTTTTTGCTACGACCGGGCATCCCGGAATAATGGTGCTCCACACGCTTTTCTTCATAAAGCTTACACAAAACGACACTTGTCATCTACTTTCGAGTTTTTGAGAATTCTTTTTTTCGTAACTTTTTGTTCTTAGGCTTGATCTTGTGGCAGCTAAATAAGAACTTTCAGTTTCACCGCTTGAGATTACTTCTGCCCCGCCACTTATTGGTTTGATCTTGTCATATGTGGTTGCATCATTCGTGTAATAGATTGTCCTGCAAAGGTTTAGAGACTTCCAGCACTTATTAGATCTTCCTGGATAATATTCTTAAATTTTCTTCTTTGATAACCTTTACCCTTGTTAGTGATGGACCATTGATCTGATTAATATCGTTAATTCCTACCTGATTGACACGTTGTTGCTTAACTTAATGATAGATTTTCTCATAGCTTTGCTAGACCTCATGTTTCCTTGAACCATTCTAATAAATTTTGTCATCTTCTTTACCTTCTATGATAAACTTAAAACCCATCATTGCTGTTTTGTATGACCCCTCTAGTTGAGTTATTCCACGACCCTCCATTCTTCCCTTGCGATATACAGTCTTTCCTACTTCCGCATCGTGGATGGTGCATTCCGTTTATTGTCAACAGTTTTCTTGTTTTTTGTTTTCGATCTAAATCTCTTTTTTCTCAATGCTCCAATCTAATATCCCAAAGCTTATAAGATAATACTGGGACAGCATTGACCCATTTGTCAATAGTTTTTATTTCGTCGTTCAATTCACTTTCAGTATTACATCTTAGGCGTCGTTTGTATTCTTTGTCTCAATTTATCGTTTCATTAATTCATGCCTGAACACCGTTACCTCTTCACTCCAGATACTTATAAGTTTGAGTCTTGACCAATGTCTTCAATAGTGGGATATGCTCGTCAGTTGGATGTTTTCACTTGAGCCAATCTTCCCTCTTTTTGATGTCGCTTTCTTGCACTTCTCGTTCCAAATTCCCATACAAATGTTGTACTGAAAGGTTTTGACAATATTTAGTAAGAACTACGTTCTTCAGTCCTTTTTTTGCAAATACTTTTTTTAAATCGTCCGCTGTACAGACGATGCGAAATTTATCTTCATTTGGCAATAATACATACCCAAACCTGCGGTCATTTGAGGCACTTTGTCAAAGGAACAGCTCATGCAGAATAGAAGTGCGATAACGAATCACCCCTGAAATATTCCTCGTTGTAGGTGAACATTACTTGATACGATTTCTTCGGTCTTCCGTTCTTATTTTCATAACTTGTATTCAATGTAAGCATCATATTTTGCAGAGTTGACAACAATTGGGCCTGACCTTATACATTTCCAATCTTTTAATATCCAACTATGTGGCCACTATCAAATGCCTTTCTTGTAATCAATCCACCTACGCTAGATTTCTTTCTGCTCTGTTTACAATTTTCCATTATAGCTTTACCTCAACAGAGAATGATCCTTACAGCATAAACGTATTTCTACAACAACCTTTTGCTCTAATGGCATTACATTATTTGTAGCTAAAAATACTTGCATTCGTTTACAGGTTATAATTGACCGTTTAAGATTTTATACATTGTATGTAAACATGTGATAGGTCTATAATTTTTTGGTTGTTCAGTTTGTGCGACTTGGTAACAAATACGTACCCCTGTGGTAAAACCATACTGGTGCGTCTTCAGGATGAACTAAGCATTATTAAGCAAAGTTACTAGAATAGTATGAGTGGATGTCAGGTTTTTTCAGCCCGAAAGTTGATAATTTGCTGGGCCCTGGTGCTTTCCAGCTAGAACTTTTCCGAAGGAACTAGGACAATCACCCACTGTAATGTTCTTTCCCAATTCATATCCGGAGAATCAGCACAATCCAATTCTTGATGTTGAATCCCACATTTAGCTTCTGAATTATGCCTTTTTATTATCTTCCAGATTATTTCCAAAAAAATTCTATTTCATCTTTTGTTGGTGATTTTTTTTTATTCCAATTTTTTTTTTTCACAAGCTCTCCCTGTAGAATTTATTTCCCATTTTTCTGAGAAAGTTTGTATTTTGTCTAAATTGCAAGCGTTTTTCTTATTTGTGTTTCTTCTTATTCTCTGAGCTTTTTTGCCTGACTTCTGTTTCAATTGCTCTTCTACTTGACCCGCATCTTGGACTTGTGTATACTATACTTTTCAAAAGTTGTCGTTTCTTTACAGTAATTTGTACAAAAGATTAATTTTAGGTTCTTATTTCATGAAAAAAGGATAGGTTTCTTTCCGCCATGAATCAATTTGTTTTTGAATTCCGTATTTTCCACTTTGGTGTAATACCGAACTGTTTTTAAAAAGTGATTGTTCTCCTTTTTTTACAAGCTTGTCTGTAATAACTGAGGCATGTCTATAAAGTAGATGACATTAAAGCTTGTTATGTCTATTGGATGCAATTCAACATAATTCTGTCTAAAACATCGTTAGCATTTGAGTTAATTGTTCTGCTTTTTTGTTTAATCTTATTTTTAGCGAGCGTTCACGGGGGTTTTTTATGAATATTTGAATTTGTATCCATTGATAATAATTTCGTCCCATAAGTTGGCACTTTCTTTCAGTCAAACAGGAATGCACTTTTCTCTAGATTGTGTTCATTGACATTCAGTTTCCTCTCTACCACCCCTATCTGGTACCAATATTGTCCTAGTTCTTCCATCCGGGTAAGCGGCAAATCTTGTACGGGAATGACATTGTCCAGTTCTCTTCCCTCTGAGTTGAGGCTAGCAGGACTACCGCCAATTAAGCACAACTCTTACATCCTTGTTTGATTACACTTACTCGTAATCAATAGTTTTTCTTTTTTCTTGTTCAATGAATCCTTCCTTTGATTCGCTAGCTTGTTGGCATTCAGATCTGGTCTTTTTTTAGGGTTGGCGTTCCCGCCAAAGTTTGGTAGGTTTGTTTCAAATTTATTGTCCCCCGTTGTTTCTTGCACATAAAAATGCACCACATAATTCGTATATTTCCTCTCTACTCCATGGTTGGTGTTTGTATGTAATGATTAAGGTTATCTTATCATCAACCTCGTGCTCTTATTATAGTTCCAGGTCCATTTTGAATTTCTTCTTATATTATCCTGGTTCCATTTTCGGATATATTACTTCTATACCACAGTGCATCTTTTTACCAACTTCCTTGATTTTAACTTTCAAGTAACCTGATCTCCTGCACTGTTGTTGCTATACACCTTTAGCATGCCAGTGCATCTCTACTATTTCCATTGATGCAATAACAAAACACTTTTCCCAGTTATAAAACTGTATAATAAATTTTAAAATACTAAAACATACAATATAACTCATAGGAAGCTTCCACTCACCTATTATATTAATTTATTATTATATTATTATTATAGTGGTTCTTGTATTGTTCAAAAAATTCTCAGGTACATTTTGCGTCCTGGTTATACACAAGGCGGGGTGAGGCCCAGCGCCAACAAAAGTTTACATTATAACAAGCGTGAAACATAGTATTAAGTACACATATACTGTCGACACATTAATTAAGTAACAAAAATTATAATAAAGATGAGTGTGATAACAATCAATAAAGTTTCTCTCTATAAAACAAGCAATTGTAATGGCAAAATCTTTAAAGAGAGAGAGAGAGAGAGAGAGAGAGAGATTAGAGAGAGAGAGAGGAGAGAGAGTGATTACTTGGCGAAAATCTTCTGACTATGTGGCACTTTTGAAGGATTGACTGCTTTCTGCATGCTGATGTAGAGATTTGGGAGACAGACCCAGGCATGGTAGGCTGGCAAAGAGGGAAGTATGGTATGACTCCAGTGTCGCCCGCTGGATCACATAGGCACGACAGTAACAGTTTTCATTTTCCAATTCTTGTTATTTCTTGACTTAAATTTGTATTTTTCCACCTTAGTGTTTGGTGTTCTCAATATTTTTACTCCTGGGGATCGCAATGTCCAACTAGATAATCTGTAATTTCTGTTAGATTTATCGCATAAAAGATGTCCTTTTGTTGTGCATCTATGGTTTTGTCTGTTATAACTGTTTATCCCAATACATTATAAATTCTCATTTTTCGATACAGTTGCAGGAGAATACTTGTAATAAGGAGTGGATGACAAGTAGATGGCGTTCATTCCTAGATGTTGATAAACTATCTTTGCTACCTGATTATGCCTACTGAGGATACCACGTGTTGGCAATTGTGAAGGCCAACCCAGCTAAAACACGGTCTATTGTCTCCGTAAACTTTTTGCATTTTTCTACCATATCATTGTCATTGGGATTTTGTGATGAATTTTTTATAGTTTGTTGGGATTTATAACCTGACTCTTGGATGGCGAACATAAATCCTTCGGTTTCAGCAACAAATCTCCTTTGTGAATCCATCTTATTATTATTATTATTATTATATTATTATTATTATTATTATTATTATTATTATTGTGATGAGTTAATTTACCATTACTTTTTTTTAGTAAAGTGATAAATGGGGGGGAAATGCCGAAAGTTTCCCAAGGAATCCGTTTGCTTCCGTCACCCAACTGACAAGGGGGTGGAGCCATTTTCGAAAATCTTGGGAAGTCCCAAGATATTTTTATACTGTAGTTTACGATATTATATAGGCCTACTACTGGAATTAGACGCAATTACGACGGCGAAATTTTTTTTTTTAGAAAGTAACGTTAAATTTGTTCTAAGTCACTACAAAATAGTAACTTTCACGTTACAAAATTCCTAAATTTAAGAAAAGGAACGCGTTCATATTAAAGTTCCTGAAAAACAAACCCGTTCCTCTCCCAGACAGCTTATGAAGGAACCTTGTTACTCCAGAAGTATTTGGACTTTGGAGTACGCACATTTTGTATAATGTAGGCCTGTTTCAAGTACTGAGTGTTATAATAATCTTCACCTGTCTGTTACTGCACTATTTAATTAATAATGTATGTCCTGTTCCGTTACCTGCTGGATGTACTGAACCAGTAAGCCAGCATGTGTAGGGCCTACTAAGCGATCCATAAATTGTTGAAGCTGCTACTGGACAGTGCTCACTAGCATTGCGCCTAGTAGAGCCAGCAGGTAACGGAATCCAGCCATTGTCTTCTAAAATTTTAAATATTACTCTAGCTATTCATTGTTCTTGTTTTTACTATGAAGCCACTAGAAGTTTTGTCCTAGAAGATGAAATTTGTTCTAAATGGAGGCTACTTTAAATTGACTGCAGTCATCATGAGCAAAAGCTGTAAGGGTGGGCCTACTTATGCAAACCTGATCCAAATTTGTAGCCTGATCACTACAAGATTGTATCTCGTTAGTGAATTGGTGGGTAAGATAGGGGCTGGATGCACAACAGTCGCTTACCGTTCACCGCAACTAAGAGTCCACCAAGTATCAATTTTCGAACACGGCCACATTATTTTTCATAAGCGCATACGATTGTTCGATTACTTAGTAGCAGTGGTTTGTAAGTGACTGTTGTGCATCCAGCCCTTGTTGATCATGGTCATTAGGGAAATGCTAGGTGTAGAGGCGTTAAGTGACAGGATGGGAAGTTCACGGTGGAGATGGTTTAGAGATATGAAACAAATTACGGAAAGAAGGAGACCATAGCAGTAGAGTTACAGGCAAGAGGAAAGAGCTAAGAGAATGTGGAAGAGATCGGATTGAGAAAGAAGTGAATAAATTTGGTTCAAAACCCAAGCTGACTCTATATTCAGGCTAGTATGGATAATTGACGCGGGAAACGGCATTGATGATGATGAATATTGAGGCTAGTATGGATAATTGACGCGGGAAACGGCATTGGATGATGATGAATATTCAGGCTAGTATGGATAATTGACGACCTCCCCTCTCCTCCCTCAATACATTTGGAGGAACACAAAGTTAAAAAAATTTGCCCCTACTTTCAAAATGTCGCTATGCTATGCTGCTATGGGTGAATGGTTAATCATGGCCAGCCAACAGAATTTATAAATATAGACCTCGGGTATATTTTTAAATGTTAAGTTCCAAAAGTGGGGTACGGCCATTATGCGAAGCCATCTGTCCGGTGTTTACAACAAAATCAAAATAGGGGTGCGGCCACTTCTCAATGGTGACCTATAATCGAGTAAATACAATCCTAGTTGGTCATTATTTGCCCGTTGATAACGTCGGGCTCGACAGGTTAAGGGGATTAATATAAATACAGAACAGAACAAAGGTTTCACAATTAAATTGAAAGTTACTGTCTGATTTTTTCTTTTGTTTTTGTGAAAAAGTGGAAAATGTCAGATTATGCTAATCCCATGAAGAGCGGAAAATTGCAAACTTGCCATTAAAGGTGGCACATATAATTAGGGTGCTGGTTCGAAGAGTATGGCTCTACGAGGACGTGGGTTCGAATCCCGAATAAGGCATGGATTTTTTGTTATTGTTCTTCATCGTCATCTATCACTACTCATCGTCTCAAATAGCCTAAGCCCTTAGTAATCAAATTATTGCAAACTTATTATTGTACCAATGTGTTTAGGAGTAATTGGATGAGCGAAGCGAAGATTCCACATTTCACTACACTGGAGAAAAAAATCCGGAATGTTTTTTTCTTTTTTTTTTGTATTTTTGTGTGTCTGTTAACACGATTCCGGCTAAACCGATACTCCAATTGCGATGAAATTTTATGGAGACCTTCGAAATCTCTGAACTTAGAACTGCCACGTTTTTGAGCGCAATCGAAAAATTATTTCTCATAAAATTCGCAATTTTACGATTTTTTTCGATTTTTTAAAAATTCTTCGACTTAAACACGTACATGGTTTATTGATTGTAATGATTTTTATACAGAACCTTTATTTTATGAATTAATATATTCGTGTGAAATTTGAGCGTAATCGAAACATTATTTCTCATGAAAATTGCAGTTTTACGTTTTCTTTCGATTTTTTAAATTTCTTCGGCTTATAACACCTACATGCTTTACCCGATTGTTATTATTTTTATACATAACCTTAATTTTGTGAATTGATATACCTGCGAAATTTGAGCGGAACCGAAAAATTATTTCTCATGATAATTGCAATTTTTCATTTTTTTTTTTTTAATTTCTTCGACTTATAACACCGACATGCTTTATCCGATTGTAATGATTTTTTCACAGATCCTTAATTTTATGAATTAATATATTCGTGAGAAATTTGAGAGTAATGGAAAAATTATTTCTCATAAAAATCGCAATTTTACGCTTTTTTACGTTTAAAAAAATACGCTCATCCAACAACGCGCCTGAAAAAGCGTTTGCGAAGCTTCCTAGTATAATTTTTGTCAACAATAAAGTTTATAATATTTATAACATTTTCGATAATGAAACTGTTTTTTTTTATTTTTTTTTAAATGTATGGGGATGCTCACTCGGAAAACAAGAGAACATGAGGCTTGACAAATACACATGAGCTAGGAATTCTTTTTCGAGTGGGGGGGGAGGGGGGTGGAGGAATGATGAGCTGATTATTTTTTTTCTTATGCATGCCGAGTGCCAACAAGTCAGCACACCTCAGTTTACTGACTGCAACTAGTTTTTTCTGTTGTGGCCATGCTTGGGGGATAGTAGAGTTAGTAGATGTAATATTACATGTAATACAAAGTTATAGTTGTTCCGAAGCAAGTAAGCAGATTACAGCCAATCAGCGGTCCCCGATTTAAAATTCTGATTGCTTATTAGCCCGCCGAAACCGCGCGCATCTGCTTACTTGCTTTGGAGCAACTATAGGCCTAATACATAATGCTGCTAGAAGGCGATGACTAACTCGACCCTGTTTACTCCTACCCGAGTTGGGGGGTTTTCATTTTCAGCTATCTGCACACGCCGTCCCGAAAGATTTACAATCTTGAAACTCGGTATATGACCTGATATGTGTCCATGACATACCAAAAAAAAAATCAGCCCGATCCGATAACCCGTTCTGTGTTAAAAAAGTGCGTAAAAATCGAAGAAAATCTTCCGGCTGGTTGGTTGGTTGGTTGGTTGGTTGGTTGGTTGGTTGGTTGGTTGGTTGGTTGGTTGGGGGAGGGATTCTGACAGAGAGGAATAAGAGCCTACAGAGAAAACGGTGCATCTTAGAACTATATGAAACTTGGATTACACTTAGATGTACCTCAGACTCACATACTTCCGCCGAGAGGCAAGCAATCTTCCACCCCCAACACTCCCTAAATCATCCCCTAAAATTAAAATAATTCATAGCTCGAACCCAAAATTGAATTTTTAATCAAATTAGTTATTAAAATTATGTTCTAATGTGTTTTAACCCAATTGGCCTATTCTCATTATATAAACCACATTTTGTCAACCCCCATCCCTCATAGTTTATATTATTTTTACCTTGATTTCCAGCATTCACCACGAAGGTACCTAATGAGTTATCATCATGAAATTTAACGTGATGGTACATAATAATATGAAAAATAATCCGCCGAGAGGCAAGCGATATTCCACCCCCAACATCCCATAAAATTGGAATAATTCATAACTCTAATCTAAAATTGATGTTTTATACAAATTAGTTGGATGAGCGTAGCGAGCGAAGCGAAGATTCCATTCTACTACACTGGAGAAAAAAATCCGGAATGTTTTTTTTTCTTTCTTTCTTTCTTTCTTTTTGTATTTTTGTCTGTTTGTCCACACGATTCCGGCTAAACCGATACTCCAATTGCGTTGCGACCTTCGAAATCTCTGAACTTCGAACTGCCACGTTTTTGAGCGCAATCGGAAAATTATTTCACATGAAAATCACAAATTTATGACTTTTTTCGATTTTTAAAACATTTCTTCGACTTATAACACCTACATACTTTATCCGATTTTGATGATTTTTGCACAGAACCTTTATTTTATGAATTAAGATATTCTGGGGAAATTTGAGCGCAATTGAAAAAATATTTATCATAAAAATCGAAATTTTACGAGTTTTTTCTTTTTTTAAACAATTCTTTGACTTATAACACCTACATGCTTGATCCGATTGTAATGATTTTTTTCGCAGAACCTTAATTTTATGAATTAATATATTAGTGTTAAATTTGAGCTCAATCGAGAAATTATTTCTTATAAAAATCGCAAATTTACGATTTTTTTAAACAATTACGACTAATTAAAATAAGTTAAAAAATTAAAGTTAATTTTTTATTTTATTTAATTTAATTTAAAAAAAATTTCAACACAGAACAACAGAAAATTCGCATAACACATGGCAGCTCAATGCACCAATTACGCTCATGTTTTCCTAGATATTAAAATTATGTTCTATAATTTTTTAACCCAATCGGCCTATTCTTATTTCCTTAACCACATTTTTCAACCCACATCCCTTTATAGTTTATATTATTTTTACCTTGATTTCCAGCATTCACCATGAAGGCACCTTATGAGTTATCAGGATGAAATTTGGCATGATGGTACATACTAATTGGATGAGCGTAGCGAGCGAAGCGAAGATTCCATTTCACTACACTGGAGAAAAAAATCCGGAATGTTTTTTTTTCTTTCTTTCTTTCTTTCTTTTTTTTGTATTTTTGTCTGTCTGTTAACACGATTCCGGCTAAACCGATACTCCGATTGCGATGAAATTTTATGGATGCCTTCGAAATCTCTGAACTAAGAACTGCCACCTTTTTGAGCGCAATCGAAAAATTATTTCTCATGAAAATCGCAATTTTACGATTTTTTTTCGATTTTTTAAAAATTTCTTCGACTTATAACTCCTACATGCTTTATCCGATTGTAATGATTTTTTCACAGAACCTTAATTTTAAGAATTAATATATTCGTGTAAAATTTGTGTGCAATCGAATAATTATTTCTTATGAAAATTTCAATATTACGATTTTTTCCTTTTCTTAAATTACAATTAATTTTAAAAAATTAAGTTAATTTTTTATTTAATTTGATTTAATTTAAAAAAAATTTCAACAAAGTTCTGATTTTTTCACAGAACAACAGAAAATCCGCATAACACATGGCAGCTAAATGCACCAATTACGCTCATCCAACAACGCGGCGGGACTTAAGCGTTTTCCTAGTATGAAAAATAATTCACCGAGAGGCAAGCGATATTCCACCCCCAACAACATCCTAAATCATCCCCTGAAATTGGAATAATTCATAGCTCTACCCAAAATTGAATTTTTGGATGAGCGTAGCGAGCGTAGCGAGCGAAGCGAAGATTCCATTTCACTACACTGGAGAAAAAATCCGGAATGTTTTTTTTCTTTCTTTCTTTTTTTTCGTATTTTTGTCTGTTTGTTAACACGATTCCGGCTAAACCGATACTCCGATTGCGATGAAATTTTATGGAGGTCTTCGAAATCTCTGAACTTAAAACTGCCACGTTTTTGAGCACAATCGGAAAATTATTTCTCATGAAAATCGCAATTTTTTTTTTTTTTCGATTTTTTTTTAATTTCTTCGACTTATACAACACCTTCATGCTTTGTCCGATTGTAATGATTTTTTCACAGAACCTTAATTTCATGAATTGATATATTCATGTAAAATTTGTGCACAATCGAATAATTATTTCTTATGAAAATTTCAATATTACGATTTTTCCTTTTTTAAAATTACGATTAATTAAAAAAATTAAAGATATAAGTTAATTTTTTTAAATTTAATTTAATTTTTAAAAAAACTTCAACTTAGTATATTTTTTCACAGAACAACAGAAAAACCGCATAACACATGGCAGCTCCATGCACCAATTACGCTCATCCAACAACGCGGCGGGACTTAAGCGTTTTCCTAGTTATTCAAATTAGTAAGTTATGTTTTAATGTGTTTTAACCCAATCGGCCTATTCTTATTTCCTTAACCATAATTTTTCAACCCCCATCCCTTATAGTTTATATTATTTTTATTATATTATCATATTATATTATTTATATATTATATTATTATTATACATATTATCATTATTATTGTATTAAGGCATATTCTAATGACTACTTATCACTTTTACTGTATAGGCCTGTATTCTATTACTTCATACTATTGTGTAATAACACATCATTATTATTGCACACATATTCTACTACTTTGTACTATAATTATTTAATAATTAATCTATATTCTATCTTAGTCTACCTAATTGTTACAGGTTAAAATTGAGTCTAATTAAATATATGCATTATGTATTGTATTGTATTGTGTGGCTCGTTGGTCTTGTGGTTAGCGTATCTGCTTCCAATGCAGAAGGTCCAGGGTTCGATTCCCGCGAAAGTCAGAAGTTTTTTAACTTCTGATTTGGACTTCAGTCCATCAGTTCTTGTCTTAGGAGTTTGTAAACGGTGACTTTGGAGCCGTCCTAGCAACGAAGCACATAATAAATTTCAGAGTTGTTCTGAATCGGCCTTGTTGATTCTGGCGTTGATTCGCGGGTGTTCGCACTGTCCATACCACTGATTGCTATATTTCTTATTAAAAATATCAATCTTTGGTTGGTTATCGCTCACTCGTCAATTGCGTCGGAGCCTGCAGGGTTGGCTTGGTCGCTTTGATTTAAAGTCCCCCACTGAAAATCAGTTATATAACTGAGTGGGTATAGACTCTAAATAAAATGTATTTATTTATTTATTTATTTATTTATTTATCTGTGGCAACATCAATAAAACTATCTAGGTATCTATCTATCTACCTTGATTTCCTGCATTCACCATGAAGGCACCTAATGAGTTATCAGCATGAAATTTGGCATGAAAGTACATACTAATATGATAAATAATTCGCCGAGAGGCAAGCGATATTCCACCCCCAACACCCCCTAAAACTGGAATAATTCATAGCTCTAACCCAAAATTGAATTTTTAAATCAAATAAGTAAATTATGTTTTAATGTGTTTTTACCCAATCGGCCTATTCTCATTTCCTAAACCACATTTTTTCAACCCCCATCCCTAATTGTTGGATGAGCGTAGCGAGCGAAGCGAAAACTTCAATTTCACTGACCCCTCAAAAAATTTAGCTCCAATGTTTTTTGTTTGTTTGTTTGTTTTTCTGTCTGTTTGTTCGCACGATTCCGGGCAAACGGCATATGCGATCTTGATGAAATTTTGAGGGGACCTTCGAAATCTCTGAACTTAGACCTGCCACGTTTTTGGGTACAATCGAAGAAAAATTTCTCATGAATATAGTACTTTTACGATTTTTTTTCGATTTTTAGTGCGAAATTTTCGTGACATTTTCCCCGATTCTGACCAAACGGGTGGGGCTAGAACGTTCATATTTCACATGGACATTAAAGTTATGGTGATATAGTACCTTTTGAAAGAAAAAGTTGAAAAAGTTAGCCAGAATCCATAGAAATAAAGGTTTTAAAATGAGTTTTTTGAGGTTTAAAATAACAATTAACAA
The DNA here is from genome assembly GCA_024449915.1 of Sweltsa coloradensis. Taxonomy (NCBI): domain Eukaryota; kingdom Metazoa; phylum Arthropoda; class Insecta; order Plecoptera; family Chloroperlidae; genus Sweltsa; species Sweltsa coloradensis. The sequence goes on from JAMZAV010002122.1 coordinate 191,560, forward strand.
GTAACAATAGAAACTTGACAACAATCACCTACAATGCATTCACAAAGCACTTGCAAAGGAAAAGTGGTCCCACGCAAACTAAAAACTTACAAAAACGCTCATCCATCAACGCGGCGGGACTTAAGCGTTTTCCTAGTTTATGTTATTTTTACCTTGATTTCCAGCATTCACCATGAAGGCACCGAATGAGTTATCAGCATGAAATTTGGCATAATGGTACATAACTAGGAAAACGCTTAAGTCCCGCCGCGTTGTTGGATGAGCGTAATTGGTGCATTGACCTGCCATGTGTTATGCAGATTTTCTGTTGTTTTGTGAAAAATTTATTACTAAGTCGATTTTTTTTAAATTAAATTAAATTAAATAAAAAATTAACTTTATTCTTTTATTTTTTCTTAATCGTAATTTTAAAAAAGAAAAAAATCGTAAAATTGCTATTTTCATAACAAATAATTATTCGATTGCGCTCAAATTTTACACGAATATAATAATTCATAAAATTAAGGTTCTGTAAAAAAAATCATTACACTAGGAAAACGCTAAAGTCCCGCCGCGTTGAAGGATGAGCTTTTTATAGTTTTTAGTTTGCGTGGCATATCTTTACTTTTGCAAGTGCTTTGTTTTGTTGCCTACACATTGAAGTGATTGTTGTCAAGTTTCTATTGTTTCTTGTTGGTATTATTTACCTTAAAAAACTTATATTAAAAGCTTTATTTCTATGGATTCTGGCTAACTTTTTCAACTTTTTCTTTCAAAAGGTACTACATCACCATAACCTTAATGTCCATGTATAATATGAACGTTGTAGCCCCACCCGTTTGGTCAGAATTGGCCCAAATGGCACGAAAATATCGCACAAAAAATAAAAAAACTTATATTAAAAGCGTTATTTCTATAGATTTTGGCTAACGTTTTCAACTTTTTTTAAAAAAAAGCAATACATCACCATAACCTCAATGTCCATGTGAAATATGAACGTTGTAGCTCCACCCGTTTGGTCAGAATCGGCCCAAATGTCACAAAAATATTGCACTAAAAATCGAAAAAAAAATCGTAAAAGTACGATATTCATGAGAAATATTTCTTCGATTGTACTCAAAAACGTAGCAAGTCTAAGTTCAGAGATTTCGAAGGTCCTGTCAAATTTTCATCAAGATCGCATAATTATGCCGTTTGCCCGGTAGAGAGCGAACAAACAGACAAAAATACAAAAAAAACAAAACAAACAAACAAAAAAAAAACACCCGAGCTAAATTTTTTGGGGGGTCAGTGAAATTGAAGTCTTCGCTTCACTCGCTTCGCTCATCCAAATAGGATAAAGCATGTTACTAAGTCGATTTTTTTTAAATTAAATTAAATTAAATTAAAAATTAACTTTATTCTTTTATTTTTTCTTAATCGTAATTTTAAAAAAAGAAAAAAATCGTAAAATTGCTATTTTCATAACAAATAATTATTCGATTGCGCTCAAATTTTACGCGAATATAATAATTCATAAAATTAAGGTTCTGTAAAAAAATCATTACAATAGGATAAAGCATGTAGGTGTTATAAGTGAAAGAATTGTTAAAAACTAGGAAAACGCTAAAGTCCCGCCGCGTTGAAGGATGAGCTTTTTATAGTTTTTAGTTTGCGTGGCATATCTTTACTTTTGCAAGTGCTTTGTTTTGTTGCCTACACATTGAAGTGATTGTTGTCAAGTTTCTATTGTTTCTTGTCAATTGGTATTATTTACCACTGCCTCCTAGATGTTCGTCGTGGCTCCTCGTTACCTGCCTGTCCACGCGCACAGTGTTAATTGTTGTCCAAAGCGCTAGTTACCGTCCCCAAGAGCTTTCTTTTGTTTTTGATGTTGTTGTCACATTAAATGTCATCTCTCATGTATTTTACTGTTGAATCCAACTAAATTGAATGTTTTAGATCGTATTTTGTATACAAATGATGACACCACCACAATACTTGAAAATGAAGACACCTCCACAAGACCCATAAATGAAGGCACATCCACAAAATCTGAAAATGAAGGAACTACGACAAGACCTCTACAAACCAGGTCAAAAATACCTACACCGATAAAAACACAAGTGACAAACACACTTAAGAAAACAACTAAACCACCTACATCCAAATACAGAACACAACAAATAGAACCAAAAATCACAAGAAGTGTATCGAAACAAAACTCTTTTTTATTGACCCAAGAACACCACAAACCCAAAGCAAAATGAACCAAAACCACAAAAATAAAGAAATAAACCACACAATAAACCATTTAAACACAAAAAGCCATAGGCCTACACTCAAAATAATCCACCAAAACATTCAATGTATAAGAAACAAAATACAACTTTTAGAAATATTCCTCCAAAATGAATACGCCCAAAATAACGAAATTGACATTCTTAACATCTCGGAACACTGGCAAAATGAAGAAAATCTCAAATCACTACACATTACAAACTACACTTTAGCCTCATACTACTGCCGTAAATCACACATACATGGAGGGACAGCAATATACGTAAATAATAAACTAAACGCTACTATAGTTGAACGATCAGATATAGTATCTAAATCAATAGAAATACACCTTGAATGTGCAGCCATAGAACTAAAAGTAAAAACAAAAGCAAAACGTAATCATAAATACACACAAGAAAATCTCCCTATAGAAAACCTTATAATAATAACCATTTACCGATCAACAAAAGGTGACAGTAAAACATTTTTTCAACAATTAGAAATAATACTTAACCAACTCATTCAAGAAAACAAAGAAATAATATTACTAGGTGATTTTAACATTAACTCAAACCCTACAAACAAAACCGAAGAAAAACTAAATAAAGAGCTACAAAATCTACTCGCAACATTTGACCTAGACACAACAATACATCAACCAACAAGACATGATCAATACCACAATAAAGGCTCATCAATAGACAAAATCATCACAAACGTAACACAATCCTACTCGTCAACCATTGTGGAAAGTCAGCTGTCCGATCACAATGCACAACAAATCACAATAGAACAAGACACCCAAACTCCCCAAACAGAGATAAAGTTAATTAGACTAGGAAAACGCTCAGTTGGACGCGTTGTTGAGCGAGCACCGGTACGTGCAACATGACCCGAGTACGACATTCCCATAAGGCCCACCACACAGTGTAGGCCTAACTGGATATTGACATTGTACACTTTATACTATTCCAACATCTTTGCATTGTTCTAATTCACGTCATGCCTTCTAAAGTGTATCTTTGTATCTTCACTGCCTCCTTCATTTTTAACATCATTTTTCGAAATATGATTACCAATAAGTCTTTAAGGTCTTGACCGATTTAGCTGAAAATTTGGAAAATAGGAGAGAATGTTGTACTTATTGACCCTGCAAAATTTCATAAAGATCGGTACATTTTTATTTTTTTATATAATTTTTTATTTTTTATAACCAACGATTGGATTTTGTTCAAAAACTATACAGCAACCCGCCTAGGTGGTATGTACATGTGTTCAAAATTTCAGGTCGATCAGAGAAACGGTGCGACCTGTATCGAAGCAGTAACAGAAAAAAAAAAAAAAAAAACAGACATTCGAGCCATAAGAGTCAAGTGGAGACGCTCGCTTCGCTCGCTCAAAAATATACACAGCAAAGAAGGGAAACTTTTAGACAAGAACTAGGAAACACAAAATGGGACACAATAACTCAAACATCTTGCCCAAATGAAGCTTACAACAAACTGGAAAATATGTTGAAAACGGCCTTCACTTCACACTTCCCAGAAACTAGCATAAAAGTAAAAAATCTGCACAAAAACCCTAGATGGATAACAAAAGGAATTATAATAAGCGCTAACAACCTCAAATCGATATATTCACTAGCACGCCACTATTCACACTCAGACTTTATAAATAGCTATCACAAAACATACAAACGCATATATCAAAAAACCATTGAAGCAGCAAAAAGACTGGACACTGAACAAAGAATCACATCTAGTAAAAACAAATCAAAAGCAACTTGGAACATAATTAAAGAAAACACAAATAAAATAGAAAAGATTAAAAAGGAAAACATAGAACTAGAAATCGACAACAAAATAGAAACAAACGGAAACGTTATATCAAACACGTTCAACAAATTCTTTGCCCAAACAGCAACACGACTCCAAGACAACAGCAACAAAACAAACGACATGACATACAAAGACTATCTAAATAAGACTAAATCACCACAAACCTCAATCGTCATATATCAAACAGATGAAAATGAAATAATAGAAACAACGAGGCTGCTAAAGAGCAAAACCTCAACTGGGATAGATCTTGTACCAATTAGTTTAATACAAGAATGTATAATAGAATTAGCCACTCCACTCAAACAAATTTTCAACCTGTGTTTAGATGAGGGAACCTTCCCTGATAAATTAAAAATTGCAAAAATCATCCCAATACTTAAAAAAGGAAATAAGATGGAAATAAATAACTACAGACCAATAGCACTCCTACCAGCAATATCCAAAATATTTGAAAAAATCTTAGCAATTAAAATTACAAACTTTCTAGAAAAACACAGCATTTTATCCACCAAACAAAACGGATTCAGGAAGGGGAAAAATACCATAGACACAATCGAAAAATTCGTAAATGTAATTAGTAACTCCCTGGACCAAGGCATTCCCCTCATTGGTATTTTCTGTGACCTGTCAAAGGCGTTTGACTGTGTAAATCACCAAATCCTTCTTGACAAGTTACATCATTATGGGATCAGAGGGAAACCCCACAAATTACTTAAATCATACCTATCAAACCGTCAACAATACACAGAAATAACAATGCAAAACTCAAATAACACGACCAAAATAAATTCTCACATGCAAGCCTCAGAACATGGAGTACCTCAAGGCTCGATTTTAGGACCACTCCTATTTATTATCTACATAAACGACTTGCCAAACATCATAGAGTTAATTGAAATATTTGCTGATGACACAAGCATCCTCTCCACAGAAACAAAAATCCTTTCACTTAAAGAATCAGCAGAACTAGAATTGGAAAAAGCTACAAAGTGGCTCCTAGCAAACAAATTAATATTAAACGAAACAAAAACTTTTATTCACTTTAACTCGACAAAAAAGGAAAAAAATTCCGAACAGATAGGAGAATTAACAAACAAACACACTAACTCAAAGATACAAAACTCAAAAAGCACACAATTTCTAGGACTTATAATAGACAAAAATCTGACATGGAATCCACACATTGAAAACCTTACAAAGAAACTCAACTCGGCATGCTTCGCAATCAGACAGATCAGAAATATATCGAACATAAAAACAGCAAAAATCGTCTACAACTCATACTTCAAATCGCACTTAAGTTATGGAATAACCCTATGGGGGACCTCAACATCATCGCAACAGATCTTCAAAATTCAAAAAAGAGCAGTCAGAGCAATAGTAAAGGCAAACCCTAAAACATCTTGCAAACCCATCTTCACACAACTAAAGATATTCTCTGTGATGTTTTGTTATGACACAACAGCTGACTGGTCACCGCTGCATGATGTGGATGCAGACAGCCAAATAGAAGGCTGTGTTTGGTCATATGACCTAGGCCTGGTCACTTCCGTTTCCTGTTGGTTGGAGGCCATGACATAGAGGTTTCACTTATGTATCGTATTACCTGTTTCTATTAATTAAAGAACCCAATCTAAGTTCAACAACGAGTTATTAATGTAACTAATAACAACCCTAATATCATCTCATGGTGTCAAGAAGTACGCAGCAGAAATACAGGTTAGGATTCAGACGATAATAAAAGATAAGTGAACGCATAACCTCACATTCGCCGACCACATGGTAAGTGATAGCCTAGAATCACTTACAATTAGCATTTTCAGTTGTAAAAGCATAGTAACTGCCAAAATAACTTGAGAAGAAAATGTCTAAAGAATATAGGAAGCCCCCCGAATTGGAATTGTCGGGAAATGTCCATCAAAATTGGAAATTCTGGAAGCAGAAATTCGAAATATACATGAGGGCGTCACAGGGCTACAAAGAAGACCCTGAAGACCAAGTCGCAATATTTCTCAATCTAATTGGGGACGAAGCGTTACGGACGTATAATACGTTTGATTTGAGCAATCAAGAAAGGAAATCGCTCGAGGCCGTGATGAGCAGATTCGAAGCGTACTGTTCGCCAAAGAAGAACATAGTGTTTGAACAATACATGTTTTTCAATCGTTCTCAAAGCGAGAGCGAAACATTTGACCAGTTCCTAACGCAGTTGAAGATCCTTGCTAACTCGTGCGAGTTTGGTGAAAACCTAAAACCGCTACTACTCCTACGTATAGTGATTGGGGTTAGGTATCCAGGGATGAAGGAGAAACTACTACGAATTCCGGATCTCACCCTAGAGAAGGCATCAGAATTCTGCAGAGCTGCCGAAGTGAGTCGAGAGCAAGCACAGGTCCTGGAGGAGAAGACCGCCATCGACTACGTGAAGAAACAGCCCGGGAGAAAGCAGAAGACCGTAGGCCTACCGAAACCGCCTAGGCCTATGAATGATGGCAACAGTAGTGCTACAAAAATCAAGTGTTCAAAATGTGGGTACAACCATGTGCCAAAATCGTGTCCTGCTTACAATAAGCAGTGTAATAAATGTAAAGGATTCAATCATTTTGCGAAAATGTGCTCGAAGAAGAATGTACACGTCTGTGAGTGTGTAGAATCTGAAGAAAAACAATCTAACACCTCTGATAAAGATGAACTTTATGTGGAAATGGTGTCTGAACAGTATAAAATGCACAGTGTGCTAGGCCTAGAGGGACGTGAGTGGACATCAATAATTGATGTGGGCCTAGGCCTAGGAGGGCCCGCTGGTAAGGTAAAATTCAAACTAGACACAGGGGCTCAGGTGAGTTTCATACCTGTCAAGCTGTTCAAACAGCTAAACTGTAGTCAAATGCAAAGGGTGTTAAAACCAATACCACTCTAATAACGTTTGGCAACCACAAGGTTAAACCAGTAGGTAAAGTGGAACTAATGTGTTCTAAAGGACAAAATGAGCCAGTGAAAATTAGTTTCATGCTAGCAGACCTTGAATGTAGGCCATTGTTAGGTCTAAGTGCATGTGTACAACTCAACCTTGTGCAAAGAATCAATGTGCTTGAGGAAAGTAAGCCTAGTATGGGCCTAACCAAGGAGAAATGTACTTCAGAGTACAATGAGGTATTTTATGGTGAGTTAGGTTGCATGCCAGGTACGCATAAAATAATTCTTAAGACAGATTGTGTGCCAGTTATCCACCCACCTAGGAAGGTACCAGTGTCACTGAGGGGGAAACTAAAAGATACACTGGACTCATTGGAGTCGAGGCAAATAATTGAAAAAGTCAGTGGACCTACTGACTGGGTGAGTAACCTGGTAATAGTGGAGAAAGCAAATGGTTCTCTACGAGTGTGCCTAGATCCTAAAGACTTAAACAAAGCAATTAAGAGGGAACACTACCCGATCCCTACAACTGATGACATTCTGACTAATCTATCAGGAATGTCCTATTTCTCAGTCGTTGACATGTCTGAGGGATTCATGCAAGTACTTTTAGATTCTAGTTGTACAGACTACTGTACATTCAATAGTCCATTCGGCCGGTACAAATTCCTCAGAATGCCGTATGGTATCTCGTCTGCCGCTGAGGTATTTCAGAAAAAGAATTTTGAAAACTTTGGTGATCTCGCTAATGTCCAAGTAATATTCGATGATTTAATCGTGGCAGGTCGAACGCTAGAAGAGCATGACAAGGCTCTCGTGTCGGTATTTGAGCGTGCTAAAAGCTTAGGTATCAAGTTCAATCCTGATAAGTTTCAGTTCAGGGTGTAGTCTTATTTACCACTCGCACATTACTCTGGAAACTTACCTCGTCTCTAGGGCCTAGCCTAGACTTGATGTTTCAGGACGCTTGGATTGTCGGCAAGCAGGAACAGTTGGTTTTAATGAATTTAACACACAGAAAGCTTCTTGAGGACTATTGTAGCTAATTTATTAACAACTATAAACAAAAGAAATGACACTGATGAATTAATGAGTTCGTTGTGCTTACTTTGAAACGCTTTTTAACAATTAGTTCGCAGACGCAATCGCAACGGCTTTCTCGCAGATTCTCACTATATATTCCTGTTCTAGGGCCTACTTTTTGTTCGCTCTTCACTGCCATCTAAGCTCGTAGCATGGCGCCTTATTCAAAGATTTAAAAAAAACTAAAGGTGCCTACATTCGGCCATTCTGGAATCTAAATTGTCCTCAATTTATCAGATAAAAACTAATTTCTAACTAAGACGTAACGTAAGATCACACAATTTTGTATTACACATTTTCAGATAAAAACTAATTTCTAACTATGTTATTCTAATTATTAAAACAATATAAGGATAGAATTAACTAAATCAATACCACATAGGCTACATCAGACAAATTCCGAAAGATACTTCGGCTTCTGACGCCTCCGTCTCGGTTCGTTCTGACTTTACTTCGTCTGTTGGCGAATGGACGTCATCACCATCTGAAACATAGTTTTGGATAGGAGAAGGACCAGGTTTTTGATTTCTTGGTCAGCACATCCTTCCATCCGGAATCTGCATCTGGATCTCCATTTCTGAATCCTCTTCCTCTAGACTGCTCCCATCTGGATCGTCTTCTGTTTTTCCAATTTTCCATGGTTTTAATTGCGAAACATGGGCTGTGGACGCATAGAAGTGGCCTGACGTCTTCGGTGCTAGTTGGGTAACTCGGTAAGTGTCCGATTGTAATACTTCGGTTACAACGAGTGGCCCTCGGAATCTTGGCTGGGTTTTTGTTGATTCGCCTGTATGGCTCGGACTTCGTTTCATGAAAACTACTTCACCGACATCATAGACGATGCCCTTGCAATGGCGGCGGTCGTAAGCTCGTTTCATGCTTTCTTGTCTGGCTTCAATAGAAGCTCTGGCTTCTTCTTGAAGTAAACGCGGTGGCTGGAAGTCTTCATTGTTCGCCATATCCGTTATTTCTCGCATTGCTCCATCTACTAGTCGAGGTTGGTAGCCATAGAGGAGCTCGAATGGGCTTTTACCAGTTGTCTTGTTAACACTGCAGTTGATATCCGCTTCAATCTCTTTTAGATTCAAGTCCCAATCTCGTTGATTTGGTTTCTGAATTGCTATGGCAATCATTGGGGTAAGCGTACGATTTATCCGTGCGACCTGTCCATTCCCTTGAGGATGTTTGGTGCTGTTGAGAGTTAAACGAATACCATTTTGTCTGCAAAATGTATCAAATATCTGTGCTGTGAAACAACTTCCGCGGTCACAGACTATGCGCGATGGCAATCCCCGCTCGAGTACAAATTCTTGAAGAGATCGAATCATGTTTTTCGATGACGTATCTCGCGCTGAGAACAATTTCACCATTTTTGTTAAATTATCAACAATGACAAGAACATATTGGTTCCCCTTTGAACTGCGGATAAAGGGACCAAGATGATCCATGTGTATCAATTCGAATGGCCTTTTCCCTGGTGGAATAGGGTTAAGTAGCCCTTGCGTTTTTCCCCCTCTAGTCTTAAACAGCATACACTCCACCATAGGTGGATGTGCTGATGCACATACCGCCGCAAACCTTTAAACCAGTAATGTTCTGTAGCTTAACCACTACTTGGTCTGTTGCAAAATGACCCATCATGTCATGGTATTTAATTACTAATCCCTTTCTCATTGATTTGGGACTACGTATAGATTTCGTGTTTTATTGTTTTCAATTTCACCTTAAACAAGATGCCATTGATTAAACTGTAGGTTGCAGTTCGAATCTGTTCTTCCTTGGTACGATGCGCTACCGGTTTTTGCAATATCTAAATTAAGGATCCAAGTTCTTCATCTCCATGTTGAAACATCAACACCTGGTCGTCCATACTCAATGTAAGGAAAACATCGAGTCGCGAGTCAACGATCTCTTGCATGGTGTCCATTTCCTCTTCAACCGGCGCCCTGCTTAACGCATCAACATGGACCATTTTATCACCTGGTCGGTGACGGAATTCGCGTATGTCGTACTCTTGAATCAAATTTGCCCATCTGGCAATCTGTGGATTTTTTGTTTTGTTCGCGTTGAGATAAACCAGTGATTGGCAGTCTGTCACGACGGTGAATTCGATGCCAATCAGAAACGAACGGAGTCTGTCAATCGTCCAAACTACCGCCATCAGTTCCAGTTTCGATGAATGGTAAACACTTTCTGCTTGCGTAGTCTTTTTGCTCACGCAATATACCAGACGCAGCTTGTCTGATTCGTCCGCTTGTAAGAGCATTCCTCCTAGTCCTTGAGAGCTGGCGTCCGTGTGTACTTCCGTGCGCGCTTTTGGGTTGTACAATTGTAGAATCGGAGGTGAAGTTAAGAGCGATTTCAACTCCTCGAATGCAGCCTGCTGCTCCTTCTTCCACTCGAAAGGTTGCTCGTTCTTGGTCAATCTTGACAAGGGTTCTGCACGTGCCGCAAAGTGGGGTACGTATCGCCGAAAAAAACTAGTCAACTCAAGGAATCGTCTTACATCATGTACGTTTTGTGGTTGTGGAAACTTGTCTATTGCTTGAACCTTGATGTTTCCTGGCTTAATCCCAGATCCGGAAATGATGAATCCCACATACTCAACGTCATCTTTCCCGAATTCACATTTCTTTAGCTTGCATGAAAGATTTGCTTTCCTCAGGGCCTCTAGAACCATTCTCAATCGCTGAAGCAACTCCTCCCATGTTCTCGCTGGTATTAGAATATCATCCAAATAGCAGAGAGCAATTGTGTTTCTTAATTTTCCCAATGCTTTATTCATCACTCTTTGAAACTCACTAGGGCCGTTCGTGAGCCCAAACATGAGGCGCTCAAATTGACCGGTCTCATCAGGCGTAATGAACGCTGTTTTCGCTTTTGCCTCGTCGCTCAGTGGTACCTGAAGATATCCATGGGCCAGATCTAGCTGGACGAAAAGCTTGCTGCCGGCCAGCTGTTCTAACTGGTCGTCTATGTTTGGAATAGGATACCGGTCCTTTACAGTCTGGTTATTCAATCTCCTATAGTCCACGACTAATCTCTGCTCGCCGTTCTTCTTCTTGACTAATAAGACCGGGCTCGCATAAGGTGAACGGGTTTCGCTCACTAAACCATGTTCCTTCCATTCTTTTACTATTTTGCCAATCTCTACTCGCTCTTCTGCTGAAGTCTTGTAGGGTCGTGAAGACACAGGACGACTACCTTCTACTTCAACTATATTCATCTTGGCGAGGTTAGTACACCCTAACTCTGATAATGACGTGGCAAAACAATCACGAAACTCGTTGACTAAGTCCAGTAACTCTCGTCGATTTTTTTGGTTGCCGAATCACCGATCTTAAGGTCGTCCATAGTAATTGGTTGTTTTAGTTTCCCAGAATTGATACTGAAAACCTCTAACGGTTGGAGCTGACTGTCGCCACAAGACTCCCCAATTACCTCTACCGCTTGAGCGCGCGCAACACAATGATCCTGTTTTAAGCAAACGTCCTCGTTCGTAATGTTCATCATGGGTAGTATTCCCTTGCCTGACTCTATGTGAATGAGTCCTCCAAAAGCACGTTCCTCATTTATCATCAATCACCGCCAGAGAGAGTAGGTGTTTGGATGTTTACAAAGTTAACTGAATTTTTCAGCAGCGTGGTGTCGTGGCTCGCAATCAACTTCACGCTGGTCTCGATAGGGTCAAGGTTTATGTTAGCCAGGCACTCATCCTGCACATTAGTGATAATGAATCTATCATTAATTTTGACAAATGCTACGTGTTGGAGTTCGGTCCATGTTCGACCTACAATTATCTCTATCGGTTGGGCACTATCCGCTACAACAAGAGCAACAACTTCCCCTACCACACCATCAATTTCAATGGAAATGTTTGCTTTTCCTATAGGCACAGTAGTAGTGTTAGCATTCCCAAAACCAATCAGGGATGTGGTTGCAGGCTCTAGTGTCAACCCACACTTAATAGCTGCGGCTGCTTGCAGGATACAGCTCGAGCTACCCGGATCTACTAGCGCTTGTAGTGCTGTGGTACTATTTATTGTGGCGGTTTTAAGGTATTTGGTGGGTGCAAACCCTTCATCATTGGCGATATGCATTACGTTAGAATTCCGCGGAATCGCGGGTGTGCTTGTAGTTCCAAGACTACCCACGTTACCCTTTGTACAATACTTACGGGTGTGGCCGTCCTCCCCGCAGTTCTGACATTTCATGACACGTCTCGGCTTCGGGCAGTCTCGACTGAGATGTCCGTGGTCTTGGCAATTGAAGCATCTAGGCTCTCGGTCGTAGACCTTCCATTGCTGGTTTCCGGAATAGGGTGTTGACGGATTTGCCGTTTCCCTACTCACCGCATTGTTCTTGTCCATGGTTTGGGGCATGTTGGACGACGGCTTGGTGTTCATCCTTCTCCCATCATTGCGTTCCCCGACTTCTCTGCGTGTGTTGGAGCTGATCCGGGCCCCTCGCTCCGCATCTATTTCTTCGGACTCGCGCAGATCATGATACAGGTCGTCTAGGTCAAAGTGGCGCCTTGCCTTCAATTGCGAGCAAAGATTATGTGACCATAATCCTACAATGATTTGGCGCTTTGTATCATCAAAAGATAACTCCAAATCTTGACAATACCGCGATTTCTCATGGAAATAAAGTGATGTGTTCTCACCTTTACGTTGGAAGCAGTTCTGCAGCTTCTTCCAGAGCTCGGGCTTACTTACGGTTCCCATAAAAGTTCTCGCAAATGCCGCCTTGAAGCCTTCCCACGATTTAGTTCCTGTTGCCTTGCCATATACCAGTGCTTGGCAGCGCCTTGCAAATGACAACGGGCACTTTCAAGAATGAATGATTCCGGCCAACGGTGGAGCCGTGCCACTGATTCTATGGCATGCAGCCATTCGCTCGCTAGAAAATTACCCCCTTCCCCATTAAAGTTGGGTATGTTTTTCCCTAAATCAGGCATTATATTATACGATTCCTCATGCACACGACTCGCAGTGTGCCTGGGTCTATGGCCTTCATGTTCGTTAGGCCCCTGCCTATTGCTTAGCAAATTAAGCATTACATTATCGCGTTTTTGATTCTGATCCAAAATTATCTGTAGTAGATCTCTCATATCTAGGTCATTGGATGGATTAGGCCTACTTGGATTACCTGCATTTACGTTATCACGCCTGTCACTTTGTTCTGGAATTATGTCATCACGCCTATTATTAATTTCGTGCCATTCAGGCTCGTTTCGCCGATTAAGAACGTTTTCGCGTCTGTCAACATTATTCCGTTCAGGCCACGCATCCTGAACGTCCCAGTTTTCCGCGCTATGGTACGATGCGCCTCCACGCCCACTCGCACCAGCTGACCAGCTGCTGTGTCCATCCGCGTTGTGTGATGCGGCCCAGCGACTCTCCCCGCTGTGGTGTGATGCGGCCTCTCTACCGTCTCCATCCGCGCTAAAAGTAGATCCTATTTGATCTCGCGATCGCATACTTCTACGCCCCCGCGGAATGTAGTCAAATCTCTCCATTAATTTGGATTAATATCCCACTTCTGATTTGTAGTCTTATTTACCACTCGCACATTACTCTGGAAACTTACCTCGTCTCTAGGGCCTAGCCTAGACTTGATGTTTCAGGACGCTTGGATTGTCGGCAAGCAGGAACAGTTGGTTTTAATGAATTTAACACACAGAAAGCTTCTTGAGGACTATTGTAGCTAATTTATTAACAACTATAAACAAAAGAAATGACACTGATGAATTAATGAGTTCGTTGTGCTTACTTTGAAACGCTTTTTAACAATTAGTTCGCAGACGCAATCGCAACGGCTTTCTCGCAGATTCTCACTATATATTCCTGTTCTAGGGCCTACTTTTTGTTCGCTCTTCACTGCCATCTAAGCTCGTAGCATGGCGCCTTATTCAAAGATTTAAAAAAAACTAAAGGTGCCTACAAGGGTGAACGAGGTAAAGTATATGGGACACATAATTTCAGCTGATGGTTTGAAAGCTGATCCAGAAAGAGTGAAAGCAATTCGTGAATTGCCCTCTCCTGTAAATGTAACCGAGTTACGGAGATTTCTAGGGATGTTAAATTATGTGGGTCAATTCATTCCCAACTTGTCGAGTATTTCGGAACCACTTCGACAACTGTTAAAATATACCGTTCAATGGGAGTGGGGACCAGAACAGGTTAAAGCCGAGCTAGAAATAAAAAGGATGCTATGCTCAGCACCTACGTTACCCTACTATGACGAAAAGAAACCGTTGTGTCTGCAGACAGACGCATCGAAATCGGGCTTGGGTGCCTGTTTGTTGCAAGATGGTAGACCAATTGCCTACGCTTCTCGTAGCATGACCCCAACAGAATTTTCGTATCCTCAAATAGAAAAGGAAATGCTCGGGATTTGCTATGGTGTTCAAAAGTTCCACCAATATATTTACGGTAGGCAAACGCGTGTCCAAACCGATCATAAACCTCTAATTCCGATTGTGACTAAAAACATAAATCAAATTTCGCCTAGACTTCAGCGAATGCAACTTAAGATACAGTCTTGGGGAGTAGCGCGCTACAAGTAGCGCGCTACATGTAGCATGCTACTTTTACGTGTAGCGGAGCCAGTAGCGCGCTACTTTATTAAGGGGGCATATTGTAGCGGTAGCATGCTACAATTTTTGTAGCGTTAGCGTGATATTTGCGCTACTTTCTAAGTTTCGGCGCCAGCAGTTCCAGTACCACGTAAAGTCAAAAGTCGGCAATGCAAACTAACTTGTAACGCCCGCCGCGCCACGTCATGTGCTCGCCATGTAGACCGGCCCGTAATATCGTCTCACTTGCACACCATCTCCCTCGCTCTCTCCCAGCAAGCCTCTCCCTCTCTCTCTCTCTCTGCGTCGTCCGAAGGATGCGAGTGATCGCCGATCTGTCACATCGTGTGAGCTGACTTTACCAAAATATTGCAGTGATTATTAAATTGCGTGGAGAATCTTGAGTGCTATTTCAGGGTCGTAAACAAAGATGTATCCACGATAATTAGAAGTCGGATTATTGATTTAGAGCATAAGCCGTTCAATAATTACGCCAATCGTCTGAATTGAATATTAAAATGAAGTGATTAGTGTCATATATCTCCCCTCCCTTGGGACATTCCGGGCTTTATCGCTATTGTACGGCACCAGTAGGCCTATTCCGAACTTTGTTTGTCGCATTCTTCTGCAGTGATTCCGCGAAAAACACGTTGTTGAAATTAAGAAATGCAATATGAATGTTGATCATTAGGCCTAGAATTCTTAAAAGACTAGGGCCTAGCCTAGCCTAAACGTTAAAAGAACGCCTTCTATCACAATGGAAACCGAAACTATGTGTGTTTGATGACAGATCACGATCGAGTTGACATAAATGTAGTTAAAAATCATCGCGGCACGACGTCAAAAGGCTTTAAAAACGGGATAATGTGAGATCTCGACACCCCCCGATTAAACGTGAACATGTAGCGGAAAAGTAGCGCGCTATATTTCTTATGTAGCGCGAATGTAGCGTCGCTACATCTCAAAGAAAGTAGCGAAAAAGTAGCGAAGCTACTTTTTCGGGGCATGTAGCGTTAGCGATAGCATGCTACTTTTTAAAAGTAGCGACCCCAACACTGTTAAGATACTAAAGTATGACCTGGAAGTTGAATATTTACCCGGTAAATTCATGTATATGGCAGACACATTGTCTCGTGCCTATCTGCCATACACAGTCAACGATGACCCGGAATTCAACCAAGTTATCCATTCAATCTCTAAACATCTACCGATGTCTGACGATAGGAGGTTGAATTCAGTAGAGACAAAGAAGTGTGAAGAGGCAAACATTTTGCATGATTTACACTACAATGGTTGGCCACAACACATTCATCAAGTCCCTTCCTCGGTTAAATATTTTTGGAACCTAAAGGATGAGTTATCCTTTGATGAAGGACTAATGTTTGTGGGTGACAGACTCTTTGTTTCCTCCTACACTACGTAAACGCATGCTTGATCTCTTGCATCAAGGCCACTTTGGCATGGGAAAAACTAAAGCCAGGGCTAGACAAACATTTTGTGGCAAGGTATGACTAGGGACATAAACAATCTTGTAGCAAGTTGTGCTACTTGCGAAAGGTTCCTCCCTAAAAGCACTAAAGAACCTCTCTTGCCACATCCTGTCCCTAATCGAGCTTGGGAAACTATCGCAGCTGATATCCTTGAATATAAGGAAGCTTGTATTTGGTAATCAAAGACTTCTATTCTAAATGGATAGAGTTAATTCAGATAAAGAACAAAACCGCCAAGGAACTTATTGGCAAATTCAAAGCGGTATTCTCTCGGCTGGGCGTTTGCGATACGTTAATGTCGGACAACATGCCTTTTTCCAGTGCGGAATTTAAGGCATTTGCAAAGGCATGGCAGTTTGAAACGAAAACAAACAAGCCCGCGGTATCCAAAATCGAATGGCATGTCAGAAAATGCGGTTAAAATGCTAAAAACATGCTCAAGAAGGCAAATCATACTAACGGTGACTTGTACATGTTTCTTCTTGGGTATCGAAACATGCCTATTACGGGAATGCAGGTTTCGCCAGCGCAACTACTGATGTCGCGAAAGCTGAAAACACGCATTCCAGTGGTAGCTTCTCAGTTAGATCCTTGTGTACAGACAAATGTAGTCCCTACCCTTCAGGTACTTCAAAATAAACAAAAGTTGTTTCATGACGGAAATGCTAAACCACTCATACCTTTGGAAAAGGATGAAAATGTTGTTTGGAGGAGAGATGGTGTTTGGGAACCAGCTAAAATTATTGAGAAACATAATTTGCCTCGATCATATGTAATTAGTACTGAAGATGGGCAGGTGCTCCGTAGGAATAGGCATGACTTGAGGAAGTCAGCAGTTGTCAATAGACCTAGGCCTACTGATGCATTCAATCCAGCAGAGGAGGCTCAGCTGATTCCACCCAATTTCAATCCTGATATCTTGCCACGTGGTGCAAATGTCAACCAGTAATGGTAATGCTAATGCTTCAAGCTCACAGTACTTTCACCTGGTAAGCTGTTCCCACTGGTAATAAAAATAATAATCAAACCCGGAGTGGGCGCATTATCAAACCACCTTCTCGATTTAATGATTATGTTTAATTTAAGTGATCACTATTTGCAATACTGTACATGTTAATATAGTGGTACATTTAGTAGTAAAGAACATTATGTATCCTCTCCTTATGGTTCATCAAACATGTGTATTGTCTAGTAATTATTGTAAATTGTATTCTGCCGGTAGTTATTGTAACTGGAAATTTGGTTGTATTTTTCCAACTCCCTTGTTTCAGTATTGAACTTTTAAAAATAAAAAGGGAGATGTGATGTTTTGTTATGACACAACAGCTGACTGGTCACCGCTGCATGATGTGGATGCAGACAGCCAAATAGAAGGCTGTGTTTGGTCATATGACCTAGGCCTGGTCACTTCCGTTTCCTGTTGGTTGGAGGCCATGACATAGAGTTTCACTTATGTATCGTATTACCAGGGTCCACTAGATACTTATGCTAAGCTGCTGTAAGTTGGGTCTTCTCACCTGATGTAAACAAACCACCATCTTATATCCCTGCGTGTGTTTTAAAAATAATCTGGAGCGCTCCGAACACGCTCTGTAATATTATCCGTAGCAGAATGTGATATGTTTTTGTTTTGTTTTTGACAGATCATGGACAGCAAAGATTGGGCATTGTGGATTATTATCAATACTACCATTGATATTAGGCCTACCTTTGTGTTTAGAATGTAGTTACAACTCCACGATAAAAGATTGTATGTGCATAAGCCTAGGCTAGGCCCTCGTCTTTGACATTGTGTGGTTTTTTTCATAGACAAAGGCCTAGACCTTGTAGAAGTCGTCGTAGAGCATAGGTCGATCTCGCGTTCTTAGGCTTAGGGCTAGGCCCTAGAAAGATCAGATTCAAGTTCAAGTTTGCCTCATGAGGTTTTGGTTTAAAGGCCTACATGGTGCATAGGCCTATGGCTTGGACTCCATCTTTATCTTACCAACCACATCATCAATGCTAATAGGCCTTATGCCTACCGGTATCTGGACAGTTTGCCTCGGATCCTAATATCCATTATGAAAATTGACATATGAAGTTGAAAGATATGAAAATTATTTACATCATAATGTTACCTGCCAACATAAGAATCAAAGATTATATAGGTGGTAGCCTATTTATGTATTTATCGCATTCAAATGTACAACCGACTTTTGAAATTGACGTCCAGCTGCAGTCTGCTATTTGTTTACAAAATCTCTGTAAGGTCCATTGGATAATGTGTACGCGCACTCAGTAGACACATTATCAAGTAGGCCTTGACTTAGGGAACTCTGTAAGGTCCATTAGATAATGTGTTCGCGCACTCAGTAGACACATTATAAGATAAGATAAGATAAGATAAGACTTTATTCTTCTTCTTCAGTATACAGTATACATAACACAAGTAAATATAGCCGGTTTTATAGGTGCAAGAAGAAGACCCACCTAGAGCCGAAGCCCTGTGTGTGGGTGTATTCTATTGTGAAGTTCTTTGAAACATTTAAGATGGCGGCTTATAGTCATTATAGCTATTTAACAATACAGGAAACTAATCGATAACGTTACAAGTTAGATATTTCGTAATCTAGATGTTAGCTCTAGATATAAAGTTTTAAAGTTACATACAAGTCATAATCATAAATAATACATTCCAGTTGTGTACGTACAATCAATAGGAGATGACATTGAGTATTTAGTAGACATTCTCATTGCAGAAAATTGGTAGTACCTAAAGTTGTAAAGAAATCTAAAAATCTAAAAACTAAGATTAAGATCTAAGCTAATTAGAATTGTAATGGACATAGTATCAATTGTGTCAATTAGTAGTCAATAATAAGTTTACAATTGGAATATTTTGTACGATACTCTAGATACTAGCCTAGTTCCTAATGAAAATTTACATACAAGTCAAAATCACCTGTAATTCATTTCAGTTGTATACATACAATCAATAGATGTATTTGATATAGTGTTGGTGATACGTTATATTGGAAAGGAATCCAACATTAAAATCTAAGTTAACTACAAATTGTAAATAGGCGTTTAGGGCCTAGTATAGCTAGGTAAGGTATACACATGAATATGAGAAGAATAACTAGATGCGTAAGTGAGTACCAGTAAGAAGTACATTATTCACAACCCTACAAACATTTTTCGCTCCTGGGGGTGACCCTGGGATTACCCTAATGGGAGGAGAGTACTCCTCAGGAGGACCTTTCTCATATACTTATAACATGGCAGTGAGACACTAAGGGTAGATTACAGGATGCATAACCCTGGGTCCTCCCCAGGCTTACCCTTACAGGTAATTGCTCTCAGACAGGCAGCTGACAGGTTCGCTGTGGGTAAAATGTATAGCTCTGGCTAGAGCTGAGGAGGACCTAGGGCAGAGCTGAGGAGCACCTAGGGTAGAGCTGAGGAGGACCCAGGGTAGACCCAGGGTGGAGGTGAGGAGGACCCAGGGTAGATCCAGGGTGGAGGTGAGGAAGACCCTGGTAGGCCTATATTTAGTTCACCCCACCACCCTTCATGTTGGCAGAGGGGATGGGGTGAACTTAACATCCCAGGGTCTTTATCAGCATTACCATGTGGTTTTCCCTTAATGGAATAACAGAACAGAGAACATGTAGTGAATTAATAAAAAATGCAAATTTTAAGCATGAAAGTAGTATTTAATTGTAGACAAAAACAAGAAATGAAAAAAATAGCATAATATATAATATTTAGCCTACAGATCCACCATATCAAGTTCCGGATTGGGCCAGTAGGCCTAATATAAATGTAAATACTTCATTTAAGGCCCCGCAAGGTGATCAACGTATTTTGAAAATAAAGTTTTGAAAATATATATATATTCGTAGCCGCCACACGATAAATATTTCTAGCAATATGTGCCTTCTACAGGAGCGTTGCTGTGCTTTTTAACATTGGCCATAGCCTATGCGTTCAGAAAAGTTTTCAAAATATTTTCAGAAACAATCAAAATAATGTTGACCGTGTGGTATCATAACGAAAACTTCCAAAAGACACCATGTTAATATCATGCTATCCCAAATGTTTTGGAAACTTTTTTTCAAAATATGTTGACCGTCTGGCGGGGCCTTTACATAGACTTATAGCATGTAGAGAATAAAACCACATGTTTTACCTAAGCTAAGTTTATGATTTTATATTTAGATACATAGGTACAAGTTGCTACAGAGAATGGATACGGTACATAAGTACAATATCCTCATGCTGTCACGTTATAAAAAGTAAATGTTGCATGAGACGTCAACAATGGATGAAGGCAGACTCGTAACTGAGAGTTAAATTTTAATAGATTTAAAAGAAAACAGTTTAATAAAATAAAATATGACAAGACGTCCCAATCTAGATGTAAATGTCCATTCAATATTTATGATTGGTTTTCTAAAATAAAAATATCTTGAATAAACTCTAAAATAATGTGTGATACATGTATCCAGCCTTTTGGCATTCTTTTCACAACACAAACTCTAAAATAAGATGGTGATGTTAATTTTTAAGTAAAATAAAATTTGTGATAAGTCTACTGAAAAGTTTTCAAACTTTGAAAAGTAGGTACATATTTTAGTCATTATACACTAGGCCTACTATATTTTTATTAACTAGGGTTGCCGTTCGTTGTAAAAATCGTGATCGATAATCGAAGGCATGGAATCGATAATCATATCGAAATATATCGAACAACTTCCAAGAAACGACTTTTCAAAATTTGAAACTTTTCATCAAGTTGTCTGAAAACTTTGCATGAAGTTGGTTTTCAAACTTTTCACTGAAAACTTTATGCCCTTATGAAATAGATACCTACCTACGGTCAATCAAATTGATAAAAAACGTGCTTTATGAATATGATGGAGAGACAAAGTCTTTATTTATTTACTAGTTGCTCTCGAAGCGCTCTTCTTCTGTTCTCTATTCAAGCGGTCACTTGAATGACGCAGCCATTCACAAAGTTCGTTTTTTATATCTGCGTTCGTTACTTCTGACAAATTTTGTATGGCCCGTACAGCATCTACAGAAAAGTGCAATAAATAGCATAAATTTCAAATTGAAAGAAATTAGGGATTTAGGTGAAAATAAAATTTTGTATGGTCGCTGACATATTTAAATTTAGGGAAGAACAGATAGATAGATTCTTTTATTGAAACTCTTTGTCACTATTTACCATTCAGAAGAGTGGTTGTCCAACCGCCAGTCAGTACTACCGATCAGCAAATACAGATTGTCACCATCCCCATCCACCCACGTTACTCGACTCGTCCCTTGGGGATAATCGGGCATACAGTAAACCCTCGTTAATATGCAAATTTCTATCTAATACAAACTAATGATAAGGTCCTTGCAGAAGCTTTGGTATAGGGCTCAATGTTAAATGTATTTTAATACAAATTTTTATAATGCAAACTAGGATTTTTACAGTCCCTTGGAGTTCGTATTAAAGAGGAATTACAATAATGAATAATAAGTATGCTCACTTTGGGTACGTTCCGAATGATGCTCCCACGCGCCCACAACACCCAGACATGCCCGAGGTTTAAGATTGAGCGTTACGGGCGTTGTGATGGCGGCGGTGTTTACGGAATGCATTGGGCACGCCCAAGCATGCAAGTTAGCATCATACGGAACGTACCCATTATTGCGATGCAGGTTCAAAACAAGTGAAACAAGATGCGAGTAAGGATTTTGTATTGGGCATCTTTTTGATAACTATAGGCCCATTATGCTAACTATGGATCTGCTGCAAGTAAAGCATCCCGCAGAGTGCGGTTGATTTATAAGCTCTTTGTCTTCAGAACTCCATCCCTTGGTCAACTATTTCCCAATGCCTGATTCCTTGTGTACAACTTAATGGTGTGTACAAGCCTTGCATTCGATCGGCATTTCACATTTGTAAGCAGCCTTGTTCACATTACTGAATTCTGTACTCAAGCTGGTACTGGGAAATTGTTTGGGTGCTACCTGAGTTCCGCTAACAATTAGCGAAGTATGAGCCGACCACACTCTGCGGGGTGCTTTACTTCACCAGATCCATAGATAGCATTATGAGCATAAATCAATCCTCACCTATCAACAGTTCACGTTAAATGACCCTTGGAATAGCTACCAGAATCTCACTCGCTCACACATAAAATTGCAATCATGACAACAATGCCAATGCATTATCTAGACCTACTAGGTCCTACCATATCTTTTTTAATAATTACTAAATAACACTTACCATTTATTATGTCCACGATAGCACCCAAATTGGCCAAAGAACCTTTTTCCTTGGTCCCATTATACGTGTACATATCAGCCAATTGGAATGACATCATTTTCGGCATGAATTGCCGAATGGCAGCCCCACAAGTTTTGCCGCCCACGCAGGCCAAATATCTCACCTGTAGGCAATGTAAACAAACCAAAAACTGTAGGCTTACGAATTTAATGCTGCACAATTGTCAGTAATTTTATTACATGAAAATTGCAAAATGAAATATGGTCTCAATTGTCAACCAAGCTATATATGTAATCAATAATCATACATTCACTACAATATTACACAATATTAGGTATTTTTTGTTTAGTAAATCTTAATGAACAAAATAGGGGAACCCTAACTATAGAGGTAATTCAAATTAACTATTAACAGGGATACATACCAGCTTCTTTTGTTTTAGTTTGTCTGAAGATAATGAGACATTCAATTCCTCTAACTCTTTTTTTGTCGAACAAGGGAGTTCCAAAAAACTGTCCACATTTGTGGTCATCTCCCCCCCAACTGCACGAACATTCTGTTGTTGTTGCAGCCTAAGCAGATGGAAGTCTCTCCCCAACTGCTTCTGGTTGGAGATCACCACACTTAGGGTGGACTCCATCTTCGTTAGTCTGTCCATAATTGCTTTTGAATAGCCAATCAACTGCATATGTGTTTCATATGCTGTTGTGGGCGTATCATATTGTGAAACTGTAATATGAAAGAAAAAGAGAACATAATTTAAGGTGATTCGAGATTTGAAAATTGAAAGTTCATTGCAATTACCGAATTAAGCCACATTTGAATACAAGTATAAAATAAAGTTTAGGCCAAATTTGTTATCATTTACTATAGGCTACACTGTGTGCCAAAGTCTGCAGGATGCTAACACGTAGGGATAGGCATCCATATAAAATATGGGTATCAATATCAAAGGTCAAATTGTTGAAAATAAAATAATCCAATACAGTGAAATATTAATTAGGGTACTACTACTACTATTACCCACCTTGTGGTGGTCTGTAAGTGTTGAAATCTACTTCTAGGTTGCCAGACGCTGGATGTTCATAACCTAAAACAAGGCAATATTATGTCATCAACAACTAATTTTTAATTTTTTCATTAAACTCATTTACATCCGTCACTCACTACCAATTGTAGACTCATACAATCCCACATTGTAGCAATTTTGTGGAAAAATCAACCAATCTAAAAATCCTAAAAAATATGTATTCTTCAAAAGGAGCATCACTCATAATAATATTGAGAGTAGGCTATAGCCTAGGTATGGGAAAGTTTGAGATGTTTCAGTTAACTAGTGGTCTTGATAACTTAGCGTGAGCAAGGTAACCCTAGATACTTAAATCTAGGATTACTTCAAAATCATGCAGCCACTATTGAGGGTAGGTAGGAAGAAAGAAGTTTACGAGAACAGGGTGGACACACTTTGTAACTGTAATAAACGTAAAACACTGCTTATTATGTTAATAGTAAATCGTAAACTTACTGTTAGTGTTACTGTCATTATTCATTGGAACTGCCACAGCAGTTATCCTGCCAGCTGTCGGCCCTGAAAGATAAGAAAATTCCTCAAACAAATGGTGAAATGGCCTAGCTTACAAATATTGACGGCATCCATTAGTGAAATTGCAACAATTTTGCCAGGTTGTGGAGTTGGGACTTAAAAGAGGAAAAATGTCAGCTCTTCGTATTTTTATATACCTTAAGGCTAAAGCCACGACAAATATAGAGATGGAGACTGGAGAGTTAAATTAAGTCTAAAATTATGTAATTTATTTCCACAACATGTCTGAAGATTAGTGTCTAATGGTGCAGTAAGACAAACAACAGACTAAAAACAATGGAAATTAAATTTAAAAGGAAAATCAAAACAATTGAATGATCTGCTTACCATCTCCCGCATTTGTGTCGTTACCAAAGATATCCACAGCTCGGAAATGTTTATCTTTTGGTGGGACAGGGTCTGTAAGGTAAATAATAATATGTAGGATACATGGGTCATTCTCAAATAAAATGACCCTTGTGCTGTCCCACCTATTTTTTTTTTTTTTTTTAGATCAAGATATTGATTTGCATAAATTTTTGTTGTACATTTTCTGAATACTAATAGTTTTGTATGATAATGTAACTAAAACTATTGTGCACATGAATATAGATTTAATAAATAACTTCTTACATCAATTGTCACTTTTATGTCCAGTAACAGTCATGACTTTTTCGTACACGGATTGATGAAAATACTTGTATGTTAAACATTTTTTTTATTTTTTTTAGATAAACCCTTTGAGGGTTGTAAGAACAAATTATTGGACAATGTATTGTTAAAGGAGGCATCCAATTTTAAGTTATAATTTTTCTTGCAATCATTTTTTTCAATATGGTCGTTATATATATTATATATTATACCCACATATAAAAGTAATTAATTTGTATAGTAATTGAAATAATTTAAAAAAAAATTATATATAAAATAAAAATAAAAATTTACCATGATGTCGACATCGAAGTCAAACGGCAGTCCTATCATCCACTAGCTTGTCGATTTCAAATATTGTATAATTTATTTTTGCATCCATACTACGCCTGCTAGCAATATATCTCATGTAGGCATATTTTCAATTACTGGGAGCTTTTCATTAATTATTGGTAGTAGGGCCTACATGCATTACTATAGTACTTAAGAGACTGTGATTACCTTTAGAAATGCAAGACCCCGAATAATTTTGTGATGATTCATTACCGGTACGCCTTCTTGACACTCCAATTTTGAATGTTACAGGTGCTGTAACATAATGTAATTAATTAATTTGGGCCAATGCAAGTTGGGTCAGGGGAAGGCTAGCCATCTGTATTCTGTAATTTAATTTATTTTGAACATAATTTTGGTATTTGTTCCATATAGGGGGGACAGGCTTACATGCAATTTTTCATCGGATACTGTACTACCCAACCACCCAACATGAAATGTAGCCTACCTCGTAGATAACGGAAATAATTTTGGGTATGCTCTTAAAACAAAATCTATATCCAATATCCAATAAGAAATCATGAATGTACGTAATGTGATCGCTATGTGCTTTCTTCTCTTCCTCATGAATTCCCGAGGTATAATCTTATGTGATTGGCTGAAACCTATCAATGCTTCATTATCACTTGCTATATGAAAGAATTAACATAGGGGTAAGCTCACACCCAGAACATTCCATTGTGTAGGCCTGCTTACAACTGCCGCTCGCTAGCTAGCATGAAAGTGCGTAGTGACTGTTGTTATGCCGAGGTTGGCAGCGCTGGCTGTGTGTGCACATCTTGCTTGCCCCCCCCCCCCCATATGGATATAATTAGTCTATAATGTAGGTTTAGTGTCAAAACCACTAGCAGCAATGGGATAAGAGCCAATGCTTGAATTGATTATTTTCATATAATAAACATTTACTAAAACACTTAGGCCTAAGGTTGCAATTGCAATCGTACGTACAAGTGAAGTTTTAACATATAATGTACGCCTACCATTACTATTAAATGTCTAGGCCTAGTATTTCTCAAAAGAAAAAATCATCAGGCAAGCAGCTGGTTGTTATCCCCGCCCTATTAATAAACGAAATAATGTCTATGCTATGTGGCTTGAGTGGTATATAATCAACAGTTGCAAGCTATTTATATAAACAACTAGCCTACAGTCTTACCATTTAGAATCGAATCTACTAGTTTTGGAGGCTCAGCAGATAAGCGTTTGCGATTGTGGACACCACCGTTGTATGGGGAAGTGGTAATGGACATGTCTGTTTAAAAGAAAAAACACCAGGTAAGCTGCTGTGCTCATTCAATAAATAAAATATTGTCTATGCTATGTGGCTTGATGAGTGGTATAAATAAAAGGCTTACAAAACAATTATACATTCTTACCATTTATAATTGAATCTTCTAAAATCGGAGTCTCAGCAGTCACGCGTTTGCGTTTAAGGAACCCAGCCTTTTGTGGGGAAGTGGTTGTGGACATGTCAGTATCACTGCCAGTGCCAGAGTCAAAAAACTTTGTAGGCCTTTTACGACGTCTACCCCTTCCCATATTTGAGGGGTTTCCAGAGTCTACTGCGTCATCATTTATGTATGTGTTGCGTGCAGCTGCTGCTGTGAGGTATTCGTCTGTAATTTATATAAAGGTTTAGTCATTATTATTTATTTTAATTGATTGCGATTGCTAATATTTTTAATGTAACTTGAGCTGTCATTCAACTTGTGCACTAGGGATAGGCTACATATTTTACAATTCTGTTCAAAGTCTAATGATATCTTACCATAGTATTTGAGGACAGTACACTTGGCAGTGCCCCAATCATTGCCAGGTTGAACTTGTCGTTGAATTAATGATGAAACATGATATTTTGGGTCCCCTTTCCTCTCTGGAGGCCACACACACATGTCACTCCCTCTTAGCCAGGAGGACGGGAACACATCGACATCGTTATTATCGAATTCCGCCAGGCAGAACTGGCGCGATTCCATCACAAATATACCGACCGGTAGCTGAAACCGAGTAGCCCTGACATTTTAATGAAGGTACATGAATCCACATTAAAACTGCTAATTGCATGTCAGAATTCATTATGCTAGTGGTTAATTAAGTTAAGGAGTAGGCCTATTCCTGTTTAAAGCAGCATCCTATTTTAATCTTGCGTGACTTTTTTTTTTAAGTAACAA